>CM052141.1:6998303-7055738 GCA_028454255.1 Halictus ligatus | reverse complement strand
GAAAACAAACAGCCGCCTCCGCGTTTCCAGGGAAAGCACGAATAATTGTCCGCGCCGTTCATTTCCTCTTGCAGTTTCATTCCAAGTCGGATGGGTTTGACGACTTGGTAGTTTGCTGAGCCCTTCAAGGTGCTTACTTGCCAATTGTCTTCTATCTGGTAACAATATTCCGTTTACAAGTGGGTGTCGTGTCTAGAGGTCTAGATAATCATTTCTGTAAAATTAAATGGGAAAATTAGATTGAAACGCTTGAAATCGACTACAGAATTATATTTTAAAAAAGTCCAAAGTTTGTCGTCCCCCAAGTTAACCCATTAACGCCCAAGAATTTTTTAAAAATAAAAGTAATAAAACACACGTAACTGTACTTGGATATTTATCAGTAGTAAATCCATATATATGACAATAATAGAAAAAAATAACAGGAAGCGATCTATATATATATGTGTGCTCAATCCAGTACAATGGGCTTATGAACGGTATTGGATGAAACAGTCTCTTTCAGTACACGATGTCACCTTGCACTTAATGCATGCCCATCTCACCCTCATATGACTTCTGTTTCTACACTGTACTGAACGGATATCAACAGTATACCGGACTGTGGAATCAAAATATGAGCGAATATCTCATTTATGGTCGGTAAAAAAGAGATAACCATTAATATAGCTTTCTACATGTTTAATGAATACTTGCAAACGATGGACAAAACATCTGGTCAATCTTAGATAGGGCTAGAAGCAAACAAACGTAATCTTGTTATCCTGTACTCAAGCGAGTACAATGGGCCCTAATGGGTTAAAGTTGAACAGAAAAGTGGAATTTTCCAATAAATACAATCGGTACAACGTTGCCGTAGACCGCATTATTCGAGGGAGCACTGTAGTGGCAATATCTTTGTTGTTGGAATTCCCGTTACACTGTGGCCCTACCCTAATGGCGCAACATTGGATTTTCGAAGGCCAGGGACGAATTAGTACTCGCTCGTACGTGTGCGGCAGGATAGTGCGAACACTGGTCGCATCCAATTACCGTTTCCACCGAGTAAAAGCGTCCCTCCTGCTGTCTGTTGAATTGAGGCAGAAAGCCGGCGGTTCTCGTTGTTGTCTCGTTCGTGGTTCAAGATGGAGTATCGGCTTCGTTCGAAGTCTTAGAACGTCGATTGCGAGATTGCACGATTGAAAATTAGCACGTTTCTTCGTCGAGGCCGCCATCGGGCGCGGCATCACGGTGAATCCCATATCGGATACGATTCTCACGCTTCCGTTCCCTGATCACTTTCCAACCGAAATCCACCGGGGCTTGGCCGTCGTTTTCTTATTCCCGCGCTCTGCTCCTTGTCCCGATTCCATTTCCGAAATACGTATCCTGAATTCCGTGGATTTCCACGTTTGCTTGTTGGCCTGGATATACAGTTCGATGGGAGACGGGTCGAGAAGCACGCCCAGAAATCCCTACTATTCTCGCGCTACGGCGCGTGGTGTCGTTCAAATCGAACCGAAACACGATAACAATGACGACAGTCTGAACCCTTACAGAAACAATTCGAAGATCCTAGAGCGCGTTTTTGGATTCATTTATTCATAAATCCCGCGAGCTTTTGGCATTTTTGGCCGGCTCTCAATTTCTATAATGTTCCCTATATTTTTTAACATTATGCGGGGAGTTCTAACCGCAGGGACTACCGGCGATTTGATATACAATTTCGCGTAGAGCGTGCATAAATGCGGCGCGTTAGCAGGACGGCCGAGACAAATGGCGGCCGCCACGCCACGGTTATATTTGCTCGACCGCGTACACGGCTAAACTGAAACCCATTGTTTTACGAGCCGCCTAATTATACATTGTGTAAACCGGCGTCACTTAACCGCCGTCGGTGTGTCGGTGACATAATCGAACAAGAAACGAGCATGTCCGCGCGATATTTCGCCCGGCCCGGCCCGGCCCGGCACGCTTCGCGCGACTGTAATTCCGCGGCACGGTGGCCGGGCGCGAGCGACAACTCTAATTAATAAACGCGTCACGAAGAAATTTGTGGACTTTGAAAATTCCGGTCGCGCGGGCAAATCGGGCCTGGCTTCAGCCACCGGATAAACGGGTTTCGCTGGATCGCGTTCGATCGTTCTTCGCTCGTCGCGATCGACAATGAAACTCGGGATAGAACGCGCCAGGATTTTAATTCCCCGAGCGCGTTCGGACCTCTATCAACGGCGACTTCTGCATTAACTTATGCGGCGCGACCCGGATCTCGGAGCTTTGAAGCGTAATAAAAAGCGATTGAAAAAAGCGAGCGACTTCAAAGTCCGCGTCAATGGATTAAAAGCTTCCGTTTCGAGCGAATTTGTCCCGCTGCGGGCTTCTCGCGGCGGAGCGTAGCGGATTAACACGAACCTCGCCCGATGCCGTTACAGATGAAATTCGACTAGACCGAAACACACGGACGTACCAATTCTGAGAGTTTAATCGCGATCGTCGGGAACATTTTCAGTCCAACTTACGAACCGCGAACCTCTGTCAGGTGATAAGGTTCCACGAAATAAAATAAATCCCGAAGGATGATCCGGGAGCAGGCAAGCGTGAAGCGGTTAAAGAATAAGCGCGTCCCTAATCGATGAAATTAATTTGACGGCGGTTATAAACGGGCTCGAATATCGTTCCGACACGCTTCAGAAAATTACGCATTCCCCCCACCGCAGAATGCGCACGGTATACGGTGCGCCGTAAATTCTCCCCTTGCTGCGTGCAACCTCCACTGCACCTTAGATTAAACGCTCGAATTACTTTGGAATCATATCTACCCGTGAGTAATACGGCCCGATATCGAGGCTGTCGAATCGTCGATACGATCATGCTCGAATCTTTGCTATCCAGCCGGATTTTACTACTTTTTACGCGAGCGTAAACCACGTGTTTCGAACATTAACCAATGGCGCTGATTTGTATGAAAAACGTTCTAAAAATGCCTAACAATAAGTTTAATAAAAACAGTTGAGAACGTACAAAGTTCTATGCCAAGTCCTAGGCAAAGGTTATAAATGTTCAAATGTTCTAAACCTAGTGAAGGATCGTAGAGTTCTTGGCGTTCGTAGCGTTCTATGCCAAGTTCTAGGCAAAGGTTATAAGGTTCAAGTCCGTACAAATGTTAAAATATTCTTAACCTAATGAAGGTTCGTAGCGTTTTGACTCCTAGTCTTTCTGGAATTCCCTACCAAAGGTAGAGAATTCCCTACCAAAGGTAGAGAATTCCCTACCAAAGGTAGAGAATTCCCTACGGGAAGAGATAATTTCTTTGGTAGGGATAACCAGGGGACGAATCACCAGTTCGGGGCGTAATCTAAAAACTGTGCAACGCCTACTGACTCCGTGGTTTCATTTTCTCACGAAGCCTCGGAGGATGCTGCACAAAGATTCCTTGTTTCAAAGATCTTTCCCCGAAACTGGTGTCGCCTTTCCGCTGAGCGTGGGCCTACGATGCGTCGATTGTCATTCAGTGGCGTACGGCTGGTCTGTTTTTCCATTTCGAAACAGGACACTTAACTTTCAGCCGTACCCAAGTCCGCAATAAATTCTTAGGATCAAACACTACCAATAAAGAACTCAAAAATGACAATGTTCCATTCGATCGCAGCGCTGACCCAGACACGATGTCTAGACAAATTCTAGACATCACGTCTGTGATCCTAGCCGAAACTCCGTCACATTAATTTCATTTTCAAAGAAATCGATCGGTTAACAGGTGAATCTTCGGTTCAATATGGCCGCCGACCGCTCGGAAACTGGAACGCGCGAACTGCGAAAGTGTTCGGGGGAAGATTGTTTGTTACATCGTTGACGACGCAAGAAATTGGATAGGAAGCTCTGATCCTAAGTGGCGCGCGGCTACTTTCGGATCTCCGATATCTGTCCCGGAGAATCTTCTCGGGGACTGATCATTAAAAGTTTTCGGGTGACCTCAAACAATGTCCTCCGACCCGGCCCGAGAGATATGGAACTCCCAAGGTTCTTGCGGACGAAGGACGTTTAAAAGTCACCGAAACTTCTGCGTAATTCTTATCGTTCGGGATGATCCTTTTTCTCCGAGGAACGGGCACATCGGTTTATTAAAATGACTGTCGGATCGTCGGAGAGCTCAGCAATCTAGGCACTGTGACTTCCGTTCTGTTGTTCCGTGATTCGTCAAATCGTCCCTGTCGCTCGCCGGCGAATTGTAAATTTTCCCACGAAACCTCTGTCCAAAGCAGCCGCAGGCTCTAAAGCCATTCGCCGGCTCGAAGTTTTCCCGGTAACGTCACGAAACTCGACCGAGTTTCCGCCGGAAAAGCCGCTCGACTCGCTGCCAGTCTGCGCGTTTAATCAAGATTACGACTTCCCCGGGCTAGATCGAAATTCGCCGTGATTAATTCCCGCCTACCAGCCATTTTACGTCCGACCGTCTATTTACTGCCGCGCGCCTCCGCGATTTTTAGGAAACTTATGCTCCGTTATTATTTCTATTATAACGTCCTCTTTTAGGCGATGCCAAGCCCTTTTAAAAATGTTCTCGTCGTATCACCGCGGACGTCTCCTTCAGTTCCATGCGAACGCGAATTTATATGCACGAACACACGAATTCCACGGCTCGCACTGTCAGGAAGATATTGCTTTTCCATTTTCATTCGATTTACCAAGAGTTTCCCGGGACTTCGGCGCACTTTAACGCGCCGGGTTCCCTGTAAACCGGCGAATTCAATGACGGTGCCTTGGAGAGTCGCGTAATCGAATTACGAGCAACTTTGTTAACCCGTGGATTTGATTCCGAGGGAAATAGTGTGCAATAGCGGACCCGGTTAAACGAGCTTGCAAACCAGCGTGCAGGAACCAAGTCAAAGCCCGGTGTCAAATCAACGGTGCTTTCGCAAATCTTTCGTCCGGCCGGAGAGCTACTTTGCGCTCAATTTATCGGCAAGCGTCTGCAAATGGAATCGCAAACCTTTTTACGAGCCTGTTCTCTAATGCTTCCCTGAACAATTAGCCCGCGAATCTTTACGCAGAATCAAGCTCGTACGCGAATTATTTTCTCAGTCCAAGTTATATAAATCCTGAAATAATATTCCTCTGTGTTTGCTTAAGAGAGCGTGAACACAAACTGAAAATATGCTGGAACGTTCGGAAATGTGTAAACAGTTGTCATGAAACGTTATTACCGGACTGTGGATTTTTGTGCAACATAAATGTAGCTACGTAGACATGCATTTCTCTTTTTTTTAAATAATTGTAATTGAATGGGAATGATACAACAGCATTTTAAATTCTTTTAATGTTTACGCCGATAGCAACGTTTTAAAAGGATATGAATGAAACGCGACGAAGAAGTATGATAACGATTACAATCTGATTAAAAAGTCGGGCGCCGCCGCGGCGATGGGCGAGCATCGAACTTTAATGTCGGAACGGAACGAAATGTACACGGCGAGATGGTTAATTGACCCCGGCGGCTTAATTGGTCGGGAGTTAATGCGGTAAAAATTGTAGGCGTACCACCGTAGTGGCGATATCGCATCATTTGTAGCCGAATGTCTAAATTAACGGTGTACAGCGGCGTGTTTGCCGGCGTTGTTTCCCGGCAACCGTCGCGGATTCATTAATTCGCAGACATTAAAATACCCGCGAACAGTCCGCTCGTGAAAGGGCCAATTGAACCCGCCTAATCGGTCGGAAAATATCGGGCAGCGTAATCCCGGGGGCCAGATTTGATTAATCCGTCGGTTCGAACGCATCGTTTCGGGCAAACGCGCGCAATTACACGTGTGTCTCGTGAGCGATGCCGACGGTCAGGCCAAACAAAACCGTCCGCGTTTCCGGTGGTCTGCCAACCGGCCCCCGGACCCTATTCAATTGATACGAAGTCGAATTAGGCTGATTAATATCACACGTCAGGTGTTCGCGATGCGACGGCAGCTTTTCTACTCTATTCTATTTTTCATCCAATCGCCACGCTTCGAATACATTAGCGGGAAGAAGCAATGACGGAAAATATTATCCGGGAGGCTATGCAAATTAATCGCGAAATTCGAGTAAGCGGTTGCGCAGTTTTGCGGGGATTTGTACGTTCGTGAACTAGAACGGTTATTATTTCGCGTTTCAATCACCGCTTGCGATACGACGGTCTTCGGTGGCTTGATATCTGCCCCATCCCACCGGCGAAAAGTTGCTCCTATTCATCGCGGAATCAGTTGTCTGAACTCCGGACCCGCGTACACAAGAACGGTCCTTTATTTATGCTAACTTATGCGAATCGATTTGCATACGCGCTCGACGTTCAGGTTCTGCCCGATTTTCGTGGAAAACGCCTCGGGTTCACCCACGTATCTCTCTCTCTCTCTCTCTCTCCCTCCCTCCTCTTCCTCTCTTTAATCCCCTCTCTTCCCAAGGATTTGATATTAAAGTCGCCGCAGCGTCCGATCTAGCCGAGCAGATTTCGCAACGAGCGGTCCCGTTGTTTTGTTATTGTTATAGTCGACCACGGCCGCGAATAAATTATATTTCTGTGAGCGTAGCCGGGATATCCGGTGCGAAAGTCACTGAAATCCAGGAGATAATTCCTCGTTGCAATCTGGAATTCTAGGGGTGGCGAGGTTCGTTACACCCCCCGGTTGGTTATTAGAAAACGAGCATTCGTTCGTTCCGGCTGGTTGCCCTCCTTCGCGTTGCATTGTGTCACGTGTGTCACACAATACGAGCAATATTCGCGGCAATCCATTGCTGTTAACTAGGAGTGTGCGAAAACCCAAAATTCGCGTCGGGAACGCGAAAGAACAATATTAAGTACAGGACAATGATAATTACAGGTAATTTGGTTAGAAAGCATCGTCCACGGAGAAAGCTAAATCTCCGAGCAACGGACACGCAGAATTTGCGGAATTGAATTACTCGAGATTATATTTGTTCGGCGAATCTCTCGGTAGTAGAGTTTTCTCCGTTTCCGTGTAGACAGAAGACGAGTCTCGGTTAGACCCGGCGTGTAATGAAAGATTCGCATGAACGATAGGGGATAGTAAAAGCAGAGCAAGTTTCCAGGGAGTGATATGCATGACGAATAAGATAATGTTTGGCAGTTGGAAAAATGAAACGGAACAGGAATGTAGTCATCCCGCGACGCAATATCCACGTTCATCTTCCGCGAGATTAACCTCTGCGCTTCGGGTTCGGTAACATTATTAATCAGGAGCCGCGAAAGATTAATCGAACGCTCCCCGACTTCTAAAAATTGCGATCGGCCACTAAACTCCAAGATCCCGTGTTCGCTTAAAGAGCAACGTGCCAACGAGCACGTTGTCTTTCATGTTCCGTTTTAGCCCTTTTACACGGATCCGTGGCATCGATCGGATATTTTACAACAGTCCAGTATTTTCAGACAGCTGAGCGCAAACGCGGCAGACGAAGCACTTTGTACGACGGTGTCGACTCGCGCGTACCCAGCTGAGAGAGCGAGGCGGTTCTCGTCGAAAAGGGTGAAAATCCGCGTGGATTGAAATGTATCCGTGCAGTACGTGAAAAAAAAAAGAACACGGGGATGCACGAGACAGCGGGAAAAAGGGTCGATCCGGTTAAAGGAATCGAGGAGACTCGAACGAGCGGCGATTTTCCGGTTGCTGTTTTTAACCGACGAGCAGCGCGTCCATAAAACGCACTCCGCCGGCGACATATTGAGGCAATATCGGCGAAATTTCACACGACACGAAGCAGCAGTCGTTACACCTCGCGTTACCATGTAATATTGCCGGACAGGGTCGTGACACCGCAAGACTCGTGCTCCGTGCGAGATAAAACGGCGCCGTTAATATTAAAGCATCGCGACTGCAAAACGAAATACTCGGTCTGTGCGTCGAATGACCTCATGAACCAAAATCTATACGACACTTCGTAAGGTGACCGAAAACTGTGCCGTTTAGGGGTTGACCCGTCAGGAACGACGTCCGTGCACTGTACCGACGAATATTCGAAAATTGATCGGGCGAGATCGTCGAGTTATTTGTTTCAATTCGGGTGCCGGTCACGTATCGGCATCGAAAAATATGAAAGCGAGGGGAAAGCTGTAAATTTTTCGTTTATTGCTCACGGCGAGATTCCGCCGGCGAACTTTCATTTACCCGCTCGTAATCTCTGATACGGTCTCGCCCAGTGACCCAAGTTCTCGGCGAAGAGCTTATTAAGATCTCGCCGCTGCCTGGTGCTTTACATCTCGTCTACTTAAGACGCTTTCAAGCGGTACTTGTAAACTTTCGTATAATTCCCCGGGGTTGGCTGCTTCTCCTTTGGCTCGGCGAATCAATCGACCGACCAAGAAAAACGGAACAATCTCGGGAATATTAATAACAAGCCCGCCGAAGCCGTTGTTGCAAAGTAAATGTGCCGACGGGAGCCGGTTTCCCCGTCGAAAAAGCTTCGAGAGGCTCGCGCCGATCGAGCGTATCGAGGCTGTACCGGGGACACGTTGCTCTGCAGTTCCATTTATTTAATCCCGAGACCTCCGGCGAACGCACCGAACCTTTGTACACAAAGTTTTTCAGGAACGATCGTCAGAGAGCTAGAGAGAGAAAGAGAGAGAGAGAGAGGGGGGTATGGGGGAGAGAAAAGGAGAGCTTAACCGAACAATCCAATCAGCGTGCGCAGCCTAGTGCAAAGAGCTCGTTCGAACGAAAGGGACGGATTGCGATCGTACAACTTCGCGAAATCTTATAGCTGGTCACAGACACCAAGGGACAAGCGTATAAACCCCCATAGGCGTCGCACAACCCCTTCGCAACGCTTTCCGGACACGGAAGCCATAAACGCGGTAAACTTCATCGCCCTTTCGTTTCAGCGAACTCCCCGGTCGACTTAGCTCTTGTCTCTCGTCAAACTGCCGGCCTTTCATTAATATTCGATCGGCCCTCTAGCTTCAACTGAAACGAACGTAAATATCGCAATAGATCGCGAAACTCGATGCAGCCGAGCCTCGATCGGGTCGGGCGAATCTTATATCGTAAACAATCGCGGCGGGCGTTCGAATGCGATCTCGCCGCGTTTTTTACGAGCGATACGCCGTGCCGCGCCGTCACGATCGTTACTCGACAAAAATGGAACGGCGCTCGAGGTAACTGGCCGATTCCAAAACGGCGGCGTTGCGCCAGGCAGTAATTGCGCGGGGGAAAATATGCGTTGCGGCGTTTGCGAAACGTCGCAAAACGAAAATCCAGACCGCCTGCCTTCCGCGAGAGGTCCTCGCGAACCGAAAGGACGATTGGCAGACCTTTTCGGAGATGCGTACGCCCCTGGGATAGCATTTACATTTCTTTTGTGAGCGGCTTCAAAGAACGCGGTTTTATTCGATCGTTTTCTCCATGGAGCGAGCGTGAGACAGAGAGAGAGAGAGAGAGAGAGAGAGAGAGCCGCAACGGAAACGTCTAATCTTCTTAGTCGAACGACGAGAAACCCTCGAGATACTTGTCGAATCGACGGCTAGAATTAAGCGGCGCCAGATATTGCGAAACTTCCTTGACGACATTCCGAAACGCTGTGTTGGTTTCGTGAAAGAGTGTACCAGCCTAGATCCTTCGAGAGGCCGTGGACGAAGGGTGATAAGTACTTTCCTGCGTGGCGGAAACTTAGAAAATTAACGACGAGCATCAGAAACGTATTAACGCTCCGAGCAACTTGAAATATCATTATTCGACTCGCCGGGTTCATTGAAAAGGCCCCCGTTCATCCCGCGAGAGGGAGTTTTTGGGAAACTCGCCCGCGAGATGAGACCCTCGATTCCAGGGGGTTTCTCAGCCTCGAGTTATACCAAGTCGCGTTATTTGCCTACGTTCGAACTGTAAAAATATTGATCCACGCCAGGCTCGCGGAGCCGCGATAATATTTACACGCGCCACTGAACATACTCCGGTGACCGAGATAACATTGACTCGCTCCACTTGTTCCTCTTCGGAGACACTAAATATTGACCCTTGCCACCGTCAAACGATGAAATTATTGTCGTCCGCTGCTCGGGACACTACGGGCCCCGTGTACTTTCGTAGAAACTGAAGCAAACTGTCGTGTTCATTACCTCCGAGCTTCCGCAATCATTGACCTGTACCACTAGCCTATCTGCGAGCTGCAAGAATATTGATTTACATTACCCGCCGGCTTCCTGGGGCCGATAACATTGACTCGCGCTACTGAACACTCTCCGGCGAATGTGCGCGATCGTTCGGTTTGTTTCTTGCTCGACAATCGGAGCCAACAAATCGTTTTTATCAGAATCGTGGTCGTGGCATTTACTTTTGAAACGCCCCGCACGACTGCGGTCCATCATCCTGGAAGTGAGGATGTTAATTTCGGTCAGGATTGCGGCAAGTTAGAGTGGCTGCTTGGTCCGGAAGTACGCGGGGATGTTTGGTCTCGAAAAAACGAAAGCGGACGACCGGTGGAATATCTTCGGAGTGTCTCTCGCTCGGTGCCAAGATCCTTTCACCGTGCGCGAAATTTACCGCAAACGCGTGAGCGCCCGGTAAAAGAACCTTCCGGGAGCGGCGAGCCGTGCCGACATGTATGGTGCTTCCGGTAAACAACGTCCACCGTTCCCGCACCGGCGGCCATTACCGAAGCACGAGAATTTCGTAGTTGCCGCGCGCTTAGCAATGTTCGTCGCCGAGACGTTTCTTTTAAACCACTCCCCGCCGACCATTAAACGAGTCTCGGTGTTTCAGTGAAAGTCTGAAGAAAGGAAAGAACACTTGATTATGATTTCATCGAATTAGTTTGTGGAGATGCAAACGGGTACACGAGAATTCAGTCGAAGATAAATATGAAAATTACATCGACGTGCCAAAAGTCGATACATCATTTGTTGCGCATTGTCATTTTGCCGGAACCGATATCTTCCGATGATTCTTCGCTACCCCTTGCTCTAAATCGATGAAACCGTATTACCGTCGCCCTATATTCCGCGAGTGGCATCAGAAGTATCGACACAACTTGAGCGCGGCTCGTATAACGCATTGAAATGTACATTTTGCCTTGTTTTATCTTCCATAAAAATGAGCTCGCTCGATCGCGAGGAGCCTGAGCGCGAGTACAAGGTTCCACGGCTGATCGAACTCGTTTACACAGTTTTTATTATGCAGTCCGATAATAAAAAAGAACAGACAAGATCGGACCTCACAAAACGATGCGATACCGCGAGGTTGATCAGCATTTTAATTGAATAAAACAGAAGCAGTAAACACAATCCATCATTTCGTTAAATAAATATTATTTTAAGATACAACTTCACGGCCGGTATGCTACCGTCGCTCGTTTGCTTCTGGTACAGGGATTTTCCTGCGAAATATGTTTTTACGATCGAATCTGCGTCGAGTTAAATTGTTAACAACAAAAATTTGCTCGATTACACCCGCCCCTATAGACAGAAGTTCACAACACCGTCGATGTTGTTGATTTCGCCGATTGGATCGCGGCGGCAGACATATGCAAAATTTCTCGAAAAAAAGTTGCGGGGCTGGGGCGGAGAGAGGGATTGGTAAATATTATCCGATGGAAAATAAATAATACCTGTTACTCACTCGGGGCGCAGTGCCGCAGTGGAGCAGAGTGAAATTGAACCGGCGATCCGTTCAAACCCGTTCCGGCAAGTACTGCGGGGATTGCACGATCGTATTTCCGGCGTTTCATTCCACCTGGCAATACTAACTGCTCGGGTGTCCCGGGGAGAAGTGGAAGACAGACGAAAACGAGTGCCCGTTGCGGAACGGAGGCCCGCTCGATTGAATTGCTCGACGAACCTAAGTAACGATTAATGGGACCGAACTACAGCCACCGCCGCCGCCAAGACAAACGAACGACTTCGGCGTGAAGTTCTTCGCGCCGCCGTGTCAAGATGAAAGATCATTTCGCGAGCAGCTCCCGCGAAAACCAGGGCGGAAAGTTTCTCGCTTCAACAAATTTTTATCTTTATCTCCGACGTTCAACAGAACTGGTCCGACCTCTTTGTTCTCTATCGTCAGCCGTTTCGATAAAACTTCTTGCTCTGACAAGGTAAATTTCTCCTTGATTCTCTTGGACTGTAAACCAACGATCCGAGGGAAAACCTGATAGAAAGGATCATCTTCGTAGGAAGACCGTGAAGAAATTTCGCGACCAATTAGGAACGCGGTCCATTGTGGAACGAGGTATTGTCTGCAATAGTCATAGTGAACGATCGCTTGATGTTGCGCTAAGGAGGACGTATAATTGTGACTTTGAAGACTGCACGGGAAACGTGTGACGGTAACGAACGTGTTAATTAATTCCGCGCTCCCCTAATTATAGAAGCTTCCGAGAATGAAATTACTCTGCTCCTTTTGCCTCGCGGAATATTTAGCGTGAACAATGCTCGCACGAGTATTGGTAAGGTTCGCATGTTTGAGGACACGGTTACCGGGTATTACGTAGAAACCTATTCAATTTAAGGGAGCTGTGTTCCACGGAGGACGGTGTAGACACATTGTCTGACCAAATACGGGATATTCTACTTGCACGTATGAAAACCTCGCGCGTTCCTCTATTCAGTGAATTCTCTCGCTCGGGGACGAACACTTTTGACCATTGTCTACAGTTGGTCCCGTCGACGAACCGGATCTTGTTGTAATCACATATTTATGTACACTATTTGCTTCTGAATTGAATATTAGATACACGGACCGACTGCGGGTGCACAAGATACTCCATTTAGTTCACGGGTCCTTTTTGAGCACAAAGTCTCCGCGTTTGTTTGCCGTTTTCGTTGTTTTGTACAATTGGTGCGACAATGTTCACTCTAATTAAAGAACAACAGCGTTTGCCGAGACAAAAATATTTTCTTCATCAGTTGCGGAAATGACAGAGCTCCAATGCAACTGTTTCCAGAGACAGGAAGAAAATTCGAAACATAATTTTGTGAAAAATCAGCAAAACAGCGGCACGGATCGATCCAATGGTTTTTTCGCCGCGTCGCGGGTCTCCGGAAAGCACATGCCGGATAATCCGTGGAAAATCCATTCGGATAGAGACTGTACCGATAAAATATATCGAAATCTAGGCGGCAGTATCTCACGGAACACTCCTCTGTATGCCGCAGTCGTCGCTCGCGCGCGTGATTTTATTTTTTCGCTCTACTTTTCCTTTTTTTTTTCAGTCGGTCGTTCGACGCGCATTTCTCCGACGCAAAAAAAAATCGAGAGAGGATCTGTCGGTGACTGTCAGTCATATTTAGATTGGATTCTGAAATCCGCTGGCAGGGAAATCGACAACGGGACGCGTCGCCATTTCTTTATTCCAACTATGCCGGGCTTTCGAGTTAGGCTCGCCTGTTTCAAACGAGCCCCGCTACAATGTCTTCCTTTCTCTCGCACGGCATTTCGCCTGCACGCTCCGGCTTTTGATTTCCGAAAGCATCGCGCAACGTTCGCTGCAAAATTCCTGACGAGCTGAATTCAAAACTGAATGCAAAATGCTTTTGCTAAATTGATGTTCACGGGGCCGCACAGTGGTCTTAATCGATGAATTAGGAGGAAGAAAGTTCAAAATTAAAGATAAAGAAAAACACGTGAATTCTTTATGTACTATACATTCCACAGAGACGCAAAGTGACTTCTGGCATTAGTCTGATTCACAATGAAACAAATGACGAACACAAACGTCGCGTCGCATCGCATAATTGTTTTAGGTTACTGGATCGCTTGTCGCGAAATAGTGTATATGAAAACGTGTGTTCTGATTGCTTGGCATTATAAATACTTTTATATGCATAATAATATGAATTTCACAGTTGAAGGTAAATATAGAACTACAAATTTATTCATACAGTTTTGTCTGTTGAGGCTGTCGGGTGTATGCCGTGTCCTAAAGGAAGAAATTTCCCAACGTTTCGCAAGCATTGCAGCTAGCTTCATCGGGGGGTCAGAAGACTTGGTCCTCGTTTCTTTTGTAAGCTATTCCACGTTTTGTGGAGTGCAGAACCCAAGTTACTAAATGTTCAAACTGTTAATTCAAACTATTTTTAAACATGGGTAACACCCCTGTACTTGATATAAATTCAATAGCTTTTCGCCTTTAGCTGCCATTTTGAGAGAAATAATTTTTTTTTGTAGACAGAGTGCGTGCTATAAGTCGGCGGGACACGGTTATTCACCTGAAGGAATTAGGTCTTATGCAATCGACTATGACCAAGAATCGTCATATGCTCATAAATTATTTAGAGAATGAGCTAGAAAGTGCAGGAGGTTAAAATTTGTCAAGTGGAACGGGTGCCCGGGGGCACGGCTCCGAGCAAGTAGAATACTGAATTATCATCAGAGGAATGCTAAATTGAAAAATAATCATTTATTCCAGTAAGCCATAAATTTTTTAATCATAAATTGCTTCACCATATCTCGAAAACTATTAATCACATCGACTTCATTATGATCTCATTCAATTTAGAATGAAAAGATATATAAATAATGGTATTGTGCTCAACAGAAAAAATGATTTTAGTATTTCTTCCTCCTAATTCGTCGATTGGGACTACTGTGGGCCGTTATTCAAGAGATTTGAAGATCGTCGATGTGTTTCTAATGCAAAATTCATCTTCACCAGGCCATTATTTAAAAGATTTTAAGGTGTACGACGTGGGGGAACCGTGTCGTAGAAGAGGTAAGGTAGACTGGGGAGACAAGTCTTAATCCGACGATACCTGTATAGAGACCTAACTCTTTCGCTCCCTCAGTCGAAGATAGGAGACGCACGGCGTCAAAGGGAGATCGTTTTACGCAACGTCGCCGAATTCGTTGGTTATCGAAGCGAGACGGCGGCGCGGCGTCCGTTCGAACTTCCGCCGTGCGAAACTTCTTCCCTGGATCGTTATGGTAACTCCGGCGAACTTACAGCCATCTAAGTTTGGTTAAATACAAAATATAATGACGCCTCGGTGCAGAGTAATGGGATCGTCTACCGTGTTGCCGGCGCCTCAGCCCGTGGAAAACTTGCCCGCCTGTTCGCGGGCTGAGTTTCAATGCAAATCTTGTCGCGTACCGCCTGCCAGAATTACCTACGAACCTTCTTTCTTCGCCGTTCTCCTTCGCCCTCGAGAACACTGTCCGGGAAACTCGCCGGGCATTCGCCTAATAAGAAACATAATGGAAGAGATTTAGCTGCTTCGTCCGTTCGCGCGATCCCGTTCCTTCGCGTGTGTCCAATTCTTTCGTTTCACAGTTTGTATCCTGGTATTTTGGCCTTAAGCTAGAGCCTAAAACTTCCCCAAAAGTGTTGTTCTTCCTTGAAAGGGGGCGACTCTAAACGATGTTTTGCTAAACAAAATTAAGTGAAATTATTACCGTTGTACTATTGTAAGGAATTCAAGCGACCGCGGCCCATGCGGGCCGCAACAGGGTACCATAAACCGGGCAAGAGCGCAGTTTATGATTACGGTGCCGACGTGATTTCAGGCTATTTTTGAGATTTAGCGAAACTTCGTATTTTAGCGAAAGGTCTCGATAGCCGTTGACGTACCGTTAGACATCTGCGGACCAATTACGAATTGTTAAGGGTCCTAAGTAGATCACGAGGATTCGGGGCGAGGGTACCTTAAGGGGGCCGGCAGGCACTTGGACTTGACTGTCACGCTATATTACGCTGTGCCTTTTTTTTCTAGACATTTTACGTCTTAAATAAGTAAGTAATCAATTAAAAATGCATAACACCGTGTTTGTACATGTCTTTGCTACGTCTGTATAGAGCCTTTTTTGCGATACGAATACTAAATCTCTCGAAATTAAGAGAATCTCTCAGCGGCAACCATCTTGCGACGTCATACTTGCTTCAGAATTCGAATTTTCTGCCGAATATTACAAATTACTCCACGATCAAGTAGAAATTCGCAATTTGGGCTCCATACAGACGTCGATTGGACTTTTAGGAAACACAATTGACCACTTCTAAACTGCTCATTGCAATATTGAAGCGGCAGTTTGTCTAGATTTTGACCCTTGCATACGTATATGGATTTCAAACCATGCCGGCTCCCTTAATAAACTGCTCAGTTTCCCTCACAATGTCGCCTCTTCGAGGGCGTATATTAGTGTTAAGTTACCTGTGATTGATTTTTCGAAAGTAACCGCCTGCATTGCGAAAACCTTCAAAAGTGTAGAGCGTAGAAGGAACGAAGGTTGTAGTGACGCGCACGAGGGTAACCTCTAGTCCTTGTCTTCTTTGTGAAGTAAACATACTTACGAAATCCTAGAGTAACCTTTTTGTCATCCTTACACTATATTATTATACGATAACGAATGCGCGGGTGGATTGCAAGTGAGCAAACTGCCCGGCGTGTCTGCGGTTGGAAACATTTAGCAGTGCTTTTGATTCGCGATTCAACCGGGGGTGGTATCGCGGCTCTCAGTTTCGAATAAAGCTGCGAGGGTCCCCTCGCGGGGGTTGTCGGTTCCCGAGGTTTTGCGCGACAACGCGGGTCGACGTCGTGCGTCGTCGCGCGTTGAAAGGGTAGTTTGTCGTCGTTACGTCTCTGTAACGCAATTGTCCCCGATGCCGTGGCAGGCTAAAAAGTTTCGAGAGCGACCCGGGATACGGTTTCCGTCGGAATTACTACCGCGTAATTGCTCCCAGAGAGACCAATAAACGTGCGCGGACCACGGAAAATGCCGCGAACCGATTCGCCCGTGGTCCCGGGGAGGACGCGGACCATTCGCGCTCGCTTCGCCTCGCCGTCGAAATATCGGCGTCGAATCATTAACGAGGAAACTACGTTTCCGAACTCGGCGCCGTGGAATTAATCGGTGACCAACGGGGGACGGGGTACCGAGTTCGTAATCGCGCGTTCGCCGACGCTCCCCCGGCCTGTTTGTTTTTTCATTGTCTCCACCTGAGTTTTTCGGAACAATGGCGCCGCGTTTCCCGAGCTCTTTCCTTCCCATTTCACCGAACAATGCCAGAGACGCTTGCCCCCCCCCCTCTCTCTCTCTCTCTCTCTCTCTCTCTCTCTCTCTCTCTATCTATCATTCGGCGAGGAGAACAATGCGAAGCACCTGCTCTTTAACCTGTTCGAGTAAAAATACGAAAAGAAGTAAAAGGGCAAATCCGGTTCGGCGTAACGCGCAAATCCTTTTTTCTTTTTCCTTTTTTTTCGGAATGGAATCCCGGCGGCAAGACCGAATAATACGATTTCTCTCGTCTCGGGGCAAAAGGTGCAGGAAAACCTCGACGGTGTTTCCTTTTCTGGCGTTTCCACTCGCGAGGCGGCGCGGTGTCGCGCGCAGAGATCTTCCAAGTTTCTTCCCGCGGAAAGACCGGATAAAAATGGCTGGCGTGTACCCGCGAACAATAGTTTCGTCGGAAGAATGGCGGCGTCGAGGAGGCTCGCGAGCGCCCGAGAGGACTTCGCGCTCGAAACAAACGCGTCTGGTTTGCCTGGGCACGGGCGTTTATTAAAATTATAAATTAAAGGAGCGTCGACCGCGGCGCCGGTTTCGGTCGCGTTTCCGGCCGCCGCGCTATTCGGGTGTCAGCGATACGCTAAGATCCTTTGTGGATCGCCCGACGAACACGCCGCACGGCGCCGCCTCGGGAAACCCTTTGAAATCGCCGCACAGAGGAAATTCATCTTACCTCTTTCGCCGAGCGGAATACCCGCCGCCGCCGACGCCGCCGCAGCTTAATAGAATTTATATTTCATGAATAACTCGATACGTCGACGGACCGATACACAGCTACCCTCATGAATATCGTACGAGTCCGTAATCCGCAGCCTGCGCCCGTTTAGTCGCAAAACGAAGAAAACTTCCGAACAAAGATGATAATATTATACGCCGAACTGTCGGGCTCTTCGATCCTCCGAATGCGGAATTTTAACGCGGCAGTTCCGCGCCAATTTTCCACGTTTCAGGCTCTTTTATTCACTATAACATTATACACCGGTGTATCGAATTAACACTAGGCTTACGGGAACGTCGAATCTTAAAGTTCGGGGCTACAATTTTTCATGGAAGCTTACTACCACAAAGTGAGGGTATATGGGAAAATATTTAATTTTTAGACACCACGGGGTGGCTGCCAGATGCGTTTCCAATAGCGGCGGCACGATAAATTGTCATAACGTCGGCTTTAATAATCGGAAGCTACTTAATTTGTGGAATCAGGTCATGGGTGCCGGAGCAATTGCATGGGCGCGCGTTAGTCTGCGACCCTATTACTGTATATTACTAGCGCGCACCGGGAAAGAGAGAGAGAGGGAGAGAGATATTGTGTAGTATCGCGAGGGGACCACAGCAAATGAATTTTTGTTTCCAGTTAAAAATTTTTAACGAATTCGGGCATTTCCGCCGAGTCCACCTTAATTAATCCCACGGCGCCGCGGCGCCATGATTCACATTAACGAGGGAAGTCGAAGAATATTTTTAATCCCAAGCGTGGTTCCATGCATGGCGCCGAGTATTTAACACAGCAAAACCGTTTGCGAGTTTTTCTTCGGCTACATCTACTTTTTTCCGCCAATTAATGAATTTTTATATTTGTGTTTAATCCTGCGACAAGCTGCAGTAATAGTTTCAAACATCCTCGTACCTTGATTGCGATGTCCAACGGTGCTGATATTCATGCGGAATACATGAAATGGAAAACCTTTGATGTTGCATAATGTTACAAGGGCATTTTTGACCATCTTATCCGGCTATACCCTTTGCGTAACAATACGGTCTGGCTTTTAACGAACAGCACAGAGATAGGACACAATATTAACGTCAAAGGAGAGTCAGCTATGGCGGGAGTTAAACTTCATCGTGAATTGCAGTTCGGAGGCGACACGGGCGTACTATATGCAAACAAATGCAACGACATGCAGGCACGGATGTAAGGGTACACGCGCCGAGAGCGAAGTCGCGTTCCTTGACCACGAGGTCGGTGCTGAATACGCGTGGTATATCGTGCTGCAGATAATTGCATAATTCTTGAGGGTTAGCATGCAACGAAACCTGGGGGTGGTATAATAAATCGTGCTGGTATCGTGTCCGGGCCATCGGGATCCTCCTCCTCCCTCCCCCCTCCCCACCCCTCCCCGAGTTCCGTCAGTGAAAGCAGCTTTTAATGGCGCGAAACCGCGGAAGTTGAATCGTAAATTCGGCCGGATGAGAGGCGCGCAGAAGCGAGCGTATCTCCGGCCGCTGCGAAGCCCAACTTTGACCACCCTAATATACCCTGGTTCTGTGGAGGGTGCCGCCGGGGGCACGGGGCACAAGGGGAACATTCGGGGACAAGGGGGCGAGTATCGTGCGAGAGAGGGACAAGGACTTGCTGTGTCCCATGGCCTACATACGGCCCGCTTCCCACCGCAAATGCAATCGGCCGCGTCGCCACCGATGCGTACGGTCATCGCATTGTATACGCTGGGATACTCTTCGCTGGGATCAGGCCTGTGACTGTGAACGACACGCCGAGGAACGCAGAGGAACGTCGAGGGCCGGATCTAATCAAAGGAGATGCTTGCGAGAGAGCTGCGAAATCGATTCCGCCGCAAAGACCGGCGAGAGGGCTAAACTTTAACTCGCCGCACCACAAATTTTGGATTTGCGTGTTTGAAATTGAGTGATTTTCGAGAAAATCGAATTTAAAGATTCGTCAAGGACCCTTGCAACCGTATTTCTAAGAGGTAGAATTCCCCGGTCACGGTCAGACAAGTAACATAACGTGCCGTGGAATCGATTCCGCCACAGCGCCGCAATAGTGCTAGTTCCAAGGTGAAAAACGTACCATCTAGAAAATAGAACGAGTTGTTTTGTTTTACACAGCTGGACACATTGAGTTAGGATCGTGTGGAGAAACTCCATTTGTCCAGAGAGGACGCGACCATGCTCCAGAAATGATAAATTATCGGTTTAAAGATATTCGTCGGGGACATATGATACCGAGTTGGGGTTCTCGCTGATATGTCTGACTATAACTTCTGCATACTACTGCTGGTAAATACTAATGAGTGTAGGAGAACAGTCTAATTATTGAACACAGTTCACGAACTAACACTAGAAAGACCGGAGCAGTCAAAATGACTGGTTCCTAATTTTTTCTTTTACAATTACTGAAATTGTAAAAATGTTTTGATCGGAAATTTTTTAATGAACCTCTTCATTGAAGCTCATATTACAATAAAAGTTGTATGAAGTCAGAATGGCCACAGTCTTGTCACTGTTACAAAGCAATATACGTCACTCGTATTTATTGCTCGGTCGTTCTAGTGTTAATGAAACATTGTTTAACCGTTAATTTGAACAATCAGGAATGTATAAAAATGCTTACAGTACTTTTAAGAGAAATTGAGAGAAGGTGTCGTGTGGGTAATTATCGTAGCGTTAAATCCACGGTTTATATCTTCCAGCTATCGCGTCAATAGAGCTTCTTATCGTCGACTGAGCCACAAACATCGCGTGTATCTATTCGCATAAGCGTATCACGGATGCCTTACTGGCAACCAGTTGCACACGCTTGTATGGACAGAGGAATTCCCGTGCTCTCGTCCGTGCTAAGCTGCACGCGATAACCTCCGACATGCGATCCCGAATAATCACGATTAAACGGGGCTCCCTTGTTTGATATTTGTCGGAAACGACGTTAGCCAATTCTGCGATCGTGGTTCTTTAAGTCTGTTAACACTACTGCAGAAAAACCTTAAGGGGGCCGGCATGGTTTGAAATTTATATAGTTATGCAAGGGTCAAAATCTAGACAAACTGCCACTTCAATATTGCAATGAGCATTTTAGAAGTGGTCAATTGTGTTTCCTAAAAGTCCAATCTACGTCTGTATAGAGCCCCAATTGCGAATGTCTACCTCATCGTGGAGTAATTTGTAATATTCGGGAGAAAATTCGAATTCTGAAGCAAGTACGACGTCACAAGATGGCTGCCGCTGAGAGATTTTCTTAATTTCGAGAGATTTAGTGTTCGTATCGAAAAAAAGGCTCTATACAGACTTGTACAGACACGGTGGTGTGCATTTTTAATTGATTACTTAATTATTTAAGACGTAAAATGTTTAGAAAAAAAGGCACAGCGTAACATAGCGTAACAGTCAAGGCCAAATGCCTGTCGGCCCTCTTAAAGCTGGACGCAGAACTGTGTCACTGGTACTGATCACACGAAAAGAACATGAAAGAGATAGAAAAGCAAAGATGAGAAAAAAAGGATAAAAACAGGATTAGTCGAGTCATCGACCTGATCAGTGTCCAAACCACGAATTATATTCCTCGGGCGATTGGCCCGCTAAGCTCCGTCGATAACACGTCCAACGATGAACGTGTCCGGCAGCGGTCACCACACGCTTTGCCACTTCGTGTTTCTCTTCGCGAGTGATTAATCTCTCGTGGAATGCCGGCGGCACGTAATTACTCGAGCGACACGAAGATCACGAGATCGCAAGACATGCGTTTAATTCTGTAATCTATTTAGCCGAGAAAACATTGTGGAGCAGGCTCGTGGAGTCTAAAAACGTTTGTACATTGAGAACCACCGTATTTCATTTTTCAATCGAGAGCCCGACTCGACCCGATTCGCCCCGATCATTTCGTGTTCACGACCTCCTCTACGATTCACACAGTTGTACCGCTTGTAAAGAATATAGCCCGTGGCGGATTTAAGTTCACTTAATTTTCGGGTTCTATAGAATCGCAGCGGGCAAACAACAATAACATGAAGTACTTTACGAGCGACTAATAAATCAAGTTAAAGCGCTGACACAGACGAGTTTTCTCGTCGGCAATGGACGCCCCACGGGAATCGTATTGCTCGACGGTAATTCCGACATATTGTGCGAACGTAACGGAGCGAAGTGGGTCGTCGGCGGGTCTCGGTGGAAATGCATTTTCGCTGTGACGTCACCTGTGCCAGACGTTGTTGTCGTCGCGTTTCGACGTTTAACGATCGCGGAACACGCGGGAAACACGCGGCTTACGCGGGGATTACTTCCGACGAGATCTCGAACAGGCCATGAAATTACTATACGCGGTTCCACGATGGCAATTGAACGCCGCCTAACGAAGAAGATGATCTTCCCGCGTGATCGGAGCTGTTGAACAACCATGAAGTAACGTGACTTCGGTATCGAAACAATTACGATCGAGCAAACAAGACGATCGAAACGAAGTGGATCTATTAATTTCACGGTGTCGGGTAAGGAAATGACAAACGTTTCTTTTATCGAGCGAAGTCGAAGCGCGGGCGCGAGCGCGCGGCATAATTACGGTACGATTAATCAGCGTGAATAATTATCGGCGGCGGGGTCTCGGGGATTTCGACGAAGCTCGTTCTCCCCGGACGTATGAAAAATTAATCGTCGGGCGTTTCGAATTCGCGAGTCCGAAAGTTCCATTGGTCCGCGGCGCAGTTCAGAAACTGTTGGCATGTTCCGATTCTACCACGGAGCTTTGCTCGCATTATTATCCTTTGCTTTTATAACTGGACAATTCCACGGACATTTCTACAACCGGATAAAGTTGGAACAATCATTTTTAGAAACGATTCTCTCAATCGACCACTTGTTTTGCCGCGGCGAAGTGAATCCAAGTTTCGAGAAAGAGAGAAAGAGGGAGATCAAGAGAAATAGAGGCGGCGGCCATTATCGATGGTGAAATGATGGTAGATGCAGCCGGCGAGCAGATACGAGGCAGGGGGAGCTACTTAACGGACTTACCGTGTCACGGAATCGCTTCTGATTTGCATTTACGACGATTCCCATAGACGCGTTCACGTCGAGACGATCGTAAAACCGGGAACTTTCATAACCGGGCGAACGGTGGTGTTACGCCGAAAATATCGCTAGCGAATTGCCCGCAACTTTCTTCATAAAGTCGGGCCCCGTATCTCGTCGGACGACGGACGGGGGAAGGAACTTTCGTGTACCGAACACGGAGTCGTCGCTCGACCAACATCATCGCGAAAGTTATGTTTCATTAACGACGCGCGAACGGGAAAGAACCGCGGAAAAATCGGGTCGTGATCGTTTGTCCGGTGACACGACCGTTTCCGCGCGTTTCCCGTGTTTCCAACGGGAGAACTGTCCGCGCGGAGATAGATTTTGCGGCTCGCGGCTGAATATTTATAACGGTGAAACCCCTCGTTAGACTCCGAAATTTCACGGCCCGATTTTGCATGCGCATGGACCAGAGCGATAATCGGGCTCAATTAAAACGCAATGTTGTGAAAGATACCCGGCACTCGGCTGCGCCTGCCGGGAATTCAAGAAGCATCGGCCATTGCGCCCGCTGTGGATTTGTTATTTCTTTAATCATTTTAGTAAGTTGTATGAAATACAACTTTGACCTGTAACAGTCCATTCTGTAACAGTCTCTTCTGTTTTCAATTGCTTAGGAGATAGGGGAAGGTTAGTCGAGGGGTGCAACCTCTCTGATCAGCCATACACTTTGATCAGCCATATTGGTTCACGTAGTGTACACGTTCACCAGCGCGAGGGCGCACAGTGGTCCGGATCAGAAAATTTAGTGACATATGAATATAACTTCTGAACTGTAAGAGATATCGACACGGAATTTGGACTCAATAGTATATTATCATTATGTTACAAATGGGTGAAAAAAAATCAAAAAATTATTTTAGTTATATTTACTTTGTATTTGTTATTACATACTTTATGTTACGTAATTATTAATTCTTTAGCTTCTTGATCTAAATTTCTAATTTTCTTTGTACGTAATTTTATCCGTATATTAGATATATAAGGATCGGACGTTAGGAGTAATCTAAGCAGTATATTTTCATTTGCTAAAGTTGGAGAACATTTTCTGGTATTTTTATATCTAATTGCTCTAAAATCTTTATGTCGGACTTGTTGAGCTTCCTCAGAAAGCTGCCCAATTGGTAATAGTGTTTGTATTATAACATAAAAATAACTGTAACACAAAAAAATTTCTACTAATATGTCACTATGCACGCTTAGACGATTCTCTTTCAACTGAATGCTAAAAACACGTCGAATATATTGTGACAGTCGAATGTGTAGCGTAACATAAACATGCATACAAAGTATTGTTGAGTAGGGCTATGGATTCGAACCGCAGCTACACAGGAGTGTACATAAAACTATATGGACGGACTGAACATTGACAACATTAGATATCAATAATTTATGAAGTGGGACGAGGGGGGAACTAATTCTTGTGTGATTATATAAAAGTGGATGTACTGTAAATATTGTAATTGGTTTTAAAGTGGAATTCTGTGGAATTAAAAAAATATGCTCTATTAATGTAGAAAATTTCACAAATTTTTACTACTATATCCAACATTATTTGTTTAACAGAATACGTGCATGAATTGCTATTAAAAAACAAGACTTTCCATCGCAAATGTCTGCTCTTCAATTTAAAAAAAAAATCGAGAGAAAATATTAAATAGGAGCGTCAGGATATCTCAGGAAACATCCAAGTTTCAATGTTTATTACAACCGTAATATTGATTAAAATGTACTAATTTTTTCATTTTCGAGGTCCATGGACATTTAAGAAATAATGTTCGTTGATTAGATATCGATACGGGAAAGTTCGTTTTTGGGCTAAATGTCACTTATTTTTCCGATCCGGACCACTGTGCGGCGTAGTAACGAGGTCTCCCAAAAAGTGAGGTTAGTACTGTTTTCTTCTAATTTGCTGTATATGTTTGGTAGTTTATACACTAAGTGAACTATGCATAAAGTCACACTCATTATTGCGCAGTGATTCTGTAGAATTTAAATAGTTGTTTAGTGCAAACGAAAACGTATTTGCTTCGTTCAATGCTTTCTTATGCTCATGTGAAATGAAACTTTGGCTGTGTCGTACCCACATGGGATCCTGGCAGAAGACGTGGAAGAAAACATGCTTCAGTGCTTAGAATGTAAGTAGGATATTTGTGATGTGGTGTCGCGTCGATACCGGAATTGGGACAAATCATACCGCGACTAGGTAAAGGTTTAATGGCGAATGATTGTATGATCAATCTCCGGAGAACTGGTCTTTATTGTGATGTGGCAAGACTTGGCTTGCTGTTAGAATCTCGGTTTTTGAAATAGTTCTGATGAAAGCTCGGATGTGGGTGTTGTTTTAGGAAGTTGTCTATGATTGGTTGAAGGATGTGTTTTTGGAAGGTGTTGAAAGTGGTGGAAAATTAGGAAGAGTGGGAGTAGAAGTTACATTTGGTTACAGGCGGCTACGGCTATAAAACTATAAATCTAGGTACTATAATGATTCGCAGTTCAGCATGTGCTGAGTTTTCCTCGGATTTCCCAGTGCGCTAAATTATGCTAGATTTTTTATGGCGGTCATGGTCATTATGCCGCGGGTGGCTAGTTGACCTTCAAGGTCGTACAGATGTCCCTTCGCAGAGGGTTTTTACGACGTAACACGTGATGTTTGTACTAATTGAATATGTGACAATGATATGATGAAAATATTTACGTTTAAACAGATTACTTAAGAAATGTTTACTTATTTTTGTATAATTTGATCTGTAGGTACGACTTAAGGTGAATGGTGGTGCCACTTAGGTACACCCCCTACATCGAAATTGAACACAGAAATTTTCCATTTTCGAAGTGTTTCGAACCGCGATGTTGACAATTGCGCGTCACGTCGGTTGGAACATGGCAGCGTTCCGCCTGCCCTTAGACGTTCGCGGCAAGTGATAATTAATTTACACTCGCGACCCCGGAGGGCGAGTTGCCGCCTCGCGAAACTAATGAATGTTAATACATTCGGTGTGCGCAATATTGCTAAGTTCGCGTGTTTACGGTTCACAGCGGGTACGAGTCGCCTTGCTCCGACCAAGTTTCCGTCTATCGACTAGCAGGGCGCTCCGATTAATTAGTGCTTTGTGCTTGCTTGAAAAACGCGCATCCTGCTGGCGGAACATCGGCTGCCGCCGGTGAGTACGCTTTACGGGATATAATGGCGGAACAATCGAGCACCGCTTCCTGCTCCTTCTCGTCGTATATCTTTTTTTTTTCACGCGGTATTTCACGTAACGCGCCACATCCGTTTAGCACGTATAATACTCGTGATTCGTTGCTCGGGCACCGTGCCGCTGTTCGGACATTAAACAAGGTAAGCGCTTGTCCCTGAACACACGCACCGACGCACGAAAAATATAGGTGTCGCGTTGAAAAATTGCAGCGCCGAATGAAACGTTTGCCGAACGAATTGCTCGGAATAGCTTCTGCCGCGACTATTGTTACGGGCTTTTAAATAATATTAGACAGGCAAATTCGTTTATCTTCTCTCCTGTCCCGTCGATCGCGAAACGTTTAACTTCCCTCGATATGAAACGTTTGCTACTCAATTAATTCACGGTACCCCGTACATCGTTGCACGTTGCACGACATTTACGATCCATCCTTTCCAAGTGGCCACCGAAGCGATAAAAATGTCTTTACGGGCAATTGTTAAATGAATTCATTCATTCCGTCGGCATAACACGAACTCTCACAGTTTTTCACAATATTACAAGCCATTTTTATTTCTCGACAGTGCTCTGCCGTATCCAGGAACCTTTTCTCCGTCGAGCGAAAGACATAGTAAATCAAATATGAATAGCGAGCGATGTAGCCCCCCGGAAGACAAGTCGTAAGTCAAGATGTGCCTCGCGCGTTCGTCCGAGGGCTGAAGAATTGATAAGAACCCTGTAAAAAAGGGGGGAGGGGGGCCTTAAAATATCGAAGCGGAAGAACAGAAGGTATAGCGCGGGCGGGGAATTATTAACACCCTGTAAATTATTAGCCGGCGAGTCAACTCGAGGGGCACGGCAATCGGTCAGATGCTCATCAAAAAGTCAGCGTAACGCTCGCCGAGGATGTTCCGTCGGCGATGCGAGTGGCCCGGCGCTGTTTCGGCGTCGAACGTTTTAATAAAAAGGAGAACGACGGCGGCGTCGGTGGAACGCCGAGTGAACGCAAAAGGAAAAGGCAGGTGCAACGGTAACGCGTGGTAATTTGAAACTTCCGCCGAAGCTCGTCCTATATCCGTTGCTATCCGTTGTTGTTACAGCCCCGGGCTGTGGCGCGTGAACTTTTTTGCCGGGGCTCTTTGCCGTTTGCCATGAAACCAGCGTTTCATGGATTTTGCAGCGCGCGCAAGATTTCGGCCAGAGTTTCCGCAGCCGGAGCTCTCTCCCGCTTTTTCTGTTCCCGTTGCACTCCTGGGACAGCGATCGCGATATCGTCGGATTATGATCGTGTGCGGGGAACGCGACGCCGCCCGTCGTGTACGTGCGCATCGGCGAGCCCGGTCGCGGGACCATGATTCATTTGTATTCCGGCGACTATCCGCCGGCACCCGGAAAAACCACGGTGGAAAAGCACGCCGGTTTGATCTCCCGCGACCGCAGAAATAACGCTGGCCTTGGGGAAGGGAGGAGGATCGAAAAACGAGCAACGCCGGGAAATGAAGTTTCGCGAACCGAGAGAGACTCTGGGAATCTGTCCCGACGCCGGGCTCCCTCTCAGACCTCCCTGAAAATCTTTAGCTTACCGTGTGTACGCGCTGTTCCATTCTCTCTCGAAACCCGACCCTATCCATCATGCTCCTATCTGGTAGAATGTATCTACCGCTGTTCTGAAGTATTTCTGTAAAAGTCACGGCAGACGGTGGAGCGTCAATTATATCCGCACCAATCGAGGACGAGGAGGTCTAACTATAGGAATTAAACCTAAAATTTCAAACAGCCAGTCAGAATACAAATCGTAGAGGGACCTTTAGCGCACCTCGAAATATTGAAAAGTGGCGGTACATTTCGGCGCGCAGTGGTCGAAAGTTTTTTCTCGTCATAGCGTGTGTCACTATCGAAGCTTGTCGGGCGTTAAGCTTTCAAAAATTCCGTGAACAAGCGGGACGTTTTGCACATTTCTCGACCGTTCGGCTGATCCGCGAGCGATGCCACGGGATCGACCAGAGATCGAAATATTGCGCGAAAGCAACGCGACGAGATCGAGCCGAAAAAAGGAAGAACAGATCTTTAAGAGCCTCGTAGGAAAGAAAGGAAACACCCTCTCTTCCCGAGATGCCGCGCTCCTCGTTCGTCGATAGTTAAAAGCTCGCGAGGCCGACACGTCAGACACGCGGGCGGGCTCGAAAAGGGAGAAACACAGGGAAGGGACAGATTTTCCTGCCACACGAGTAACTCTATACGAGTCGAAAGTTTCCACGCTGAAAGCCCCTCGGTGAGCTATGAAACATTTTCCAGGCGAGCTGGGAAGCACCGGAGCTTTTAGCTTCGGGTTTCCCGTCGGTTTCGAGCTCAACTTTTCACCACGGATGCGAACGACGGGAAGGGGATACGACAGCCAAGGGCTTCCAGTTTAGATATTACGCGAAAAAGATTGTGCCGTGTTTGGATACGTTATCGCCCGCGGAAAGTTCGTTTGCTCTGGAGTTCCGCGACGATTGCGTTCCCCCGTTCCACCGTAGAATTACCCGGATTTCGGTGCATTCCGCTTGGCACGGTCTGAGGCGCAATCGCCGAAAATATTGCGTTTGAACATTCACGTGTATAGGTCGTTCTTTTTTTTTTGGAAATTTATTAGAAGAAAACTAGTGGATATGTTGGGAAGAAAATTAGAAAAAGAAAATAAAAGCACCGCCGCGAGGAGGATGATACGACCCCTGAAAGAGAGCCGATAGAAAAGACGAAGTTATCGGGAGAGAAAAGCTTTCATGATGCATCGCAGCGATACGACCGTCGACTTGCTATTGCTGACAAATACTGGCAATAAAAGTTCGCTCGTTTCGTCCGGTGCAAGGGTTAAGCAAAGAGTAAGTGGCTTGTCGTTTATTGATACGGTTCTATTTATTTCGATTCTTTTTGTTCGATAGAGGAACACCGGGACGCCCGACGACGCTGCGGCAACTTTCCCGGATCGGATACAGGCGTAGATACCTTGTATTATTTCGCGAATACGACGCGGAAAGTTGTTTGCCGGGGAACTTCGACGATTTCTGCTCCCGGTTGATCGGAGCCCGCGTATCTTCCTCAGTTTCGCCGACAACAAACCGTCCGTAAAGTTCGTCACACTTATCTCGGTGCTTAGCGATTCGACAAAGCTCCCGCCGTTTCTCTTTTTACGAGATCAGGACGGATCAGGCAGTAACGATATCCTCAGTAACGATATCGCTGGCAATTATCGAACCCCGGCCGAATGGTTTTATTTTCACGCAGAGCGACCGCTTTCGATTTAACAAGTTCAGGAACTTATTTTATAAACTGTCTTCCCTCTTCTGCTCTCTTCTCCATTATCTCTCTCTCTCTCTCTCTCTCTCGCTCTCTCAGTCACCGCGTGGACGCGAACGAACTCTGGAGGAATGAGATTCCGGAATAAACGGTTTTTCGCGTCGAACGAAGAGGCAATCCGAAACTTTTTCCGGGACTTGGGAATTTTATTTCGTCGCAGCGGCGCACGAGTGCTCGATTCATCCGTGCTCTTCGCTTTCCGGCGAGCCTGGAACGCTTCGAAACCGATATGGCGAGCGAGGAAAAAGAAGATCGAATTGTGTACAATTGGATTTCACGGGGACTGAATTATGGTTTTATTTCGGCCCTGCGAAAATACACGGCGAGCGCGTCCGACCAGTGATTGACTCGCAGCCGTTCGAGCGCCGAGTAAATAGAGTTTGATGTTTGCCATTATCAATCGCTAACCAGCCACGTCAATTATGGACGAGCGTTTCCGTTTATTTGGCCAATCAGGTTTTGATTATAACGGAACGTAAATTGCGACAGACACGGAGGCGGAAAAGTTTCACTGGTGAACGTTTACACGCACCCCGCCCCCCGCCCCTTAGGCCAATTAATTGTTTGTACATATATCGAGTGCATACGGGAGTTCTTAATTAAATTATTGGTATTGTATCCGTTTTATTACGAATCAATTATTGAACATATTTTCCCGGGACCTAAAATTGGTTAAACTATGGAAACAATCGTACGATCCTGAAAAATAGTTGCCCGAAATGGAGAAAAAGAAAGAATGAAATTCCATGGGGACGTGAATTTTAATCGCGCATAAAAATATTTTAAACGCAAGTTAGGGGGCCGGCATTGGCACAGGCTTTAAATAGGGGAAAAGATGGGAGTTCTGAGATATCAGAAAGCAGGAGTAACAGAGCGCGCGGAGGACGTGCATGAAAAGGATGCTTAAAACTCGAATGTGTGGAGCGTCGGGATTGCAAAGGACCGGAGATCGAGTACAGTGAGCATAAAAGGAGTGAATAGAAAGATTTGCGTGAAGCAGGTTGTAGAGTTTCGAACCCGTTCTCCCGGCCATTATTCCCCGGAAGCTGCGTCGAGTTTTCTCAAAAGTAATTGATTCGCGTCACGGTGATCGAACGCCGTCCTACTTTCCGCGGCAAAATATCCTTGGGCGTGGACTACGTCATCAAACGAAAATTTGTCACCGGGTAAGATAGCGGCCGGGTAATTTCGGGAAACATTTCCATTCATCTTGGGCGGTGGCGCAACTGCGCGCTTATCGCGGCAAGAAATAAAGCTGAACCGCGCAACGTTCGCGTTCGAGTTGCGAACAGTCGAGCCGTGTACGTGCCAGCAAGTTATTACGTGCGAATGCAAAGAAAGTAAAAGAAGGGGCCCGTAAACGGGCGACAATATAAAATCTCCATATTCAAATTCCCCGCTCCGCGCCGCAGCGTACTCGCGATCCTCAGGTTTTACGGACATTCTATGTTTTAATTAAAATCGTCATCGTGCCCCGCGGCCTTCTATCGACCTCGCCCGAAGTCCGAATTAGACATTCTTTTTTTGTTCGCTTCACCCCCGGAACGAGCCAACTAATTTTTATAGTCTCGATCCGTAGCTCCATCGTGGCGCTGCTCGCAGCCTCCATTTGAATAAGGAAATTCGCGATTCGCGTTGCCACCTCCACCGACATCGCCCCTTTTATTCCGAACTTATTTTCCTTCGAGTCAAGAACATTCTCCTCAAAATTAGCATTTCATTAAATTAGACGATTCTTACATTTGCCACTCTCCTCGGGATACTCGGAGGATCTTATCCTCGTGCTAACTCGTCGCGACACTATCGAGAATTCTAACTTTATCCGCCGCAATTCCAGTGGAACAAAAGAGTTTCAATTGTTAATCTATCCACTGTTTTGCCATACTCCGGTACTGGCAGAGAGAGAAGGTAACTTTCCTATTCGTGCTCTCTCCCCTCATCTGCACAGACACGAAATTGCACGCGGCTCGACGCATCAGCCGGCAGCGATTCGTTCGACACGCGTTACGCAACTGCTCGCCGAGAGATCAATGGCTTGGACGCACCCAGATTTTCAGTGAATAGGGTTCGGAGCGATAAAATCGGTATCAATTAGCGAGCCCATAGTTCGACACGGAGACCGGCCTCGACGTTGCCAAGCATGTCGAGCTGAGACTAAAATACTGATGGACGTCTTTGGCCTCGGGACAATCGAAATCCGTGATGAATTCGCAGTCGGCCACGGATCCTTTAGTGCCCACTGACCAGGAACCCATAAAGAACGTGAAAACCGGATGAATCATTGGAGGCGCGAAGGCGCGTGCGCGGAATAACAGAGACCGTTTAAACCAGAAATCTCCTCGTCGATGAAGGCTCGCGCTTCCTACACCGTAAATCTTCTGTAATCTCTGCCGGCCATATATCTCGAAGAAAAGCTCTTTTCCAGATTTCCGGCTGCTCCGAAACGGAATTTAAAACAGATCCCGTAGTAATTGCCCTAAGTTGCTGCCCGCTTCGCTTCGGCTTTGACGATCGACAGGAAAAGAGAGTACACGGACGGAGAATGAAGATCAGTCGACGAGGTTTCCGGGGAATAAGGCTCGCCTGTTGTTACGAATCGGGCGCATAGTTTTGCGGAACCGAACTTCCAACAGTATTAAACCAAGATTGCTGGATAGTAAAACAAAGTTATTGCACGGGCGCTCGTAAAACGAAATCCGCGGTCTTCCGTTTCAGGAAGCGCGTAAAAAAATCGGAATCAATCGGGACACGATCCGGTGACCTTTCGTTATCCCACGTTTCTCCGAGTCGATGTGTATTTTTTGGTTGTTCACGTATTGATATGTTGCGTTTCAGGCTTGCACTTCCGAGTAGAGACGGAAGTCAACTGCGGATCGGTATCGTCCGCAAGCGGCGATTTCGCGGAGGAATCGTACCGGAGCGCAAAAGGTTAAGAAGCTCTTTACGTCCGCGGAGGTTCGATCGGAAAAATAGGAAGGATAGCCGAGGAGGAAGAGGGACAGAGGAGCCTGAGGAGAGAGAAGGAGGATGAAAGGAAAGTGATAGCAGAGTATCGAGCTTTCTTCTTGCGCGATGGACAATTCATCGTGGCGGAGACAGTTTTTTTATTCAGCTGCTCGGGACACGCGTCGAAAGAAGACCAAAGACCCCAAATAAATCTCTCGGGTAATCCCGATCGAGATCGTGCTTGCAAAGAAAGCGCCGGTCGTTTTGATGCAGCGGCCCGGAAACATCGAATTCTTTTCCGGCCAGTGAAAACCGGCTCTGGCCGCGCGGGACCGCTCGCATGCAACTGCGACTTGCTATCGCGCGTTGCGTCACGATGTTACGCGCCGAACTGCAACAGCTTGCCCATAACCCTGGTGAACCGGGGGGAGCGGGGGGCTCAGACTTTTCCCGGTGCTTTGCATACCATTTTCTGTGTTTCCAGATTTTGCTTAACTTTCCTAATCAACCCGTCGATTCGATCGACCCAACTTTACGATCCGCTCTGCAACATGCCAACTTCCGGCTGTGTTGTTCCCTCCTGTGGGACATACGGACCTTTGTGGGGCTTCCGTACGATAACTTGATTTATTAGAGAATCGCATACGCGAATTTAGGGGCATATGGTTTCTAGACGGTTTTTGGCAAACAAGGTCTGAGAGCTCCTGCCACTTTCAGTACCGTTTATTCTGCCAAGAGCTTTGCGCTTTCGACAGAAACGTTCACTCGATCATGCTACTGCGCAAAGAAATTATCAACACGCGCGAACTACGCGACACATTATCGTAAATCGTACGTTTGGCGCAACGACATTTTCTTTTCAAGCGCATGAAGATAACGACGATTTACGGACACGTATTTCGTGCGATACGTTGCGTTTTACGTTACATAAAATATTCAATCAATCCGTTAAAACGAAAATGCATGCACGTCGCACTTCTGGGCAACGTTGCTGAAACGTTCTGCTCTGCTCCATCGTTAACTCGCTAAACATTCTGCGAAAAGCAAATAAACAGAGCCCTGTCCGAAACAAACGCATTAATCCAATACGCGGTGAAATACGCGTATACAGTTGAGAAACGGACAATGGAAAATTACAAAACGTATTGTATTATGTATCGCAAAATGTGTCCCGTGCAACATCGGCCGCGTTAAATATTAAAATAATCGCGCTTCGGTCCGGAAATTCGATTCGAAACCGAGAGAGATCGATTCGTTCAGATAGAGCGCGAACTTGTTTCCGCGATGCATTTTTCTCGGGCTGCACGGATGCACCGGACCTTCGCAGCGTCTAAATTGAAATGTTGCCGGGGTCGTTGTACGGGGCAACATTCTTACTAATTTCACTAATGTAATTAATGTCTTTAATTAGTATCTCCTCGCCGCTCCACCTCCGAGCTAATTAAGGTACAATTACGAGCGGCTCGAGTGTGTCTGAAAGTTGCTTGTTCGTTAGCGATCCAAAAACAACCTAACGATATATTTATTCGGCGAAGAAAAGGCCGGCAAAGTTTCGCGCGAATGCGGCCGTTGGCGCGACTGCAACTGCAACTGCAACTGCAGCCCGCGTATTTTTCCCCGCACAGGGATCCCGCGCGAGGTGCCCGCTCGCAAATGATCCCATAAATCATCGGACGTAATTAAAGCTCCCGGGGCATAGTTGAAAGCTTTCCGAAGCGGTTTCGACGGCGGAAAAAATGGAAGATGCAACGGGGAGGGGAAACAACGGGAGGATGGAAAGGAAAGCGAAGTTGTTACCCGGCTCGGAAAATTTCCCAGGACAGGCTGATTGCCTTTTACACGCTCGCGAGAACGCAGCCAGCCAGCGTCGAAACCAATTCCGCAACAGCTTGCCCATAACTCCGCGCAGCGGAACACGCTTGCTTGCAATATATTCAGTACATGAACCTTAAATGGAATTTATGCTAATCGACGCGCCACAACGCCCCCCCCCCCCTGAACAAAGACGGGAAACAAAGACGAAATTTTTTTACAAATATCTCGAAAATAATCAAAGACAGTTTTTGTCCCCACCCCTACAACCCATCCAAGTGTCATCTCTCATACTCGAACGTGCTTCAGGCAAAGATTTCTATAATTTTTCTTGGCTCGACGGTTTGAATGAGCCCAGCTCGCATTGAGGGTAATCGAAGAATGGAAAGGCAGAGCGTCTGGCTTCGATGAGCCAGCGAAACCTTAGTTTCCCGGCCATTGAAGTTTAAGGAGTCCTTAATTATACATTCTCAGCGTTCCGGCAAGGTAAACAAGCGCCCAAGATTCCCCCGGAAATTAGCTCTCGATTAAATTCAACGTGAAAGCAGTCGCAGGCACGTTTCCAAAGACTTTGGTCGCGGTTAATTGCCGGAATCGCCATAACCAGGAACGCCGCAGCCTAGCGTTCGTGTTCTCTCTCTCTCTCTCTCTCTCTCTCTCTCTCTCTCTCTCACACCACCTCTTATCGAGTTACTTAATTAGCGTGAACGATATTTCACCAAACAAGCCCGCTTTGTTACGTGATCGCTAATGAATCAAAGCTCGGACCGGGCCCCATTGAATTACTTCCTGTCGCGGTCTCCAATCAGGACACCATTATCTCCCGGGCTGCGGTTCTTCCTCCTTAAAAAATGACCGTCGTTAGGAGGTCCATGGACGTCTGCCAAAAACAGAATTAATTTTTCAATTCTTTGGTCACCCGGAACCACCCGTTTAGAGCCGGCCGCGTCCATCCCGGGAGTTAATTAAAATAACATACGCGCGATGGTGTTAAAAGGAAACCGGGCTCATCAGTTTCACCGCGAGGCGACGGTGTCGGATAAAGTTTAACGACTTTGCTGGTCACCTTTCTGCGCCCTTGCGTATCGGTCTGTCAAACGTTCGAGCTGTGAATTTTACAGATTTTTACAACCGCTAAAGTCGTAATAGCACTTATCTAGGAAGTTATTGAATAATTTCATTCGTCATTGTGCACCGTTGAAGACTCGGAATACGCGGTGAACGAACACAAAAGACAAGAAAATCGATCGGAGAATGGATAGAAATGATTAAAAAGGATTTAAACCAGTGATGACCAACTCGCGGACTGCAGTGGGCCAAAAGTGGAAATCTAATACTATGGGCGGGCCGCACCGAAGACAACATTAAATACTTTGTTGCGTCGTCAGTTCCAATTTCGGTCTGTGTATTCGTTAGTCTTGTAATATCTCTTTAATGAAATTATTATTTTAAGACCCTGGTACACGCATTGTACCGCGACTTAACCACCGAACTTTAGTGTTAAACAGAATATCGCCATATTCGCTTTCGATATCTTTCAAAAATTCTTTAAACTCACGATGGTTTAGTCCTCGAGATCTAATAAAATTTACAATTTTAATAGTAGGTGTTACTAAACTAGACATTTTTAGAACTTTAACACCCAAATTTTCTTGGTGCAAAATACAATGCGAAATAAATATTTCACGGCCTGTTAAATTTTTAATATCTTTCGATAATAATCCCGACAAATCAACATTCATACTCGACATGACTCGAGCTCCATCTGTACTTATTCCAACAATCTTTTCCATTGCGATATTTAATACATTCGGAACAGTTTTTATTTCTCTGTGTATACCGTTTTCGGTAGTAGTTCCTAGAATAGGAACTAAAGATGGAAATTCTTTCGTTACATTGAAATTGGAATCAGTTCCTTTTAAAAATACAGCAAATAGTGCGGTATCATTTATGTCATAACTTTCATCCACAGCTACAGAAATCCATTCTAACTTGGAAATATGTGTCCGTAAACTTTCCTCAATAATCTCTAATAGTTTGTCAATTCTCCTTGCGACTGTAAATTGCGGCAAGCCAATTTTGGAAATTATATCCTTTTGTTTGGGGAAGGCGGCATCTGCTATCGCCAATAAACATTTTTTCACAATTTCTCCGTCATAAAAGGGTTTCATCTTTTTCGTCAAAATTTGACTAACAAGGTAACTCGCACGAACTGCCCTATCTGCGGTGGATGCAGTACTCTCAAGTGAATTTCGCAGCTTTAAATTTAAACTTGCTTCTAATTGATCCACCACGTCTTTGCGTAATTTTGTATTTTATCACTGCATATCAAACAAACAGCACTTCCATTGATACAAGTAAAAAAGTAATCGTACGTCCAACTATCGATAAACTGCCGATGTTCATTTTCAATTTTACTTTTACCAGAATTCGAGCTCATGACAAAATATGAAAATACTCGACCGTTATGCGAATAATGTGTTTCCTGGCGCAGTTCAGCGAAGACTGTCGAATACCAGAAAACATAGCCGAGAAGCGACAACAATGTATCGCAAATCGTGGATGAAGGCCTTCCGGTCGCAAGTTGCTCGTCACTGATTTAAACGAACGGGATGAATTAATGGAAAAAGAAGAAGAAACAACGCCGAAGAATAAAACGGAGAATAAAAGAAGACCAACGAGGAAGAAGGTTAAACGATTTCACCTTGAAATTTGTAGGAGAAATTCGAAGGGGAATATAATTGATCGGTGTTGGCAATTTTGGAAGAAAAACCGTGCTCGTATCTGTGTTCGCGTTCTCGGTCGTCGATCACAGAACGCAGGATCGAAACTGTAGAAATTAGGTTGGTCAAATGGCCGTCTCGTCAGGGCCGGGCTCTCAATGCTACTCCTATTACAGTCCCAAGTTCGCCGCTATGATTGAAGCCAATGTAACGCGCATCGACGTACACACAGCGTTAGATGAACGACGGCGGGGCGCTTTACATGCACAATGCCGGACCCCAATTGCTCTGGCCGAGCGATCGATGCTGTTATAAGGCCGACAGATTGAAAAGTTTACCGTGCTTAACAATGCCAACGGCGAAATTGCCACCGTTTAAGGAAGTTTGCGGTCGGCACGGCCTCTGCGAGCAACTCGCTACACGTTATTCCGTCACGATTATCACCGTACACTGGAACCTCGCAAAAGAGCTTCCACAATTTTTCTCCTCCCCCGCGAATGGCTGGAATTTCCGTGACGTCAGCAAGGCCCGAGAAATACAGGGACAAAGAGAAGAATGGTGGGTGCGAGGAGTTTGATGGAGGATTTTTCAGAAATCGCTGCGCGTGCATCCCGCGGCAGCTTCCACGGCGATAAGTTCCTCGGAACGAGAGAAAGATGAGGAGGGTCAGAGGAGAAAAACGAACACACGGTTAAACAGTAACCTACTTGCGGTTGCAAATGCGCTCGGGCCTGGTGCATTCGCGCGGCGTGATAGTATATCACCGGAGGGTGCAGCCAATCTACCGTCACGACAGCTCGCCTACGATTTAACTAACTGCCCCATTTCGTTTCCCCGCCGACGCGTTTCCGGTCGAGACTTTGCTAATCTCACCTGCATTTTCACCGAGGCGCCGAGATACTAGTTCGAACAGCTCCGCGGAATGATTCTTTTTCTTCGGCAATGCTGCGGCGCGGTGATCTCTTTGGTCAAGAAATATCGTGCAGGGGAGAACGAGATAATGACGGTCACTTAAGCAGTGATTATAATAAAATGAAAATATGGGGTGAAATATTAAGTTAAACGTGCGTCTCGTAAACTGAAAGTATTCACTTAACGTAAGCGAATGTTACATACTCGTTTAACGCACGCTGGAACCTCCGATGTTTTCAATTACCGAGTTTGCTGACCGGCAAATCAATTTTTCTAAAACATCGAGTCTCCAAGGAGCGGATAAACGGCTGCTGAAAACTTTCCAAGTGTCTTCCACGAGTAAGAACTTAATCGACCATGATCTCGGAATTTACGGGAACAGCCGGCGAACGCGTCGGATTGCGAACAGCCGGATAAGACACGGATGACGAAAAGAATGGCTCCTGAAATTTCGCGCTACAGTTACAGCTGCGAATGGGACGCGCCTGTCGTAATGCATCACGACGACAAAGTTGCATTCAATCTTGCGCCGCCGGAGCGGCGGATCGCTCCGTAATTCAACTCGGCCCGACGCTCCATCATTTTATATTCAATGCATAAATTTTCCTAAGATTTGCCGTGCCCGGGAGAACAATTGACGGTACGAAATACAATTTTCGAAGGAACTTGCGCAGACATATTTTCATCGAAACTGCATTCAGACGCTTCGTCCGAGTTCTTATTATCTGCTTGCCTCGAGACCGTAGCAATTGAGTGACGGTTAAACTTCCGCTCAGGGGACCGAACATTTGCAACTCATCCGAGTGTAATATTGTACGATTCGACGAAAAGAATTATAGAATTCCAAATAAATAGGTATCGATAGATTTCCAAACTGGATTTTCTCTGCAAGTCGAAACCGTTTATGAGAGAAGCATTCTGTTTGATGCGAACGTTCATCAATTTTCGTGGAAAAATGGGGGACCGCGTAAGCATCCTGAAGCGTTGAAAATACGTGTGCTCGAGTCGCGGCGCGGCTCCTGTGCAGAGAGGTGGACAGGGTTTCCCGATAAATATTTTTCCGCGCAATCTGCCACGATTTCGATCGCGTTCCCCGCCTCGTTCTATTCTCTCCGGCGGCTTATCGGCGCGCGTGAAAGAGGAACGCTTCGGAAAGACGGCAAATTGTTCCCTCGATAACGGAGAGGCAGACGCGAATTACGGGCCGTTCGACGCGACCGTTTAAATTCTAGCTGCCACTTAATACGTCCCGTACATAACCAGAAGCCAGAACGACGACTCGCAGAGACCGCGTGCGCGGCCAGGAACTCGTAATTGTTTTGAATTAACGATACTTTAAGCCTGCGCCGTACAAGCTTTACTCCGCGCGAGTGAATTGGGCTTCTGCTCTCTGTAGCCCCCCCCCCTCTCACTGTACCACTCTCTCCCCCTCTCTCTCTCTCTCTCTCTCTCTCTCTCTCTGCGTCGTCAAGGAAACCGAGACGCTACACGGAACGTCGTCCGACTACGTCTGCTCGGAAATCGAAGACGCATTTTATCCACATTTTTAAAACGGCCCGTAAAACTGCGAGGTCTCATCTGCGACCATAAACCGTCGGATGAATCCGCTGACTTTGCCCTAATTGGTCGTGATGTTCTATCACCGCGAAAATCGGAAGCTCGTGGTTTCGTGGAATACTCGTCGGGGATTAAAGCCACGTTGTTCGAGACTTTACGACAGTGGTGCGACTGATCTACGGAAAGATCAGTTAACATTGAACTTAGGGCTCTGCAAAGTAATCCGCAATGTACAGGGCGTAAAGAAATGTTTGGTCAAATTTCTATTTTGCTGTTTTTTACGGGTCTTCATCGATCCGAAGATGTAGCCAAACATTTTTCTACACCGTGTACGGTGGTGGTCCGGATGCGACAGCGATTCACGTTTTATGAATTACGAGTCGACTAAGCGAGCGTTTCTCGTGCGTCCAGAACCCATGCGAGCAACCCTCTGGAAGATTTCAACCCCGCGCATTCAACCCCCGACACGGTAGATGGTAGCAACTAATTTGTAAAGCAACTGACCACGATGCAAGAGACGTAAATTGAATCTACCGCACGAGAATTTTAGTTCTCTCTCTCTCTCTCTCTCTCTCTCTCTCTCTCTCTCTCTCTCTCTCTCACTGTTAACGTTGCATCTGTAACTGTTAGCAAGTGCACCGAGTGGAAAGCGTGTCGGAGACACCACCTGTGGACAGCTCCTAGCTTTTTCATCTTGGGGCAAAAGGCGCTTTTTAATTTGAATTTTTTCCAATTTCCCAGGCAGAATGTAAGAGCGCACGGCAAGGAATTTTCGCGCATCGTGCTGCGTTTCTGGTAGAACCTGAAATTGGTGTTCGTTGCTGTGCTACAAACACAAACACCTTGTAATTTATTTGTCGCGTAGTTCATAATTACTTTGTAATTACTGAGAACTGCTAATTTTATTGTATGTTAGGAATGCGCATTTTGCTACTCGAAGACACAGTATTGGCAAATTAATTTTGCAATTCATTAATATCAGAGATTTGTGTTTCGATGGTTGCCGCAGTTTCATCGTCGATTAGAGCGTCTTCTTAAAACACGACGTATTGAAAAATATAATAAAGAAGTCTTAGTAACTTCTCGAACAGACTATGCGTTGTGCCTCGAATAGATAAGTGGATTCAGCGAATTTCAGAATTCTGTCTTCAGAGTAAAATGACTAAACAAAAAATTGAGTATGAAACACAGTATGAAACCTGAAAAATTCAATTTTGTCCAGAAAAGAAAAGGAGGTTCCCAGGTGACCGTGCACTGTGTGGCGGTGAGAAAATCGAGTCCTTGAAGGCCAGTGGCGGTTCCAGGCGAATAGGAAGCTACGTTTCCGCGGAACTTCCGGCTTCCGGAAGTCCACCGCTCGATCGGAGGTCGCGGCTGAGGTCGTGGCTGATTCGTTCCAGTTTGTTCCGACTTCCACGACCGAGAGTGGCGAATACGCCGGTTCCCTTTCTCCGCCGCGTGATCAACCGGGTAACGTCACTCTAACTTCTGAGTTAGGTTGCTCGCGCAGCTGCGCTCTTTCCGCGGTACTCCGGGGGACTCTCGTGTCATCTCGCCGTCGTACCTTCGGGAAAGTCGGACACGCGATGCTGCGAATAACGGCGGCGTTCTTCTTTTATGCTCTCGCGCTTTTTCCGCGCTCCCACGGTTTCATACGTTCGCGGTCCGGATAGCTATAGCTGGACCGGGGAACAGGTAACGAGGAAAAGTAAGACGACACTCCCCCCCAACCCCCTCCCCGTGACCATAGCGAACTTTGGAAAACAGTTTTTACGCCGCCTCGCGGCGAGAAACACGACTCTAAAAACCGTGTCGTGAATTATGGTAATGGGAATAGTAACGGGGTATTATGGTAATAACGATAGAACTTTATTGCCCGAACCCGGGCACGTTTCGGTCCACACGCTGTACGGCGATAAAATTGTAGGAAAGTGCTGATTAGTGGTCTGCTGACGCCCCCGCGCAAGACTTTCGGTTCTTGAAATCGTATCTCCGAAGACATCAATTTGAAAATTAAACTCCTAAGCAAACAGTCCGAATCGTAGATCAAATTGAAATGCCACGATACGGCTAATGGCGGCCGACGTATCACGACGCCCACGGCACGCACCTGCTGGAACAAAGTCGGACAGAAATCACAGCGTGCAAGGCGAACGCTTTTTAATCCATGCAAAAATATTCATACTCGACCAGATGTCAAAAATTGTTACACCATGGTCGGCCATCGAAAGCCGCTTACCACCGATGGAGTTGCGATGCGTTCACTCGAAGCTCGACCAAATTCAAATCCAAAAATCCGATGCCCCGAAAATCCTGTGTCCTTCGGATTCTCGATCGAAGTTGCCCAGCCGTTTTTTCCGCCGCGTAGAGGGAGGGACACGTCCCTCCGATCTCGCGTGAAATGATTTTTTAATCAATCGCCGGCGAAACGAAAAACTGAAAACCGAAAACGGGCCGACACATTCCCCCGTTGTTATCGATATTACATTTATCAGGTTGGTCGCATCGAAAGCTGTCCGGCTCCCTACTTTTTTCGTTCTATTTTTTAGTTTTAATTCTGACCCGCCGCGCGATGGAATCGACGCGACCCCTTTCCGTCGCGATCACCGTCCGTCCCGCCCACCTTTCGGAAACGAACGCGAAAAAACAACGGGACAGAGAGGAGCCGGGAGCGAGAGGAGAGGCACAGCTGTCGCGAATTCTGACTCTCGAATTCGCTTGCGAACCGCCACGGTTATCGGAATCGCATTAATCTGCGCGTGCACGCCGAGTCGGATCCGTATCTCACCGGCGCGCCGCGGCGGATGAACTTCGCGGGCGGCGCAGAAGATACAAATCATTTTTCCCGAACGGTCTTTGCATTTTCATTGGTCCGACGCGACGCGACGCGACGCTACGGTTTTTGTCGCCGGGAACGATGAAGACCGCGCGCGTCTCCTGCTTCTCGTCCCACAACAAAAACGAATGCAACGAAAACAGCCTCGCGCGTCAATATTTCATCCCCGTTTTCCTTCACGGAAAAGGCTTCCAGGAGAACCATGTCGTCGCACGCCTCTCCCGAAAAAAACTGGCCAAAATGCAATTTTCCAAGTACAGTATTTTCTCGGACAGTTCTAGAAGTTTTAATAAAAAATTATTCGAGTTGAAAGCGCTAAATGCTGCCTGAACTTTTGAATTTTGGCCAGCCTTCCGGGAAAACGAACACCTGTGCTCTGTGTCATGTAAGCGCACGGAAGGCTAAACAAATTTCGCGCGCGCACACACACAGTAGCGCAACCCCTTTCAAAGCTTTTCTGATCTGTCCACTGGGAGCAGAAACGCTCGGCGGAAGAATATTCGTCGGCAGTTTCCTTCAACGGAAGTCGCCGAACCGGACGTATCGTGAATAATAAAATCGGTGCTCGTTAATCAACCCCTCATCGATCCTCCATGCACCTTTCTCGGAAGATGTTCACACGTTTTCGTAACAATATTAATCACTCGCTTTACAACATCGAGTCAGTGGCGAAAACTTTAAATTGAATTCGATGTACAAGAGATTCTAACCTGAAACAGGCTCTCTCTGCCCGTGTTCACGCCCTAATAATAATGTTTCTTGTGCAGTTTAAAACAATTTCTCGAGTGCCGTAAACGAGGGAAAAATTCAGGCAGAATTCGATTTAGATTTCGTTTCGATAAATTCGCGCTAAGTCTTTCTGCAATAAGCGTGCAGGTTCACAAATTACAAAACCACGATCGACAATATAAATCCCGAATGCATTTCCCGGGCGAAGATTAATTGAGCAAAAAGCACGACGACCGCAGATTTTCAAGGCGGAACGCCGCGGAAATGTATTTTTCCCCGTGCGCGACGGTTCACCCACCGAATGAGATTTCCCATTCCTCTCATTAAAGATACAAACAACCATTTCTTAGAAACACTCCGAATAATTATCTCGCGGTAATCGTGGAAAAGCCTTGATCGCTCGTTCCACTCTACGTGACACGAATTTAATGACGCAATTAAGAAGTTCCTGGGACATGGTATCTCTCCGGGCCCGAGAGCAAAAGAGCTGGGGAACATCGACGTCTAACGAATTCTTCTTCCCGGCGAAAAAGCCGTGCAAATGATTATTTGATTACCGGGACGCGGTATCGGTGTTCGAGAGACACGTATCGAACCTCTAATTACGCTTCCTGATCGCTTACATCGATAAAGGGTTCGGTGACGTCGCTGAAATTACACGTTTCGATCACCGCCATCTTGTATTTTGAGGGAGGAGCGTTGAGTTGCTTTTGTAAAATTATTGTCGTTGCACGTATGCTCCACAATTGGCCAGAATGCGATCTCGTTATTAATTTGTACAATTTTATGCTCATATAAGTGTTTTCATATTGATTTGACGTTAATGACGATTCAATCAAGCAATCGTTATTTAGTTCACTTTTTAATACCGGGCGTATTATAGAACACTGTGCATTATTCTCTGCAATTATTCATTACGACTAATGTACAATTTTAATAGAACTAGTTATAGCGAGTTGCAATTAATAATTGCAGAGTATAGCTCGCAGCGCAGTTACATAGTGATCGTCATTAATGTGTGACTAGATTAAATTTCGTCAAACTATGGCATAGTGTAATGTCCGAATAGTTGACGAGGTTTCGTTAATGCTTCGTGGAAAGTTGACATGTTAGAACGGTTCTAGCGCGCTGATTGTTAATTGGACGTCACTGGGTCCGGAATTGTCGTCGTTGTAGCTGTAAATGCCTAATTGCTATAATTCATTCTTATTCATAGAAAAAATGATTCGAGCATTCATTAGCAAAATGCCCCAATAATATTCGAGAATTCTGCTACCTGAACAGAACGTCATGCAATACATCAGTTTCTTTGAAACAGTGCAATTACACGTCGCGAACAATATACGTGATTGAGAAGCTAACAGAATAGAGTACGCACAAATGTCACAAAGGAACCAATTTGTTTCGTACGAGTTGTTAATATTCAATACACGGACAACTTTCTTTCGCTAAATTTTTCAAAGGCAATATGTTTTATTCAACACTTGTAATGCGGTTGGATCGATACGAACCCGTAAACAATCGTTGGTCGACTTCTCAAAAAGTTATATATAATATTAAAACACGGTTCCACGTTACATTAAAAATCGCGGGAAATTTAACGATATAAATCCTGAGTCGATCGAGCACAATACGAGCAGTAATAAAACGTAACGATAAAAGCGGTTACCGAAACGGGCGATGGCAACGAACAGGCAACAATAATTCATACCGGCGAACAAAACACGACAAGAGAAAATCGCTCATTCGGCGACACGACGTTTCCTTTGTCCGAACACCTCGAATCCCCCAATTAATTCGGATACGGGAGTCGATCCCGCCGGATCGTTAACACACAGTCTCACGGTTACGTAACATGTCGGAACGGTCCAGCGCGAAAGAGGAAAACGATCTCGGTACTCACCTTGTCGAGATCGATCTCTTCCTGCGAGTTCAGCTTCGGGCACGAGAAGACCGAGTATTCCGAGTTGTTGACAGAGTTTTCGGCCCACGAGACACCGGCCAAAATCAGCATCACTAAACACCACTTCATCGTTCGCGAATCGATTCTCCGTCTTTCTCGAGGTTTTCCAAAGTCGCGATCCGGATCCGAACAGAATCGAATCGGGGGAAAAGGGACAGAAACAGAGAGGCAGAGAAGGAGAAAGGGGAGGGAGAGAGAGAGAGAGAGAGAGAGAGAAAGAGGGAGGAAGAGAAAGAGAGAGATCAGTCTAGCTTGTCATCGACGCGTCGATCGCGATCACGCGCGGCTCAGATCCTTGAGCATGCCCCAAACTTTGACCCAATTTTTCGAACTGGCCGCCGCTCGAACTGGTGCACCGGATATTCCTCTGAGCAGAGAGATCCGCGCGGTTCCTGGGACCGGTGCTGCGAGATCGGATCGCCTCGACTCTCAGCGCGACTGTCGTTCGGCGGACACGCTAATAAGAGGCAACATCGCACAAGCCTTGTCCTCTTCGACTAATATTTTCCGTGCGAGTCACGCGGCTCTGCTCCCCCAGTTCCTTCGCTCTCCGTCGCACTTCTGGAACGCTTTAATTGAACGGCTTGCTCATCCCCGCGCGCTCGTCCGTGATCGATGCTTCAGCGCATCGCTCGCTCTTCTACTCGCTCGCGTTCCGTTCCTCTCGCTTCCTCGTCCCTCTTCGTGGATCTCCCTCCCGTTCTCGATCGCCCCGAGAGAGAGAGAGAGAGAGAGAGATATCTGGTTGGTGCTGGATCGCGCGCGGTCCACGGCCGCAAAACTCTCGAGGACGTTTCTTCTCTAGGAGCAGCGGGTAAGGGTCTGCCAGCGAGCGAGCATCGTGGTTGCACACGCTCGATGTACGAGGCGCAGATCGATATTTGCACGGGTCTCGATAAACACGCTCGCAACCGCGTCGCGTCAGTACGCGCGCGTTTCACTCGCTCGAAATTCGCCGCTGGTTGCCACGGAGAGAGAGACAGAGCCGATCAAACGACGATCGGATCTACTCTAGCAAATGTTTCGCGATGTTCAGAAAAGCTCGGTGTGGGGAGCGCTCGATCGTACGCGGCTCTGGATCGAGAGAGGACGGCAAAACGGCGAACACTGGAATCACCCGGTTCTCCGGGAGAACCGCTCGATCGGACGACGGTCTCGAACGACCGGATCTCTCGTGGATCGATTTTCCGTGCACCACTCGACACGCTGCTCTACAGACGAGAGCCGAACGACGATCCAGAGGAGACCACGATCGAGCAGGCCGGGATGCGCACGCGACGCAGTCGTAGGGTACTCTGACGTTCCCAGTCTGCTCCGCTGGTCCTCGCCTACGTCCGTCCGACCGTCCGTCGCGACGCCCCCCCAATCCGCAGAGAGAGAGAGAGAGAGAGAGGGGAGCTAAGAATGGACCGAACACGTGAAGGAGATCAAGGATTACCTGCGGAACCACCGGCCCGGACACGTTTTTCCACATCGGAATCCATTTCCGCGAAAGGGGCGCAAATTTCGGTTCGCCCCACCGAAAGAATCACACTCTCGGGAACGTTTATTTTGCTGACCGAAATGTAGGAATAGGTTACGTGAAAGCCAAGCGGTTAGGTGTTACAGCGAAGTTTGCTTGATAACGTATTTATTAAACTCTATTAAACTCGTACAATTATGTAAAATTATCTCTCGTTTATCTGATACAAACGGCTCTTCTCTCAACTCTCTCGTTAAACTCTATTCTCGCTCTGTGTTTTTTCTCGCGACCGCGACCTACCTCAAATCGCTCGGCAGATCGTCGTCAAAATACACAAACAAAATCTACATCGCTCGCGATCGTTGCATCTTTCTTATTGCCTCTCACAAACACTCATGCTCTCTCTTTCATACTCATTTACACACGCTCGCTCGGGCATGTCGTATCGACGACTCGGCAGTTTCGCATCCCTACAGAAATATTTCCTTTGTGAAAATTAACCTCTCAGGGACGATATATATGCGCCGTAATTTTTTCGTGATATTAATTTAACACTTTCCTCTTTTTTCGTCTTGTCACCTTGAATTGTATTTAGTTTCCTCTGTATTAATTTCGGGGCGTATTTCCACTCTGATCTTGTTACATTTCTATTTTCGGAATGGTTTAAAAGTCAGGCGTTCCATATTAGGTGCAGTCACCCTAAGCACGCCTGTGGAAAGTTCTGTTTCTTACTACGAGGTAATGTAACGGTTGTACATTCGACCGTGCATACTGTTTCCGGAAACTGGGCCACTTGTATTTCGAGAATTAAACTGAGTGACAGCTGACAGTCAATCTCATGAAAAATGCATACGTAAAATCTTATCGTACCTGTGATTCAATAAGAGAAATTATAATTGAAAGCAGAGACGCGCTTCTGGGTCAAATTACGATTAACTGTGGATATCTGGTTTTGGTTGAATTATATAACTTGTTCCATTGTGCATTGCGATTTTACTTAGATCAAAGTTCATATATAACGACGTAGGTTACCTGCATCGTGGTATTTTCCTTCGTTTCTCCCGTTGCCTTGTGAAAGTTCGAAAGCCCTTAGCGCAGGGCTCGAACTGAGGGCAGGAGACGCTGAACTTCGACAGAACTTTCATCACATATATCAATCGCTGAAATCTGTCGGTTTCTGATCAAAGTTTACTTTCCCACTTTTTCACATACTCCCGGTAACACTCGGAGAACGGAACCCAGCCGGGGCTACCGTTTTCCGAGTTTCGTATAAACATCGTCGTGATTTCAGTAATAATAAAATAATAAAGTTTCAAGCGGTAATCCTGTTATTGAGCCGATCGCGTTGGTAGGGACCACGTCCGACGCGGAATTCTCGCGGTTCAAAACGAATCAAACCCATTTTTTATTCTTGTTTTAATTACTCGGGCGAGAGGGAGAGAGAGAGAGAGAGCAATTCGCGAGTGCCATGCTGCCTGGAAATTCCCACGAGAAATTTTCTGGACGAGATGCAAAAACAAGGCTCGCGGGTCGATGTGAAAATTCCGGAAAGTCGGTTTTCGCGACCGGACGCGAGCACATCCCGGTTTTTTGCCGAGTTTTACCCGGGGCGAAGTCGTAAGTTGGCTCGAAGGCTTCAGTTTGCTCGTTTCCCTTGACACGGTAGGTACGGCACCAGAGAAAAATAGGTGTTCATACACTGCCGGCGTTTCCTGACTACAGTTAACAACACTCTTCTCCGACGTGGCGTTCAGCGAACAATTACACGTACCAGATTGCCGGACAGGAATTTCGCTTACTGTCGAACGAAAATAATGATCAGCTTCGACGCAACTCTGCACTCACCACCGTCGGTCGCCGGCGGGAGACAATGGCATATCAAGGTACATTTTCAATAACCTATTTCGATCATCCGGAATACGCCAAAACCGGGTTTGATTGACGCCGGAGCGCTGATCAACAACAGTGATCGATGCGCGCTGCAAAAATATTTGACTACTTGCTCGACGAACAGTCGGCGTACAGCGGACAATGGAGCTTTTATGTTTCCAGTCGAGCCATTCGATTACAGAGAAATAATGGGGTAACAACTGAACGTTGAACAAAAACAAACGAACTTGTCTTTGTTTCTCATCTGGGCTTTTCGTATTCGTTCGCGCAGCTTGCAGCGGAATTTTCCTGAAAATTCCTAACCTGGAAAGGAGCGCGATCAACGCGGAAATGAAATGTAAACAATCACGTGAAATTCGATTATGCCGCAAAACTGGATCTCTGGTGAAGTCGTCGCCCGTTTTGACGAAGAGCTACAGTTTCCGATGGACACCTCCAGGTATGTGTTTTCACGTTCTTTTATTATTATGTGGTCGTCGGAGAAAGCCGAGAAGAAGGTAGAAAAGAGATAAGAGGTCGAGACGCTGGATCTAGGATTACGGAAGGAAATCGAGGTACGTACGGGGAAACGATTGTCCCCGCTGGATGAGTTTTCAATTTCGGTCTCTCCTCGGCCCGAAAGACTGCGAGGGATCGGTTCGCCCGAGGAATATTATTCATTTCCGCGTTGGCGAATTAATATTCACGGTTATCGCGCCGCGCCGCGCATCTGCCCGATAAAATATGGAAACGGAAAACTAGTTTCCCGTGGCGAGACGTGTCCCATTGACGCGAATTGTTCGATACGATATGGCGATATCTTGGTTGATGAAGGCGGCGCATAAAACGGTTCGACTAGAAATATAATTGCCTGTCGGAACTTGGTTACGCTTTTAAGCTTCCTCTCCTCGAGCGGAGCCGCGTCTGCCCCGCGTCGTGGCTAATTAATGAAGTTTCGCGGTGGTTACACAAATTTAGAACGTTTTCGACGTACCGCGTGGAGCCGCACAAGCCCGTTTTCATAGCGATTACACCCCGTTTCGTTTCGTAGCAGTTCGCTTTTGTCGTCGGATTTCCAAGCCCGGTAGAACCTCGATTAACCGAGCTAATTGGGAGACAGTCGGGTCGCGTGCATTCACATCGGACAACAGAGAGTCCCGCGAAGAAATGGTTAACAGTACAGTCGCGCACCTGGTTTCCATTTACGCGAGACTGCACCCTCGCGCGAAGCCGTTCGAAGGTTCGACTCGAGCACAATCTTTTCTCTTGTATCGTCGCGCAACACCACGAGACTTTGTCAATAAAATCGCGCGACCCTACGCGAGAACAAAAGCCACAAAAAGTTTTGTACGTATTTCGAGTCAGATTCCGGTACGGCAGACCCGCTAATCGCGACTCCGGAGAACAAAATCCTGGGTAATTCGAGATTCTGCGAACTTGTTTCCCGCGATTCTCTGGGATTGTGAAAAAAGAACGCTGCGCGAATAGCAAGCAGATCGCGGGCACGAAACCCGGGGGACACCGGCGCGCTGCGCTGCTGCGGCGAGATAGAGGGAATACACGCTCGTCGAGCTGGCTCGCGAGGGAGACAAAGGAAACGTCAGCTTGTGTCACGTATCGGGCCAATGAAAACTTAATTCGTTCATTCAATCCGGCTGATGATTCAGGCTGCGGGCTGGTAAATGTCCGCCGACGCGCCGCGTCTACCAGCGTTTTATCGACGAGCGAATTCCACCGAGAGAGATAGAGAGAGAGAGAGAGAGATTCGGTTCACTCGATCGACGTGGAAGAATTCGCGCGGATGATTAATCGATTCGCGCGCGTCGGAAGACTTATTTAGCGACTTCGTTTCGGGGAAACGCGATCCTCTCGTCCCCCGGGACACAATGCGACAGCGCTGAAATGTTCTTGATGAAGAGTCCTCTAGCAATCGCGTCTTTTCAAGGGTCCTCCACGCGACCGCGACTCGAAACTTTTTAATGGAGACCTGCACGGGCATATTCAAATCGTCCCGAACCGCCCGGCTGTGAACAGCTTTTGATATCTCGTCGTTGAAACATGCTTTAAGATAATCCCCGAGGACCGATGCTCCGGGAGGAACCGCTTACCTTTGTGATTCTTTTTATAATGATTCTGTGGCTCGTCGCGTGCTCGATCGCCGATACACAATGGAGAGCGAGCGGGACGACAGGGGGACAGAGAATGTACTGGTGAGCGAAAGAGTCAGACCGAATTATTAGTTTCACTTCTAGAAAATTCCTCTTGAATACAAAGACGGCGAAAAAAAAACGGTTCAGATTTGTCTGACCCTCGTATTTCTGATTCTTCCGGGTAAAACGACTATTCGTTTCCTCCGTCGGCCAGCGTGCACACGTGTAAACGACGAGGCAAGTAAAAATTTATAAAAGCCCGGATTGTTCGCCCGACTGTAGGCAACCCGTTCTCCTTCCGTGCGCGTCGCATTCTCTTCCCCAGGCCGTCACGGAAAAAGGTACGCGTGCTAATGGCCGGGCAATCCTATTTCTTCGCTGGGAATTCGCTGGTCTCCGAAGGCGACCACGGCGCGGAAAACGGTTGCGTGGGTGTTGATTCGATTAAACCGTGCGCGGCAAAAACCGTCGCGTTGGAAGAAACAAGAACGGCCCGGCGCGACGCGGCGAGTTGTCGGGAAATGCGGAATAATCGGAGCGCACCGGTTAATCGGAGGCGAGCAGGCGAGGAATTTCATTTTCCAACGATCTGATTTTTTTACCGGCCCGTCCCGCGTCGATCGGCCGCGAGGCCGCATAATTATTACGAGCGGCCGGAGCTCGATAAATTCCGGCGAATTCACGAGCGACCGCGAAACGCGATGCTCGCGCAAACAGCGCGGCCCGAAGTTTCTTGTCCGCATATACTGCCGCGGCGAAAGAAGCGGCGCAGTTTCCGTCGAGTTCGCTCCTGCATTAAATTATAGCCAATTTTTAATTTCTCGCGTACTACGCAGAATTATGAGAATGCAATAAGATACTTGTGCCGTCGTTTTGTTCCGGAGTGGAAACATTTATTGATTCGCGGAAAAACGGCGAACCGAGCCGATTCGATCACGGTAAAGAGCATTCACGGAACGTCGAGCGTCCTGGCTCGGCTCGATGTTTCTTCGCCGACGAATGTTTTCAATGGGATTCGATATAAATTCTCTAATTGGTTCAGTAGAGTTGAAAGGGAGCAGGTAATGCGATTTTTTTCCTCCGGCCACGGGGAAAAAAGTCGGAGAGAGAAAGAGTGGAAGTAATTACGAGGCTCGCGGAATACCGTATTAATTGAAAGAATTCTCGTTGGTCAAATATTTAAACGATCCTTCGCCGTTCCCGTCGTCCTTCCATTAGCGCTGAACGATTTCGGATTCCTTGCATCGCAAACGCGACCGAGCTCGCGAGCCGGCTTCCATCTTAAATCATTCGACGAATCAATTTATTCGTGTACATTTCACGGTCCAGACGGATCCGAAATCTGTCCGAGCAAACGGGTTCATCCCCTTTAACGAGATATCCGTTTAAGTCCGATGTGGGTTATCGCAGCTGTAGGTAAAACTTCGGGTACGATCGTTCAAAACACAGAAAAAAGAGAAGAGCAATCCGAATAAACTCGGCCGCGATGAATTCTTTCGCAAACAATTTCTTTTTTTTTTCGCGCGCCAACCGTGTTAAGGGATGCGTGCGAAATATATACAGGATGGTTGGTAACTGATGGTACAAGCTTTCCGCTTGGATGGCTTTTCGATGGATATTATCGCGGTTTAAGTTTGTTTTTGCCGTAACGGAAAAATAGGAATACATAATGAAATAATATGAAGTAATCATAAAGTTCGGTCACATTGGAAGTGTTTATCAACATAACGTCAATCGAGACAACGATCTACAGTGAGATCCGTTATAACGAGGCGTGATCAAGTGCACGCGTACTTTGCGAAAATTCAAAGTCGATTTTCTCGAAAACAAAGCCTGAAACGAAAAATTTTTATTCTATATTTTCGACTTCTTTTTTCGCGTAGAATCACCCCCTTTCCGCTTGTACCACCAGTTACCAACCACCCTGTATATACGCAACGGTTTTCGCCGCGCGATGTGAAGTAATCTGGAAAATTTGCAGCTGGCTCAGCACTTCGCTGATAAGCAAACTATGCAAATTTCTGCGGATCAGTTGAATATTGACCTGCTCAGCTTTTTTGTTCTCGCTCTGTGTAAAACAATTGAGTATGGTTTGTGGCGTAATCCAAGCTTTTTAGCGTTTCATCCCGAGATAAATGAGGTGGGGCAATAATTACTGTTGTTAAAAAGTAATCCAAGCGAATGGAAAGTCTCGCGGTCAAAAGGGCACACATGTCTACATGCGTGGCAGAACAGTCGGGAAAATGATTCATTAGCGTCGAGGATAGAAAGAAGCGGTTGGAAGTTACGAAAGTAAATTTACATATGTCCACAGACTTTTTGGAAAAATGGACTGGCAGAAGGGAACGTAATTTTTCTATTTGAACGTTAACATTTCGCGGAGATAATGCAGCTAGTTTCAGCGCAGATAGTTCTCTTTAGATTCTAGCTAGAAATATTGTGTTTCACATAGTTCAGCAATAAATAATAATAATCATGGAAAGTATCGATCGATGGTGTGGGGCAGGACTGAATGGCTCAGAAGCGTGAGTGTATTAGTTTCATTGGAAAGTTTGGAAGCCCGGTTTCTAAGTAGCAGCGAAATAATAGAGCGATAAAAATTTTTCAATTGCACGGGTGTGCCGCTCTTTGACAGAAAATTGTCGGATCCGGCAAGAAAATCTGCAAAATTACCGTACAGTTTTTTAATATTCCTGTGCGTTATAAATGCTCCACGATCCGTAAGCCGGTAGACGAGAGATTTAAAAAATTCGGCGGTGCTACCTTTTCACACGAAATTGTTATGGAAAGTACCGAATGTACCAATACCTTTTGGGCCCTGTGTAGCCCCAGAAAGCGTCGGTGTGTGTGTGTCCGGTATCATCGAAAAGCTTGAAAATCCACTGTACAGTATTTCAGCGTTTTTGTTTATAAATATGCGACGATCGGTATCCCAATAAAGCAGAGATTGAAAAATCTCGATTGCCGTAGCGCGGAACTTTTGAACATATAAAATTGCCCGGGGTGGGGGTGAAAGCACCGAATGCACCGATACTTTTCGGGTCCGGTGCAGAGGGAAGAGGAACGGTCGAAGCGCCGGGTGTATTAGTATCATTGAAAAGCTTGATTACGGACACGACGAGGATATAAGCGAGCGGGCTGGGCGCCATTACGGTAGTTTAAAACGAACAAACGGACGAGAGCCGTACGGGTGGGGAAAAAAGCGCGGAACGGGTGGGGATGGCACGAGCACGGAAGTGGGAAGGGAAAAACGAGCGGGCCTCGAAAGCGCTTCCAAGAGATTTACAGGAGGACGGGTACGCGCGTCTCTCCTCCTCCCTGCCGCGCCCCCGACACCCCCGCCCCTAGCCGTTGCAATTCGCTCTTAAAACCAGCCCGCCGCGCCGGTTGAAAAATGCCGGCCCCTGTCCCGGCCCCGCTGATAACAAACATTCTAATTGCGAATTTAAATGCGCGGCGTGCCACCGCGAACGATTACGATCTGGATTATTTAGCGACGAAAGCTCGCCCGACGCCATCGCGCCGCCGATATGAATTTATTTCATCTGATTTATTGCTCGGCCGTCCGTCGCTTATTTACAACCCGACGCGGCGCTCCGCCCGGAGGATACCCCGGTCATACTCGATTCGCTGGAATTTCATAAAACGTGACCCGCCAGCCCCGTTTTCCCGGAGAACTGATTAATTCTGTCTCAGCCGACGCGCGACCAACGAAACGTTTCGGACAAAAGCGCCGCGCCTTTTTCGCCTTTTTCTTCCGGCGAACGTCGACACTGTTTCCGCGTCCCTCGATCCATCGATCGCCGAAATGGATATAATCGAACAAAATACGTTGTTCGATTAAATATGTACTCGTTTTTTCCCCGTGACCAGTCGTCGGCCGGAATATCACGGTGCTTTCTTTCCTGTTTCATGTCGCCTGCACTTTGTATATTTTCTTTGGAATTATTGCTCGGAAATGCTCGATGCGAATGCAAATTTGCGTAATTACACCGGATCTGTGTGCATCGAAATGTGCATCCGGCAAAATAAAACGATCCGTTAATCACCGTGGAGCATTAATCGATTCGCGAAATGTTCGAATTACCAGCAATAAGTGGGCTTTCGATTAAAAACCAGAATTCATTAATACGAATGGCTCGGAAAAAGTAGCAAACAAAACGTTACGTTAACGGGACGTTTAATGAGCCGATAATCCTCTCCTGCGCTCGCATCGTCTAATTCTGACGGTGTGAACATTTACGGTTGACCGTACGCGTGTATTCACGGAATATATATATATATATATATATACCTTTCAAAGAATTCATAATCACACTCGTTTCGCCGGTTGCCACGGCAGCACATCGATCGCGCTCGGATTATTGCGGACCGTTTCAATCCTCGGAGCTAACGAATCTACTATATAATTTCCAATACTCGGCGGGGAACTCTGAAAAATGTTCCCGTAAAAGGCGTCAATTAAACAGCGTTCCTTCAAACGGGAGCGAAGCCTTTTGAATCCCTTGCTCGGTTTCCATTCCGCGCCGGCCGCCTAGCCGCGCCGCGCTGCAAGAATAAATCTATTCTGCCGGGAAGAAACTGCCATTCAGAAATTTAATATTAATACACCGTCGAGAATTACGCGGGCGCAACTCCTTACTTAAAACTGTGCAACGCGCTGTTAGCTCTTTTGCGGTCTAGGATCTTTTATTCCGCTTGTGCATTCGTTGATTAGCCCCTCTCTCACCCCCATTCGGCCGGGCTGAAAGATTATTAACGAGTAAAAAATAAAGTGGTGCCATTAGATTTCGTCGAAAGACGATAGACGATGATTTAGTCGAAAGCACTGACGAAAGAATAAAAATTGTACTCCGATTCCCATGAATATCGGTCGGCGAAAGCTTGGATGTCCATAAACTTCTCTGCCTTTTTATGTCCCTGTTAGACTCGCGCGGGGGAAAAAAAAACATAAATGCAATAATAAAAACGCAAAGGAGATCGTTCGAACGATGTTTCCGTCATGAATACTTTTGACCGTAAAATTAATACCGGCTCTGGAATCCAATATTTACGTTGGCAGAGACGTTTTCCAGACTGCCGGGCCACTCGCGCGGATTTTATATTCCGCGCGCATTCCTCGCGGGCCACGAGCTTCAAATTTGAAGAGGAGAAACACGGGAAAACAATTTAACCATAATTAGGGATCGGAGAGTATTCCCCTGCGAAACGTTTCGGCCGTTATCGCGACGATTTTCTGGACTTTCTATCGCGAATTCCGCTGGGAAAGATCCGCCGTGAGGAGAACGGGCGAGAGGGGAGGGGGCACGTGAAAACTCAGGGAACACGCGAAAGAACAATAATTATTCCCCTCGAAAATAGCCGGGCAAGGGAACGTCGCGAAACGTGCCGTGCCTCCAGACTCGCGAGTAATACGAGTCAGTAACCAGTCAGCCGTTCCTTAGAGTAGCGAAAACAGAAACGGAACGAGAATGGAAGTCTGTTTGTTGGGTTAAATTAAACCGGGGAAAAACGAAATGTTTTCATTTGCCTAATGCGACTGTTCGCTTTAACGTTCTTTCCTCTTCGTTTCCTTTTTGTTTTTATTAAATTACGGAACCGGAAGTTCTGCGAAGAGTCCAGTGGAAGTGGCTCGTTTGCAACCAGACACACTTTGACGCGTTCAACGGTGCGTCAGTCACCGTTGACCGACATAAAGCAACGCATTCGTGCCTGCAATCGGTGTTTCCACTAATTCTCTAGTTTTTAGTAGGCCGCTAAAACTAATGGTCGAATTAATTTGCTTTGTACAGTCGAGTCGGCGTGGAACCGATCCTCGTTGGCCGGCGTTCGATTTACACTACGTCGGAAGCGTAATTTACATTTTCTAAAGCGTCGTTAACATCGGTAACGGCACAACAGGTTCACAGAGGCGTGCGCACACGCAACAAAGCGACTCTCCGACACGTAAAATTCCGAGATTTTTCCCGGGCGATGATTTAAATTGTTTGCTTGGCCGGGAAATATTCTCGAAAATATTTTACAAACCGCCGCGCGCTTTGTCACCGGTGAAACATACGCGAAAGGATTCGATAATCTTCGCGCGCACTGTCACGGCGGCAACGCATGGTTCGCGACGCACGCGAAAATAAACTATGCTAAACGACGGACCCGAGAAAGAGAGAAAGAGAGAGAGAGAGAGAGAGAGAGAGAGAGAGAAACGGTTACAGGTGTGTGTGCCCACATGATTTTTCACTGTGCACGATGGCAGCACCCGCAAACTTTGGAACGCGTGCCCCCCCGCTGAAAAACTTGTTCGATAGGTTCTCTATTCTTTCGTTACGTTATATTTCGAGCATCGAGATAAAAAAGCGAGCGTATTTCCCGTTTTTATTGCGCCGGATTAAACGTGAATCCTTTTTCTATCCGATAACGATGATTTCATTCCATTCTGTCCCGGTATTGTGCGAGGTTTACAATACCGATTTTCGTTCGCAGACGGACGAACAACGATCGCCGATGTTATTTCAACTATCATTGGCGCACGAGCTTTATCAATGCGCTCGATTTTAGCGTGGAATCAATGGAACCGCGGGACCAGTCGTGCAAAAATCGCGCACACGGTTTATTTTCCCGTGTATTCCTTCGTACGGGGACTGTGTACCGCCCATAGGATGAAAATTCGATCGATCCGAACCATGGAACGAATTCCGTTCCGTCTGCGATTGTGTGAAAATTAACGTTCCAATTTGTTTCTCCGCATCGATGTAAAATAATAAAAATGTTACAGTGTTATGAATTTTGACGCGCTGAATGCGAATTAATCATCAGATTTTCTTCAATTCGAAAACTGTTGAAATAATGTAGTCACATTGTAAGTAAAACTCACATCCGGGAATGTCGGGGCGTAGGCGCGGCGTCGCTTTGGATGTTACAATGTAACAACTTGTAAATAGGCTAATGGAGTGTGCGTCATACGCCGAAATGACGATCGAAGGAAAAATGACGATCTACACGAGACGAGAGTGGGGAAGACGTTAGCTGCACGTCCACCCAAGAAGCAGTTCGATCAAAGAATCGGTTTGGGCAGGACATACCTAGTACAAGTAATAAGTTCGATAGAAGAATCGGTTTGGTCAGGACATACCTGGTGCAAGTAATAAGTTCGGTAAAAGAATCGGTTTGGGCAGGACATACCTGGTACAAGTAATAAGTTCGACACAAGAGT
>CM052141.1:6539481-6998203 GCA_028454255.1 Halictus ligatus | reverse complement strand
GGTTTAGGCAGGACATACCTGTTGTATATATTAAGTTCAGAATTCCAAGTTTTATTTTATATTAAAGTTCCTTTATTCACTAACGCTGTGCTATATGATAGAATATTCATTCCTATCATATATATCCCTCGACAAAAACCATTAAATATAGGAGGTTTTGTTTATAAACAGTAATCTCGAATTTGGTGGGATATATTATTAAATCTGTTCGATTTACTTGATTTCTCCTTTGCACGGCTGAAGCACTTTTTCAGGCAATGAAGAAGACAGTTTTGTCGACAGAAGAAAGTTTCAAAGGATATCTTGATAACGAGAAACGGCAGTAAAGCAAGTTACAGGAATAATATAATAATAAAATAAATATACTCTCTCGAAGGTTCTACAAATGTTTAACGATGTTACACAACCTTGTTGTGCAATATTATTTCTCGCGTTAACTCAATAAACAACCCCGGCACGACTAATAATATCGTATCGTCCACATCGGAAATCAGATATGCTGAAATGTAATTTAAAAATGTCGAGTGTGAAGGGTCTTGTCCTTGCGCGTCAAGGGGTTGGGAAGCAAACCGATGATTCCGAGTATCGAGAAAGTAATCGGGCCTTGTAACTTGTCCGGTGGGGGAGCTTGTAAAATTCGAAAATTGGACGCATGTTCGAGGAGAAGATCAATCGTCCCCTTGGATCGTTTCGGCGAGTATGTCCGGCGCATTAACGATCCGCCGTATTTTCGGTGCCCACCTCCAGGGACTTGTTGGCCGAAGAACGAGAATCATGTTTACCCTGTTGGATCCTCGGAGCCACTATATACGACTCCTGGACCGGTGTCTAGTGGGAAATATTTTCTCGGTGAAAGATGCTTGCGAGCCACTATTGGTTTTGCGGTTGCACGGGTGGCATCCTGGTTTTCTTTATCCCGGTACGTGGCTCGTTTACACCTGCAATTCCACGGGTGTACAGGTCGCTTCAAACGGACAGGTCGCGTCGGATCGTTTCAACGGGTTCTGTCAATACACATTCGGTCGCTGTGTAATCGGTGGGCGCGTCGATTCGACGCTCTTCCCAAAGAAATTAAATTTTCCAAGAACACGAAATACATTCCGATGTTTGACACCGTGACTGTGAATAGCACGGCCCGAATTAAACGTACCGAAATGTTCGCTGGTTCGGCATTATCATTTTCTGGTGTCTCTGTTCATTGTTGAAATGTTTCATCAAATACAAAGCACCCGAACGGTGAAGCATTAAAATAATTTAATAATTCAGTAGGTGTTGGACCTCGCGATTATTCTGCCGCGTACTATGACTTCGAATAACGTGCGCGAAATTAATTCGACTATCTTTATGGTGAAGTACGAGACATTACTTTATGACAGAAATGATTTTCTACCATCTTTTTTTTTTTAACTTTTTAAAGACCACAACAGACACCAGCGAAGTGTTAATAAACTTCGTTCGCGTGTTCAGAACTGGATTCATCGACAGGATTATGCTGATCCCCGAGGAGTCGGAAGTTCTTAATTTCTGAACGAGATTTTTCTATTAGCAGGGGGAAGGGGGGGGGGGAAGCTGGTAAAAGAGGAAGAAAGGAGAGCAAGGATAACTGCGCGTGAAGAATGAAAAGCCGAGGGAGATTTTCAAGTGGGTCGGAGAGAGGGTCGACGACAAGTTGGGGGAAGTTCGTTCACCGGAGGAGCAGGGTAATTAATATCAGTTAAGCAGGAACTTAGAAGACGCAATAAGTTAATAAGCAGGGCCACGAAGTTCGGCACGCCGATCCACGCTCGTCCGGTTCCTGAGGGGCCGATCTGACACGTTTACCACGATCGCTATCCGAACCTGAAGGCTAATTAACCGCGACCGAAAGATTTCCAACCCGCCGCGAGAGTGTACACTCAAAAGTCACGATGTAGCATGATGTTGAACGCAACGGGACCGTAAACCGACGCGGGTCCTGACAGTTATGGCACTCTGGGAACCGAAACTGATTTGGAAGAGAAAATCGGCCTCAGAAATGGCAATTCTGATCTTTTTTTGATTTATACGTATTGCTATCAGATTCCTCGTTCGATTTCGTTCTCTCTCTCTCTCTCTCTCTCTCTCTCTCTTTCTCTCTCTCCGCTGTGTCGCTTCCTCGGATTTCATTAATTATTACCCTCGCGTGTCAAAGAGCTTCTGTTAAATGAAATTATAATTTTTCCATGTCTTTCTCTCTTATAATGTGTGTAGCACAATTCTCGGTGTTGTTATCAAAGGCTACTTGATTCTCGTACGATCCGCGGACGAAAACACGCCCATTTCCTGTTTCGGATTGCGATTTAACGCGTTCAATACAATTAATCGTGTTCCGTTTAATTAAAGTGGAAAACGAAAGATTAGAGAAAATCATACAAGAATATTTTACAGAATTATCGTTATCGCTGTCGAAGCTGAGGATTTCTTCGTAAAAAAGAAATACATACTTAATAAACCGATAAGCCAATATGTAGATCCATTTCCGGAGGAGTTTGTCGGATTCGATGGCTGGCGGGCCGTGGTCCGGATCGCAGAATTTATTGACATTTGTGTATAACTTTCGAACCGTTTGAGATATTGGAATGGGGTTTGAATTAAAATATATTGTAAAATAATCTCTTTCTAGTAATACATGTTAGAAAATATTTTTTGTCTAATTTGTTAATTAATTATTTTTATAAATTTTTATTTAGTTGTCGAATCAGTAGCTTTCCTGATTAAAACCATTGTATAATAATTCGAAATTCAAATCTTATAATTTTTTTATATATAATGTAATTATGTTATTAGAATTTTTGATAAAATGTACAGGTATACAAGTTATTAAGTACGGTATCTAACGTCACAAACATATATTGCGAGCAAAAGTAATATTAATATTTTTTTAATTGTTAAAATAAGAAGTATACTAATTAATCTTACCATTTTGTTGTTGAAAAAGTAGGTGGCTTTTGTTTTCTTTATTTTTTAAATAATTCTTCAGCCTCCGGACTTGATGGGATCTTTGATAATATTCTAGTAGGATATATGACATCTTTTTCTAACCACTTTTTATTACGATGAAGAAATTTTGATTCAATATAACGTGATTGGATCCATTTCGTTTTTAATTTAAAACATAGTTTGTTTAAACTGACCTTCAGTTTCTTAAAATATTCTGGTGAAATATCCAGTACCTCACATATCTTTTCACGTAAAAATAGGTGATCGAGTCTTTATCCGAGTTCCTTAAAATGTAGAATAAGTCTTGATTTGTTCGGAAAGCGTTCATTATAAATGTAATAAACTTAACTAAACACGCGAATACACAACAACAAACACACTACAATACACTAACAAATACACTATAACTAAACACACATAAACTATGCAACTGAAAACATAAACTATGAACAAAGTGCAAAGAAGAAAACTAGTTAACAGCATACAGTTTTCAAGAAAACGCTTCGAATCTCTCACTGTGTTCACTTGTCTAGTTCTGATCTGACTTATGCAGTTACACATTGGGAAAAGGCATAATATATATATAAGCTAAGAGTTTTTGGGTTACCTCGCGCTTCACAACGACCAACGCGCGGCGACCGCACGGCCGCCGCAACATTGTCAGCTTTAAACAACTATAACTTCTAAAGTAGGGCGAAGTAGGAAATGATTCTTGTACGGTTATTTAAAGGAAGTTGTACCGAACATATTCTTGTTTGTTGGAGCCTGGGATCTTTTGGGATAAAAAAGATCTCCTCTGACAAACATATAACATTTTTTAAATCTGTCATGTATCATTCAGCATTATTTTTTAAATACATTATTATTAGTTATTACTAAAAAAATATACGGGTTCTTATTGGAAAGGGATGCTCTATATCATACAAAAAAAAAAAAAATTAAGAGAAATTATGGGACGACACGATGAGGACATCGAAAAGAACTTAAGCAATTTTACATAGTGAAATAGGCTGCTTTCAAAACGTTCAACTTTAAATGTTCTTAGAAACTAAAATATGTATTCAATCTCATTAATTTCGTTATTTTCGAGGTCTGTTGTTACGTTGTCGCAACACACGGAAGGGTTTTCTGTGAATGGGATGGGACCTTGTCCCGATCAGAGGAATACACACGGCACAACAGTTTTTACAACAACGATTTATTAATAATATATTCGCGTCGAGGACTTTCGTCGTACTGTTATGCTGCAGGAAGGGATAGATGGAGGGAATCCCCGAATAAGCTCCAAAGTCTTCCAGCACAACTTAGGTATATTTCGGAATAGGTCGCCAAGCAAGGAAACAAAGCGATCTTGTACAAGACGGATAACTTAATAATACGCGAGTAGACTGAGTGGTTGATTATTACTCTCTCTGATTGTCTGACTGCCCTTTCGCAGGGCCTTATATAAGGGTACATTTGGTTATCGGAGTTTGGTGGGGATGGATGATGCTAGCCCTTACAGATAGGGAATGACGTGGAGGTCGGAGTTTTCGCAGGATTGGACTTTAATCTGAAATCTTTGTACCGGTAAGTAATTTGTCTTAGTCTAGTTGATGAGAAAGCCCGTGAGTTCTGGCTCATCTATTTATCGAACTTATCTATTCTGATAGATAAGTATTATTGGCTGTCTCGCATAACAGTACAAGAAACCGGTTCGCTGGATCGAGTGTCCTTTTAAAAGGGTACCGGACGTCTCTTGATGTCGTAGCGTCCTCGTTCGTTCTCGTCGTGTTCGAATTTACGTGAACTCGGTTTTTTAAGGATTGGTCAGTTACGGTTTTGGGGTGGGGGGAAATTGTATTTCGTCGTTGGTCGTGGGCGAGTCTATTTCGTGTCCTTAGTGTGGGAAATTGTCAAGAGTTTAGTTTCGTCTTGTCTCGTCTCGTCGATGTCGTGATTTACTGTTATGCGAGACAGCCAGTAAGACTTATCTATCAGAATAGATAAGTTAGATAAATAGATGAGTCAGAATTCACGGTCATTTCTCATCAACTAGACTAAGGCAAATTACTCACCGGTACAGAGATTTCAGAACATCCATCATCCATCATAGCATCATCCATCCCCACCAAACTCCCATAACCAAATGTACCCTTATATAAGGCCCTGCGAAAGGGCAGTCAGACAGTCAGACAGAGAGAGAGAAGGAGTTACAAGCAACCAGTCAGTCGACTCGCGTATAATTAAGTTATTCGTCTTGTACAAAATCGCTTTGTTTCCTTGCTTGGCGACCTATTCCCAAATAAACCTAACAAAAGTTGTGCTGGAAGACTTTGGAGTTTATTCGAGGATTCTCTCCATCTACCCCTTCCTGCGGCATAACATTACAACCACTCAGCCGGTCGCAGTTTACCGTTGTGTCGCACGTGGTGTTCCGGCGTTTTATTATGACCGTCGAGGTCCTCACGGTGGCCATAAAAATTAGTATCATTTTGGAAAGGGCTATATTTATGAATCGTGCGTATAACTTAAATTGCCGCGTTAAGGTTTAGCCACGTTCTTCGTCTTGCTGTAATCCGCGATGAGTGGATCAGATGTAACATCTGTAGATATTTACAAAGCAATACAAATTGATTAGTTTTCTATTTCGAAAAGTCGACTTTTTGGTCGAATGTCCTTAAATTCTGACTGTGTGACGGTGTCGGTAGCTCGGGAATCATCAAAGCGGGGTCGCAGCGAATCTCCAATTTCACGGAGATCGAACGACACCGGTGATCATCGCGGCCAGCCAGTGATCGGTCTCGGCGCCTAAATTGGCAGAACGCGGACGTGTCGCTAATAGGTAAACAGCACGTGCATAAATACGGCAGGCCGGATGCGCGATTGTCGGGGCCGCGGCCTGCCAGCCGTAGATGTACTACCGAATCTGGTTTCCGGCCGAACTAACATGTAACGTATGATCCGCGATGGCGTCGAGGAAGCATGGGGGAGGCTTATACAAGAGCTCGGCGCCAGCTTAAGGCGGCTAACGGGGTGTTTGCACGTCACGTTACACGAACGCCGCGTATCGTGACGCGACAGGGAACGCGTGGCTTTAAACCATCGCATCGGTCCGATTTAGGCAACGATAATTACGGTGCTTCGCGTTGGAGGAGCTTTTTATTCCCTCCGCTTGCAACCTCGCTGGAAATATCCTCGACGATTCAGTCCGCCGACTTCTACAATTTTAAAAACAGTGCTCTTACGAGCCATGGCTGCGAGCAACACGAGAGGCCGGCGAGGGGATTGTTACCCCTGGAATATTGTTTCAATTTCTTTTCAATTTTGAAATCTTTGTTGATTAGAATTTAAGATCAGCAAGCCTCGTAACTTATATATAATTTAATCGATACAATCCGAGCGGCAAGATTGTATCTTTTAACTCTTGATACCTCGATACTCTGGACGAGACTGACGAAAAATGTGCAACGGAAAACCGTCGCTTAGGTTTTAAACCAGAAACGAAAGAAAAGGCCTGGGCCTGAAATGTGTTTATGACACACCCTCCGACTCTTAAGAGTCGGGGTACTGCCAGAGACCCATTGCTAAGAATAATAATCAGGCTCCGCGTTCCGGGCACTCTAAAGTGTTACAACACAGAGATTATTTTTGCTTATATATGCAATTAGATATGAAAAATCCAACATGTCGGAACGTTCAACTATTAGATTAGGATATTAGGCAATAATTAAGGGTTGTAGATTACGCGAGTTAACAAACAAGACAAATATATTCTGAATTAAGGTAATTACAAATGTAGTTGTTTGTGTCGCGAATGAATATAGTAAGTGTACAATTGGAGACATTGTTACCTACGATGCATGGTTTTGACGCACTGGCAATGCGGGGTCAGAGAGCGATTGTAGAATGCCAAATAGAATATATACCGAACGAACGGAATCTATAAGGTTACGTTTTGATTCGAAAGGGACTTTCACCCGATCTCACTAGAATTGACTCTGATGCGTGTAACGCGACGTGACTGCACGATTACTATAACGCTACTGAACTACTTCTGAATCTCGACTGAACCGCTTCTGAATCTACTGAACCAAAGAGGATGAAAATGAACGGGTTTACATACCTTGAAAATGAAAGGGGTGCTCTGTTTAAGATTTAATGTCACGTAGGATCACAGTCACATTTGTAGGAATATTTTAAAGAACTCCTATGTTCTGGTTGCGGCGTATCGGGTGAAATGATTTAAGCTTCGGTTTCAATAAAACACTTTATTTGATGACAATTCGCTACCTCGACAGCTCATTCGCTCGCGACTCTCGCTCTACTAACTCTCTCTCTACCGACTGACAGACATCCCTCGCATTCGTCCCCTTTATAATAAGGCCATCTCTCATTCTTCCTCTCTCGTACTCTCATTCTCTCTCTATCAGTTTCACATCCATTCGGAAAACCCAAATACTCTTCTTTCAAACTTCGACCCAAACAGATTTTCTTTCACGTTGGACCCAAACACGTTGGCGTCACGATGTCGCGTCCACAGTCACTCTGAACAATCACTCTAATACAATGTCTCATTCATAACCCTACACATTTTTTGTCACTTCTGTTGGGATCCAGGTGAGAAACGCAGAGACCGATTTGTAAACTTACAAATATATTTCGGACGTTTCAGATATACAGCTCTGGATACAGTGTGTACTTCGAGGAAACAAAATGACAGACTGCCACGCAGGAGAGTCGTAGAAAAAATGAAGCTCGTTAATTCTAGGGATCCGCGTACTTATACCTAGAAAAGCGGAAGGGAAAGGGCAAGAATGACCAAGCCTTAGAGCTGAACCCTGACCGTCGTGATTCAGGGTTCGGAGATGATTCAGTGGTGAAAATGCTCGAAAACATCTGAGTTTAGGCCAGCGCGGTGTTGGCGGTTATCACGGATTGGTCATCCAACACTTCCAATGAAAACCAGACCTCATTTAGATTTTCGCCAGAAGGGAGTGTCTAAAGATTTTCATGTAAAGAAGGCATACAGTGTCTTCCATTAATAAAAGGGGGCCTGTTGGGACGCTTTTCGTTCTCAGAAAAGAGATTAGAACTTCTAATTGAAATGAACGTGGAGAACGTCTCCATACGTAACAGTGTTCGAGTGTACTTTCGTCTTATTTCGGTTTTCGATCTCTCCCTTTCTTTCGCGAGCCCGCAATCTCCGCGCGCGCGTTTATCGCACCGTAAAGAGGGCGTAATGACGACGACGGATCGCACGAATCCTTCGTTAATGCACCGGCCATCGGGCAAACTGAGTCCGTGCAAGCGGCGTTTAAGCGCCTCGACGAGCGTTCCTAAGCGAGCGAAATCTGCCCCGATAATGTAACGCAACCGTTCCGATACTCTATCGATCCGAGTCGAAGGAGTCCGTTTATGGGCCAGCAGCCGCGAACCACGGATCGAAGTGACATTAAGGAGGCGTGAAAGGCACGCGCAGGATTTACCCAGCTTATGGGCTCCAAGACGATGTTTGCACGTCGGCTCGTGTACGTGTACGTGTATCCGGCGAGCGGACACACGCGTGTCGCAGTTGCTCGCCACGCGGATTAATTAGTTCACGTCCGAATTGCCTCTTCGGCCTGCGAACTCGAGATCGTTCGAAGACTACGAGACACTTTACAACATGGAAGTAACATTTTCTTAACCTTGAACAACACGATTAGATATTGTTGGTGAAAGAAAAGACACCCTTAGCGGGGGCAACTAATGCACAGACAAGTTAGCGGTGACCGAAGTTAATCGAAATAAGTGTAGCGAACTTCTCGTGGACCGATTACTTGGGGGAAGTTAGTTTCTTGCGTCATCGCCGGGAAAAGTTGTTGCTTATAGGACCACTTGACTGGGGGGCGCAAGAAACACACCGTGTTTGTTCCACCCGACAGTGATTTATCTTTATTAGCGAACCCTGAACCGACTCGCGGGCTCCAGGGCGGACATTAACGACGCTGACGTGCGTATTAATATCACGCACGGGTCTGGGCTCGAATTACTTTCCGATAGGTTTTCCGTGCGGTTTGTGCCACGCTCCGTTAACTTGTGTCGTCTAATTACGCTGGCGGCGAATCGAACAAATTTCTAGCTCCGTGCGCGACATCTTTTAGAAATAATTATTCTGCGTTCCTAATTGATTCTCTTCTTTTCAGGGGTCTCGACCACTTGCCAATGACTTCGACCGACACGGGTGACTTGAGATAAACGACATAAACGGAGAAGAAGAAAAACGTTCGAGAAATTTCCCGGGCAATTAATCGTTTATTCCAACGATCGACTTTCCGTTAATAACCGGTTAACGATTGCTCGGGGGAGCCTCCATAATTCCACGACCTCCAGAACCTAATATCCCGGCTAACGAACCAACGATGTATGGGCGTCGTAATCCCAGCTCATTGATTATCCGATCAGTGTAGAGTTATTTACGTAAACGTTGCTCAGCCGCCGAGGATTGGCCGGGTGTTACACCCTGGAGACTCGGTCGCGCGACGCATTGTTCCAATAAAGTTTGTTGAATAAACCATTCCGGGATCTGCGGTGCTGTTCGAGATTCATACGGAACGTTGATTACCCGAAACCACGCTGCTCGTTCGATCGCGGCTGCGAAATTCGAATTAATCTCGAACGGTTCCAAGAGGTAACCACCCTCCCCCCAGTGATGGGAATAAAATTTTGACAGTTACGGCGGAGCCGTTTGCAACAATTGCCGAGATAACGCAGTCCCGAAAACAATCGACTCGCTGCGGACAGTCGTTGATGGTTGAGGGTGGATGACGAGCGACGCGCGAAAACGACGAAGTCATTAAAGCTTGCCGAAGAAAGCGCGACAAAACCGCGGGAGCACAATGGCCTCGTAGGCTGGCAATATACCATGCCGCAGCCCGGGATTCATCGGCCGGGAAGTCGGTGGTACGATAACAAACCCTCCATTGAATGGCGCGGCTTCTCTGCGAGGAGCCTCTTGGAACACCATCGACGAAATGGAAGATATCCGAGAGCCCGTAGAGCCGCACTTTGTACTCGGCTGTTACCTCGACAACCTGCACCGTCGTTGGTAGTCAAGAGGGCCGAGGAATCGACGCCGTTTAATGCTTTCAAACAGAATATTCCGGCCGGGGACCTTTGACAATCGAGGTCCGATCGGATTCCGGCCCGGAGACGGATGACATCTTCCGATCGGTGACTTTAACCCTTGCGTTGATATCGATCAAGTTTGGCCACGAGAAAGATCTGCACTATCGCGTGCGGTAATATCAGATATGGTAGGATTCTCGAGGCATGGGGTGATTGATATCTTCGTAACACTCTGCTAAATGCTAATATATTTAAAAGAATAACGGTATACAAACGCTGACGCAATTAACAGTCTCTCTCGCAAGGCAGTCACAACTCTACGCTCTTCCCGAACATCTACTCTTTATACTCTTTCACCCGCTTGCATTCATCTCGCTTGCACTCTGTCTCTCGCATCCATAACTTACATTCGTAAAAACATACACTTCCCTATCGCTCAGTTCTAAACACTTTTCGTTCACACCTTCGCACTCACTCGAGTTTTCCCAAACATACCAGCGCCGGTCTGCCGCAACATGATCCGGTCGCCCTCACGCACGCATGCACAATGAACCATTCATCCCACAATATCGATCAAGTTTGGCCACGAGAAATATCTGCACTATCGCGTGCGGTAATATCAGGTAAAAGGTGTAAACAACTTCCAGACGTATCTTGTTGGAGAACCCTATATTTCTCTTCACCCTGAACCGTTGTGATACATAGAAGATTCGCTACCGATCTACCGTGACGATTTTGCCATTGAATAACGATCCCTCACTGTCGATCTTTTTCTGTCAACGAAAAACATCCAGTGTTCCCGAAACAAACTGTAATTAAATTCTCCCAGTGATACTATCAACGCGGATTCGATCAATCCGTTTCTCATCGGTTCGATCGATCCTTATTTACGTCAATCGGGCGCGATCGCGACCGGCTACGAACAAATTCATCAATTACCGGACAAAGTGATAAATAGGCCTGCGGGTATTGTCGTCGGTACAGACTTTTATCAGGCTTTGAACAGTCATCGATCTACTCAACTTGGCACTTGGAATTTTAGGCTACTCTGTATGAACAACCGCGGGCCAGGGAAAAGGCTATCGAGAAGAAGGTAACAAATCCGAAGAAAAGTCACAATTTGTTCAGCAGCGCAATTAAGCATCGCCGCGTTTAATCGACGATCATCGGTGATGGGTGTCTGCAGGGTATCGACTTCCCATCGTGGCAGCACAGTGGATCGTCGTTCGTCAAACCGGTGAACTTCCAGGCAGTGGCATCGCAGACCTTCGCGTACACAGCAACCTAACAGACAGCGTGATTGGATAAGGTTTGCGAGTCAGATCAGAAGGTTTACCACTTCGGATCAATCTAATTTCCAGTGGGGCGATCATAGGACTCACCCGCATATTTTCCACGTGCGTGCTGATCTTCTCGCAGATCAATTGCGGCGCTTTCTCCTGCGCGCTCTCCGCCTGCGCAGAATGTCCATTAGCCCCGGTACGATTGTTCGATGCATCCGACCCGATTGTTTACTTACCAGAGCGACGCACAGTGTAAGACACTTGCCCTCCCCCTCGTCGTCACAGGTGACGTTCAACTGAAGCGACCGTTCGATGATCGACTTCGACATCGCCACGACCGGAAACACGCCGCACTTGCACGGCCCCGTCTCTGTCGCTTGTAGCCTGGGACAATTAATGAAACAATTAATCGACAGAGATTGAGTCTGTAATACACCGTGGACGAACTGTTCGCGTTTAATAGCAGCCGGTATTCCGTGAACGGTTAGCACGGTAAATTGAATCAAGTCGTCAAATGACTGTACCTTAACACTTTGCTTACCGGAAGCATATTAATCATCTGTTGAAGTCAAATAATTAATCATCTGGCTTTTTAATGATTTATGTAACAGAAACTGCATAATTTTCTGTTGAATACTAATTTCAGAGAAGGTCCCTTCACTACACTGTAAATTGTGAGCTGAAAAGACTATTGCCGGTAAGTAAAGTGTTGACGTTAATATCAATTAAAGAAAATAAATTGAAATTCGAGTATCGCGTAAAGACGACATGCAGAACGTAGTACAGACGACATAATAATAATAAAATGTTCGATAATACGAGGAATGCAAGACGATCGTTACATGGCGAATGGAAGAACGACGAGCAGAAGCACAAAGCACAGGAATCGATTCATGTTGAACAGGATTTCGGCGCACAATTGACTCGCAAGGCAACTATCGAAAGACGAACGCTCGAGCAAGACTCGTCATTTATATGTTCGAAAAGTGCCCCTTCCCATTGTCTTTGCATACCGTTCTTACGTATCAAATTATCAATCGATAATGTTCGATTGTAGTCGCGTGTAACGCGAGAAATGCGTTAATCCGGTGTCGGTCTTTGTCACCGTTCTCAGCTGCGTCGTTTCGTTTCGAGATCATGATTCGAATCAATATTTCATTACGAAATTAGCTTGTGAATTGCTAAAAATATAAGTGCGAGCACGGTTTCATGTTTTCTTAAAACATACTGATTAACACTAGAACGACGGGAGCAGTCAAAACGACTGCTTCCTAATTTTTTCTTTTACAATTACTGAAATTGTAAAAATTGTTTTCATCAGAAATTTTTTAATGAACCTCTTCATTGAAGCACACATTACAATAAAAGTTGTATGAAGTCCGAATAGGCACAGTCTTGTCACTGTTACAAAGCAATATACGTCACTCACATTTATTGCTCCGTCGTTCTAGTGTTAAGAAAGAATTTTTTAGCGAAGCGTTACCATTATTTTGTCCAACCCCTGCAGAGTCGACTGGTCTTTTCCCAAAGAAGGTTTTGGAAGGGCCGAAATTTCTTCGTCGTTCGGACAGAGTATAATTATTTTCCACTGAAACGTCGATCCATCACGACCATGGGCGGAGACCTATTCTCCTCGGGTAATTTCCTAATCGTAATTACTCTGGGTGGCCCCCGCGATTCTGGAACTCGTCGAGAAGAAAGAATGGGAAATAAAAATCGCTGAAACAACTGCGCCAGCTTGAATCACAAGTCCAAGGAAGTCGGAGCAATGGTCGCGAGTTAGGGCAGCTCCTTGAACTGTGAGAGGGCGAAAGTTGCTCGCTTAGCAGTGAAAACTTCGAACGCTCTTTTCTTTGTGCCGAGTCAAAAGCGATGCAGGATTATAAATGAACAAGTAGTCGCTTAAAAGCAAAGTTAAAAGGCAGATTGAGCCGGGCGAATATCGAATGGCAACGACAGAATAACTGCGAATTAAACGCTTTGAACGGCGACAAAAAGATTGGACGGATACGTTTTAATTGAATAACTTTGCAGAATGTCCAACCGAGAAACTATTAATGGATTGAGGCAATGGGGATATCCTCCGGCTATGTTGAAGTGCTTTTAGGAATCATATATAAATATATATGTATAATGCATTTTACACATAGCACGGGCAAATGAGGCTGCTCACGTATGGGGTTTCGTCATAGTGATGCACTCTAGCGTAGTAGAAACCACCTGGCTAACAAGAAGATGCAGGTTAGTCTTCAGGATTCCTCCACTGGGTGGCGCCACTAATTTCGTCCGGCAAAATCTGCAAATAGCGCCATTCCTCGTAGTGGCGAAACGCCCAAGCTTGTAGCCGATTAGTGTTTGGAATTCCTCCGCTGGGTGGCGCCACGTATAACTTCCAGCAAAAATCTGAAAACAGCGCCATTACCTCGTAGCGGCGAAACGCCCAAGCTTGTAGCCGATTAGTGTTCGGAAGTCCTCCGCTGGGTGCCGCCACGTATAACTTCCAGCAAAATCTACGAACAGCGCCATTACCTCATAGCGGCGAAACGCCCAAGCTTGTAGCCGATTAGTGTTCGGAATTCCTCCGCTGGGTGGCGCCACGTATAATTTCCAGTAAAATCTGCAAACAGCGCTATTACCTCGTAGCGGCGAAACGCCCAAGCTTGTAGCCGATTAGTTTTCGGGTTTCCACCGCTAGGTGGCGCTGGCGGCACCAATGCCGGTAATTCAGGCGGCAACGTTTGGCTAACAGTTTGGGCGTTTTGCCGCTACGGTCTAGTGGCGCTATTTTCAGAGTTTCAGGAGCAGATGATTTCTGCCGCTTACTGCACTACCCCTTATGAGAATATCGGCAAGAATCATTTATTCTGTTCTTTAGCGGCCTGTATTTTACTGGCCCCTGTAAAAAGCGCGTAAACAAAACGGACATTTAAATATTTGACGTGCTAATATTTGACGTACTGTTCGAAGCAAAAATGTTACCAGGCAGGCCTCCTGTGACAGGTAATTTCATACAAACTGTAATTACAATTAGAAAAATTATATTAGCTCAGTGAAGTCGTTTTTCCCAAATGTAACCTCCACTTTTCTGTTATTTTAATTTCACAGAGAATCCTTTGGGACTTTCCTGGCACGACAGCGCCTGGATTCCTGTGTTAAATCCCAACAATATAATGGATTACTTTTCTGAAAGAAGTAATCCTTTTTATGACAGAACATGCAACAATGAAATTGTTAAAATGCAACGTGCCAGCCCTGATCAATTACAGTATGTAATTCTTGCATTATACTTCCAAGACAATGTACTAATAATTTACTAATAATTGTTTGATCAATTTCAGAAACATGACGGGTCTGGAATATATTCTTCTACATGTTCAAGAACCTATTCTGTATGTAATTAGGAAGCAACATCGACACTCTCCGACATTAGCAGCACCACTAGCCGACTACTATATTATTGCTGGTGTTGTGTATCAAGCACCAGATTTGGCATCTGTTGTCAGCTCTAGATTGGTACTTCTTATTTACTAATAAATATAAACAAATAATTAGGTTGTTTAATAAATGAATTCTGAATTCATAAACGATAATTTGCAGTTGTCCACAGTACACCATCTACAATCTGCCTTCGAAGAAGCTAGCTCATGTTCTCGATATCATCCTAGTAAAGGATACTATTGGGACTTCAAAAATGGCAAAGCTCTAGCAGCAAAGAAAGAAGCTCCTGTCCGCGAGGAACCTAGCTCCCTGTTCCAACGTCAAAGAGTGGATATGTTATTAGCTGAGCTTACTCGTAAATTTCCATTACCTGTTCCAAAGCCTGTACATCAACCTATAGAATCTTGTATGTTTTTCAAACTCTCAAAGTATTCATTGATTAAGTAACAACAGTGGAAATCAAATATCTTCTTCCATTTCCAGCTATAGAGATCAAACAAGAAGTGAAAGTTGAGAAAAAAGACATGAAACCACCGCCAGAAAAGAAGCCGAAAGTTAATTAATGAAAAGTTATAAGATAATGTATACTAAGGACTTTGATTTAAGCACGTATTAAGTATTGTTTCAGTTTAAAAACCGTTTAAATTAATTATATTTCATGCTGGATTGTAAAAACCGATGTACATAACGACGTAGAATTAGAAGCCAGCCAATTATTTTTCACTTCATTGTCATCTTTTCTTACACCATGGACAATCGTAATCAGTAATTTCCTCCTTCATATCTTCTTTGATTTCTTTCTTCTTCGAATCTTCCAATTTGTTCTCCAATTTCTCTTCACTTTTACAAGTGGGGGGCTTCGATGTTGGACACCGTGGGTTACCTCCGTGTTTTAACGAACGAAACAAGAGAACTGAGGGTGAGATTTTGTTAATTATAATCTGGAAAAGGCGATTGAATGTTACCTAAACGAAATTATGAAAGGCGACCTATTAGAGACTTTCATATTGTTTTTTACGTAGGATAAAGCACGATGCAGCATGACGCTTTCTTGGTTCTTCAACACCTATAAACTATTCAAATATATTATTACACTTGAAAATTTGCCTGGATCAATTACCGAGAGGAGCGGTTTTGATGTGTCAGAGTAGGTTAATATTTCAGTCTTTTTTTTTTAGCTGCTCAGTTGTAATGATTTTTTCTTTTGATTCGGACAAATCATAAGTGACTGTGATTGCGGAATTTCGTGCCTACTCACATTTACAGAGGTACATTAAAGGATAGTTAAATCAATTCTCAAATGGACTGTTCAGGTCGTCCTATTTGAATACATATTGATAATTATTATTGTGTGTTGCTGTGATTATTCGAATATTTAGATAAACTTCATTTAATCGAAATGTTGCACTTTCAAGAGCATTTAAGGATCGAATAAGATCTCATTTAATTTATGAGTGGTTCCAATAAATTGAAAATGAAATTTTCTATTTTTTAAGTATCAAAAAACAATGATTTGCGACGCAAACACGTGTGGTACAGATTATTTGAACACGTTGGTGTTCGAGCAGGAGGAGGAGGAGGAGGAAGATGATTTCATCAAAGGTCTGAGACACGTGAAATGCAAATTGATTCAGCTGGTCCGTGATCAGGTGCAGAAATCTCACGAGGAACAAGTTTACAGGTATGTTGTAATTTTCAACAAATTCCCAAAGGGATAAAACCGCCCCTTTGTTTCCCAGCACACTCTCTCTTCCACGACGGAATTGCACGCCGCATTCCCGTTGGACAGAAAACCGACTAAGTGTTTTATCTTCAGCGAGATGAATCCGAAAGGAGACGCGACCAAGCTAAGTGCAACACCTTGTGAAAATCCGTCAAGATGTCCAGCGGCACTTTGTCAAACAACTTCGGCGCCGTATTTAAGAAACTCGCGTCGACGGTTGTACAATATAATCCTTCTAATCGTTGCAATCGTTGCGATTATGTTCGCAATGCATTACTTCTTGATCCACGGATACTTCTGCAGTAGGGGTCAGCCTTGTGTCACGGCCTTTCGATACTCGCATGCTAAACACGCGTTATTTTAATCCCCTGATGCTCTTGCAAAGTATACCGTCCTTTTATCTTTATGGAACATTAAAAAGATTCGGAAGAGAGCGAAGGGGGATGCTTGACAATCGAAATAAGTGAACGTGCTAAGACTTGACACAAAATATATTAAACTTGGAATAATACACCATGTGTAGCGTTTAGTTAGTATGCAACTAGTCGCCTTGATGATTCCTAGGTCGTTGCCGGTAATCCGTAGCGTCATCGATCGCGGGATCTCGTTCGGACAACGAAACCCGGTCGGATAGGACCAGTTGCAGTTCGTTAGGTTCTTCCCGTTCGCCTTACACCGGCGACGATCAACGAACGATTGTTTTTAGGCTTCGAGATCGGTCCTTCTGATATGTTTGCTCGTGTTCTTCCATTACGCGCGGGGCTCTTTTTACACGCAACTTTCTGGACCTGGTATAGAGTTGGCGATTATGATCTCCTTCATCAAATTACGGTCAGTTTTGAAGCTGATGGGCTCCCAGGATTTCGCGGAGAACGGGTTCAACTGCAAACAGAAATTCAACGCTTTTAGAAAATCTTCTCAACTCTGTTGTTAGCAGCGGATCACGAACGTAAGACGACTCACGCTGCATCTGTTCGTCTGAAGCCCCTGTTTGTGGATGTCGTACGGCGCGAACAGGGTGTCCGGTCTCACCGGTAGAAACAGCTGTGGTTCCCGTTTGATCTTTTCCTGATCTGAAACGACTACCGGCATTAGTCAATATCGGTTGGTCAGCGAAACAGGTCGACAGGGTGGATGTGTACCTTGAGGCGACTGGATGATGTCCGGTTGATTGTTGAGCGCGTAATCCGTCACCTGCTTCAACGTGTACTCGACGAAGTAGGTGTGATCGCCGTGCGTCACGTCGAGCATCGAGTTGTTCCTCGAGTCCGGCGGCGTGATGATCGGCTGTTTCATGTACGGCTCGATGTGTACCGGGGAGGTGGTGCCTCGTCGTCGGTACATCATCAGCATCACCGAGACCACGGTGACGATCAGCGCCATTAAACAGCCGATCAGAAGTAAGATGAGAGGCGCCATACTGATCCCGCTGTCTGCAAACGGAAACGATCCTCACGGTCAACCGTACGACGTTCTATCCTTCGGCCGTCCACCCGCGGTCGGACGAGTTAGGCTCACCTATATGCTTCTCCGAATCCCTCAGCATTATGTCGTCGAGCACGCTGACTTCGCTTCTTCCTTTAGCGTTCACGGCATACGTGACCAGGTAAAAATTGGTGCCCGGAAGCAGGTCCGCCACGGCGATCCGAAACAATGGTACGTCCGCGGATATGCTGGACGCGTTCAACCTCAGATTCCCCGTCAGAAGCTCGTAAGCCTCCAATCGGAACTCTTGCCTGAGCCCGCCGTCGTATCCTGGCACGCACTCGACCTCCAGGATCTCGGAACTTTGATTCAACGACGCCTTTATCGTGCAGTTGTTCAGCGGGTTCGGTTTCACTGCGTTCATCGATTTCGAACGATTAGTAAGACCATCCGAATGCTCGTTGCGCGTATACGTGCACCGTGTGTTCATTTATAAGAGTATTAAACCCAAAACATTGGGGTGTTCTTAACACTAGAACGATCGGAGCAGTCAAAATGACTGGTTCTTAATTTTTTCTTTTACAATTACTGAAATTCTGGAAATGTTTTCATCGGAAATGTTTTAATGGGCCTCTTCATTGAAGCACATGTTACAATAAAAGTTGTATGAAGTCTGAATAGGCACAGTCTTGTCACTGTTACAAAGCGATATACTATATTCTAGTGTGAAAGTGGTGCAGATTCTATAATCGCCGACACCCATTTGGACAGGAGCGAACATCGGCTTCCCGGGAACGTTTTAATTAGACGCTACGTTCTCTGGCAAAATCAGTTAAAATTTTTCGAAGCTGTGGCCAGCGAGAATCACCTATTTCAAGAGCAAGGCAACTTTGAATACTTGAAATAGCGTTATCTAAAATGGAACCCGATCTATGTCGGAAACTGGTGTATCGATACAACCACCCGAAGCTTTTGATAAATTAATCGTATTTATCAGTTCGATTGAGAACTCAACAAAGTTACGTGCGGACATTTTCGGAAACTCCTGATATATCAGACTGGTTAATAAATAATAAATGATCGAGTTATCGCTTCACCTGGGAATTCATTAAACTCCTCCAAACTTTCACCAAATTGGTCTCTATTTTTATTCGGCGTGCGCAAAAGTGTCAGGTCTTTTTTGCAAGTTTCTTTTATTCGTACACGAGGTACCTCATTACCATAATGAAGTTGCCTATTCGGACGCATCGATTGCAAACGAGTAATTGCACGAAGATTATGCACGAATGATTCAAAAGAAACCGAATGTCCGCGCAGTCTAATTGCAAGAATTGCATTTCTTTTCGCTCACCTGCAGGAATGATCTGATAGATGCAAGGGGCTTCCTGCTTCCCGATCATGTTTCTACCCCAACAAGTTAGGGCACCGTAGTCCCTCTCAGACACCGGTGTGTACACTAACTCGCTCATTGTCCCATTATTGCCGTCGAACTTTGCCGGCGCGACCTCGAAGTTCTCCCCGCTGTTGTTGAACTCCCAGGCGAACTCCACCTCGTTCGGGTCTGCGTCCACCTCGCAGCGGACTTTGACGGACTCCTCCAACGAGGCGCCGATTATCGCTACCTCTTTTGCTTTGCACACGGGGGCAACTGTAACCGTTCGAGAAACAGCAGAAAACATCCTAAATTTCATTGCTTTCGAACCATTTCCGACCAATCTTACATTGTCCCAATAAACTGACGAACAACGGAACAGCTAATCTATAAAGTGGATTACCTGTTACTGTGCAAACCGGGGCAACTATAATTATCCCCAAGGGTAGGAACAGAATCTACTCCCTAATTCGATCGATTTTACATTGACTCGATAAAACGACGAATAAGTTTCATTCTTGCATGTGTCGCGGTAAGACTTAATTAATCGTGAAAATTTGATTCGTGAAAGTTTAATTCGTGAAAGGATTCAGGTACTCACACTGTACGCGCAAAGTGACCGCAGGACTCGTCGTCTCTCCGCGATCGTTGCTCGCGCGACAAGTATAGTTGCCCGCATTGTCCCGACCGATCTTCTGCAGCACCAGGCTCTGAGTGCTCATGATTATTCCGGCCGAGTAGTTTTGCGTCAACACGCCGTCCTGCGAACAATTATCTATATTAAACGGTGACCTTTTAATCAGTGATCAGTGATCTACAACACGCTCTCGATGAAACAAATAGAGTGACTCTCCTAAAAATACGAGCAGACGTACAGTCTTTGCTCAAAATATAGAAAATCGATAGATTTGTCCGGGCAATTGCACGCTCGCTCACGTTATGTCTCCAGGTGATTTTATGGTGTTCCGGGTTGGCCCGAACCTTGCACTCGAAGTAGACGTCGTCCCCTTCTTTGATCTTCTCCGCGTTTAGTGTGCTACCCAGGTGTAGTTGTACTTTCGGTGGAACTAAGCATCGAACGCGGTTAGAACGAGTTAATATCCCGTGTATCGAGATCGAGCTAAACGATGTTACTCACAAACTACGTTTAATAGAAAGGAGTCTTCTAAGTACGCGTCTGGCAGTGCTGGGTTCTCCCCACGACACTTCAGCATCTTCCCGTGGTCATCCGAGACCGGCGAGATGATCAACGTGCTCAGTACCACCGTGACGTTGCCACTGTCGAGCACCTGCACAGGCATCGTCTTATTTAAGGAAGTCAAAAAACATTCCGCGAATTTTACCGTTGTCGGATTATTTACTTTGCCCTTCTGGTAAACGGAGTTCCCCTCCATCCAGGTGATCCGAGCTCGGGGATGCGACCCCGTCGTCTCGCAGGTGATCGAGTAGTCCTTCTCCGTCTCGAGGATCGCCGGTTTCGACTGGATCTTCACCGACAATGGTTTCACTGAAATCATCGGTTCCTTTGCATCGTTGCCGAATATTTCGGAAAAATAAAATTGGGCTCCCAGAACTCACGATAGACGTCCAAGAGGATCGTTTTCTCCAAAGGAGGTATATGATTCGTGTTCGAAGCCCTGCATTTGTACGTGGTGTTCCTGTGCTCCCTCCTCAGCTGAGGTATCCTCAGTTTACTGACCACTATGTTTCGTCCGGTTTCCTCCAGGCTGCCTTCCACTTCTTTCTCGTTGACCAACCAACTGACCACCGGCGTCGGTTTGCCTGAACACCAAGATTTCACGGTGAAAAGTCCCGAAGACATCTCTACTCATTCAAGTCGGGAACCAAAAAAAAAAAAAGGACGACAGATCACCTCCTCTGACTTCGCAAGACAGCTCGAACTCGACGCCGACTGGAAACGGTCCCGCGGTGTTCTCCACCTCGACCCCGAAGCTGTTGTAAATTAAAAGCTGGTGCGGCGGAACTGCGAAACAATTCGAGTTCGAATGAGACGCCGGTCCGTTTCGATCTTACAAATGAATGACCGCTCTTAAAGGGTTGTATACACTTGCGAATGTGTGAGTTCCAGGAATGCTTTTTACCTGTTCTTCTTTTTTTGAATAATGGAAAACCGATGATTTAAACATTCGCAAAGTGTATAGAACCCGTTAAGGGTGCAAGCAGCGAGGAAAAGTGCCGATACCGATCACGGTGAGATTCACTTGAAAGTTCTTGGTCGGCGAGTTCTTGAAGTCCACCCTACACCGGTAGATCCCTTCGTCGTCCAGTTGAACCGCTTCCAGGGAAAGGGCGGCCGGTTTTGTGGCGGTGACGAAGTAAGCCCTCGGCCCGACCACGTTGCTGTCCGACCAGTTCAGGGCTTTGTCGAACGCCCTTCCCCGCACGTCGAAGCTGAAAACCAGCCGACCTTTCAATATTCATTGTCCCCGGCGGCGGGGGATCCATCGGCCGTCCCGTGATTTACCTGTAGATCGGTTTCACCGCGTCATCGCGGAACCAAAGCACCATGTATACGCGATCCTCTCGCGTGGACGGTTCAATGTCACAAGGCAAACTAGCGTTACGCCCCAGAACGGCACTGACTTCGAATGTTGCGACTGAAAACAGAGACAACTCGTCGTGACAAACAATTGTTTCGCCTGAGAAATGCGTGCCCGAGAAGAACATACTTTAGGAAATTTCGTAGAAGTGCCAGAGATTCCGAATTTCTAGTAATAAAATTACAAAAGTATGCCCATAGAGATCGAACGCAATTTTATGTAACAATTGCTAGACTTTGTGGCTTTATGTTAATTTTCGTTTCCATGGAAAATTGTATAGAAAGCGAAATCGGGCACAGTTTGGTTTGTTTCGCGATTAGTTTGGTCGAATCGAGCACAAAATGGAGAAGCGTGGCATTCGATTGAGTCTATAATATTTCATTCAGTGTTCACTATTCTTGAAAAAACTTTTGCGACTCCAGTGGCTGAGATGAAATACCCAAGGTGGTCCGCTTTAACTGGCTGACCAGTGCCACCGTTAAAATGCATTTCGATCGTCGGATGCTTGCCGATGCAACTATGCCACTGTCTATTTAAGTAGATGTTGCATGCGCTTGATCAGACCACGTCCTAGTATTTCCGCGAGGTTCTCCAAGGAATTTGGGTAACAATTTCCGAGGAATATTTCGAATTTGCCTTCCGCTCGTTCTTCAATTTCTAATTATCCGCTGACCTACATAGGTTCGTAGTTATTTAAGTAGCCGGGTCGCGCGTTTGATCGAACGTGTATACACAAGACCGATTACCTGATCCCCAATAAATATCAAGATCCTGTGTAGAAACGTCGATCCGTTTTAGCGGTACCAGCGAGCAAACGGTTCGGTCAGGTGTCTGACCAACGCGTGTACAAACTACTTACGGACGTAATGTGTGCGTTGATGTTGATTCTACGGGGCTCTGCTTCGTGTACGTCCGTATCTACTCGAGTAGAAAGGGTGTATCATTTGTCAGGCACGTGTGCGATCACCGGGAACACGAAATACTTAACAACAAACGATTAATTCCCCCCGACCGGGCTAGCATCCGCGTTCCCGCAGTAGATAAGGTCTGCCGTTGCTCAGACCGACGTACCAGCACGCTAAGCGACTGTCCGAGCATTGGTTTCTATTACGCATTGTTTGCGTTTCGTTCGACCGAACGTATTTTGTCGTTAGACAGAACCGTGTCCGACCGTTACCGACTGGATCCACTCGGAGACAAATTTCCACAATTTCCTATGTATCCTTTTTTCCCGGGAGGACAGTGTCTTTCCATCAATGTAACTATTCTGTGATCATACTAAACTTTACGGAAACTAGTTTTAGTTCATCAGTAATTTTACAGGACTGTTTCCTTGAGCTCTAGAAATCTGCTACAAGGTGGAATAGATAGAACAAATATCCTGCCTGCATAGATGCAATAAAGATTCGCAGTAGGATAATCGCGCGTCGCACGACGGAATATTTTTCAGTCACGAACAGAGTTAATCTTCGGTCGGATATCCCTCTCAGGCAAGTTAGGCAATAATTACTTCGTCTTTGCTATTTGCAGAGTGCTGACGTCACACGTCCAAGAGTGTAACGTTTTCACAGTCAAACACGTGTCCGACCAGTGCCCTTCGAATATACTGAAAAACTATTCTCTCTCGGTCAAACACCGTCGTCCACTGTCCCGAGGAAAAGGACACAAGTGGCCGAAATCTAACGTGCTGTTTCACGAAGTAGATAGGGTTCGCGTTTCGTCGGACAAGGTCCACGCAGGGAAGCTGCTCGATAATTAGCGCTTTCTCTCCGTATATACACGCTGCTGGTCCGACTGGTTCGAGACCGAGACACGTGTCTGACCGCGGCGTACGCGAGCTACTTGCCAGGAATGTTTTTCGCGGGTGTTGGGAAAGGTATCATCGTCTACCGGTGGACCAACGTACCCAAGTCATCGTCCTTGTCCCAGTTGCCGGTGGCGTTCACGTAGACGACCACGGCGAGTATGTACCCGCTGATGACGAGCTTGATCGCGACCCCGGCGAGTGCCCCAATTGCCATCCCAAAGGGGGATGGTCTGAGGGGTGAGTTCGTTCCGTTCAAATCCACTGCTTGCATAATGTCGCCCCGCGCCGGCCTGTCCTGTGGCTCTCCTTTATTATCATTCCACGTCAAGAGGTAGACGTCCTCCTGCTCCTCCTCCTCCACCTCCTCCTCTTCTTCCACCTCGTCGTCCTCCCCCACCTCCTCCTCCCACCGCTTCCTCGTGCGATGTCCTCTGTAGGATACCCCCCGTCGAGGGGCAAGGAAAAGGGCGCAGGACACGCTCACCGATTAATCCGGCGCAGAAAGAACGTTTCGAGCGAACCGCTGCTGCCCGTTTCCTCTCGATCCTGCATCGAGAACCCCGTGTTCGAGAGAACCGATCGCCGCGGGTCCTTCGCGAACCGACCTCCGGGTCCGAATCAATTCGATTCCCCCGTTCTCTCGGCTGCCTAGCCTAGCGCGGTGCCGCGCTGCCTATGCTGGCCTTCCGAGTCCGAGCTTTCGAGCGTGCGTCCGCTCGATTTCGATTTATTCTACTTACGGGAGGGCCAGTAGAAGAACGCGGTTGCCCGAGGGGTAACGTTCCTCGAGCAGAGTTACTGGGTCATGTGCTCGGTGGCAGTCCCCTGTTCCGATTATCCGTCGAGGCGGCCGTTCTCGGGCCTGGCTAAGCGCCTCTGTTCCTCAATGGCGATCACGGACAGGACACGGTTAGGGGTGCCTGTCTCGTGCTTCATCGGGGACACGTCGAACGAGCACACCTCTCCCTTCCAGAGTTTAGACTCGCGGAACTTTAGACTCCCACGACTATTTTCACTTTCCAACCAGGCCTGGCCTCTCTGCCTCTCGCTCGGAACCGGATCCGAGTCTAGTCACACTGTCACGCACCCACGCACACCGACGACCAACGGAACACGAGCCTACTCGATGATCAGCTTCTCGCGACCGACGCACCGACGAGAGCCTACGCTCGAGCCGCGGCAAGCAGGAACGTTGCTGTGCTTCGGGGGACACCGCAGGCCACCCTCGACATTTGGAGGAGAAAGGAGAACGACGTGTGGTGTATGCGTGTGCCCGACAGTGAGCGAGAGAGAGAGAGAGAGAGAGAGAAACAGGGGAAGAGGTAGATAGAGAAAGAGAGAAAGCCCCGAGGGTGAGAGACCGGCCGCCGGCGGTCGTTTCTGCCGTGAACCGCGCTCCCGAATGGACACACGCTGGTTTGCAGGCGTCGCTAACCCGACGACGATGAGCGCCGATCGATTTTCGTAAAGTCAGTCTGATCTCGGTTCGTGTTTCGACGCTCTCGATTCCCGCACAATATATAGCCACCGCGCGGCGGCGAGAGCGTGCTCGGCGCAACGCACACACGCGACCACCCGCGAACTGCGACGAACCTTCACGACGAACCGTTCGCCACGTCCCGACGCCCCTTCGGGGTTCCTCGTTTCGCCCTCCAACCCCCTTCTACACCTGTCCCTCCCTCTCTCTCTCTCTCTCTCTCTCTCTTCCCGATCCTCCTTCTCCCTCGATCCCTCGCTTCGTCCCGCTACGTCCCACTCCGCGCAGCTCGACGCTGCTATTCACTGTTAGGGGTCGCGAGACGCGAACTATTAAACTATCTTCCAACGGGGGTGAAAATCCTCTTTGACCCGACGATGACGGTTTACCCGCCGATCCCGAAGAATCGGGCGCCGTCCTTACGCCTTTCCTCGAGACTCGCACGGCCCCTCTGAAACTGGCCTAACTGTTTAGGAAGATGCATTTCGAGAGCGACGCGTGAAAAGCCGTTCCGGTTGCTGCCAGACCTGCTTAACCTTCGTCTGCTATTTGTTTTTTCCACGTTCGATTCTCGGGCTGCTTGTCCAAATGACCCATTTAGCATTTTATGTTGGGTCATTTTTGTTTGGGAATGCCAGAGGGAGTTTTAGCAATTTGTTTATACGGGGCAAATGGATATGTATCATTTTTGTTGACGTTTTTCGATTCTAGAGCTGCTCGGCGAAATGACCCATTTCAGTGTGCATTTTGGTGCAGTTTTATTTGCTTGTTCGGTTTCGAATAATACCCCTTCCGGCAATTAGGAGATGGTCGTTTTAATTGCTCGGTGGTTCTGGTATTCGTTGTTGGCTGCCTTGAAAAATTGGGATAGGAAAAGTTGTTCGATTCGCAGGTGGACGTGCTTAACCTTCGTCTGTCCCCCAGTTTCTCATAATGCTGGAGCTACTAGACGAGTCGCGGTGACCTATTTTTAATTTTTCGTTTCGCTGTTTGTAAATTCGCGAGGTTGCTTTTTAGAGGAAACTGCTGAACGAGTTTATGCCTCTCCGCTACACGAATGGTTTTCTTGTAATTTTCACGAGGAGATCTCGTCACAGTCTCTTTAACCTCGCGGTAATTATAGCATCAATCATTCCGTGTTATTTATTTAATATAGATTTTTCAACGATCCTGCTTCTTTAATAATTTATCTCGCGGGAAAGGTTCCGGGACACGTACTACATGGTTTAGATTTGGATGTTCTCAATAATTAAGAATGCATCACATATGTAAAATGAAAACTCGATTTTACAAAATTAGACTATTCGTTAATCGGCGATTATTTTTAGCGTACTAAGTATTTCACTCGCTGGAAGCGTAAATGCGACAGATAGAGGAGCATTTAATACTAGCAAACAGTATTTTTCCAATATTCCGTGATGATTTCCAGAATCGAGGGGTGGCTTATAGTTTATAATTATTACGGAGGTAGCGAGGTAGTTGTTAGACCCGTTCAATGGACAATATTTCGGACTCTTTTCGACGTACCATAAGGTTAGGAAGCAGCCCGAATCGCCCAAAGAATTGTCCTGGACTCACGCCAATAAACTTTCTCCATTGTGGAAATACCGAGTGTGATTCCAGTCGATAATTTTCCGTAGCCAGACTCCACGGTCGGAACGTACACAGTGTTCGAGCGATGGTGGAGCTCCGGGGCCGTGTTCTACTCACCTTAAAGATAAAAGGAAGTGTCACATTCAATCTCCGTAAACAATGAACGCCTGTATGCCGACAGGGGTGAAAAAAAGGTGTCCAGACTCACGTGTACACTCGGCCTATTCACTCCCGCGTCACCGTGCTGCGCTCTTAAAACGTGTCTATTTCAGGAACACCCTGTAGAGAATCCCTTTCCCGCTCGTCGGGGACCGTGTGTGGCTAAAGTGACAAACTCTCTTCCTGTTAATAACGACACTGTATTTCGAACAGCAATATTCCGAGTCTCTAGCGCGCGAATCGTTTCCTCGGCTAATGAAAAATCTTATCGTTGCATAATTCTTTTTATTCGATCAACCGGCAAATCTTTACGAAACTTTTCGGGATTATTTGTATTATGCATTCCGTTTGAAAATTCAAGTTTGCCGGACGTACACAATCCGGGAGCCCTGGACTGCCCCTGGGGGCAGCCTCAGGGCAAATTACGTCAGAGTCGTTAAATGTGGGATACTTGCAACCTTCCATTTTGACTTTTACTCTTAAAATCTTATTGTGAAGACTAGTGTGACTCTTTATTCCGACTTTTTCTTTTCGTCAATGATTATCTACTTTGTCCCCTTTTCTTTCTGCGCTGACTATTCTGAATAGGCGTGGTTTCGTTGTCCTGGATTTCGACCGAGCCAGAACAGTGCCCCAAAGGGCAGTCTGTGACCGTATCTCGCGTATACATCGAATCTTTCCGTCCCGATGTATAAAATCTATAATGATTTTTCACGTCGAACTCTTCCTGTTTCGGAAACGACTCGTTTTCAATTCCAACGTTCCACCCCGCGGAGAATCCCCGTGTGCGGCGAAAGTGACAAACTCTCTCCTGTTAATAATGACAGTATATTTGAAATAGTAATGTTTACAACATACAATTGCGACGTTACTACAGTATTTATTTATTTATTCATTTTTTTGTCTTATTTTTCGTTTAAGGTAATTGATAATGTCTCGCAAAGGTCACACTCATCACATCGCGTTCGATCCATCCTCGGCCACAAATCTTTTTCACACTTGCTCTCTCTCTCTCTCTCTCTCTCTCTCTCTTTCTCTCTCTCGGCTCACTTTCAAAAATTAAACGAAAAATGCACGGATCTCTCGCAAGCCGGGACCACGTCTAATCGCATTACTAACGTGTCGAAAAATAAACAATGGCGAAAATGTACAGTTTAACGGATGTCCGGAGTTTTCCTCCCCTCTCTCTCTCTCTGTCTCCCTTTTTTTAATTGTTGATTAAAGGGTTGTCTTGGGAGAAGGGGTTGTTTGTAACCGAACAACAGGACCGGAAATGAATTTCATACAATCGATATTGTCATGTTGGCGTCTGTAAATTCTATAACGTTGTTTGTGATGGGCGAAACCGGGCCCACCGGAAATATGGGGTCCCATGGACTCCTTGAATCTCTCTCTCTCTCTCTCTTTGTCTCTCACACACACTCACACTCATTCTCACACACACTCTCACTCGTGTTCTCTAGCCGATCATTATATTTCGACTCACTTTTCTATTTCATCCTTTCTCTCTCTCTCTCTCTCTCTCTCTCTCTCTCTCTCTCTCGCGTGTGCGTTCCACGTGAACAATGAGCGACGAGAACGCGACTCAGTCGTCACCGTCGAACCACGCGCGTTCGACCCAATTCTGTTCTTCTCGTTTCGCGCTTTGCTTTTCCTTTTTCTTTTTTTTTTTGTTTATTCTTGTTTGTCAACACGATTTTTCTTTTCTCGTTCAGCCGTCTAGCGACGGCCGCGCGTCCCTCCCGCTTATGCTTTTAAACGTACTGTGACCTATGGGCTATGGCACTTGGTGCAACTAGTTTTTTTTTCGGATTCCTTGGATACTGCTTCTTACGCTTGTAAGGTACTTAATCGTTATCGTTACTGTTATTTATAATGTATGTATATTCATATTTATATATATATATGTATATGTATATGTATATATATTTATATATATACATAAATCTATGCCTTGTATTTATATATATATATATACCTATATGACACATGGTAATTCGTGCGTTTCAGTATGGTACAGGCGTGCGCAAGGTGACACAGTCAATTTACTTTCGCGAGCTTGCGGGACGAGACGGTTTCTTTGATCGGACGCTTCGTCGAAGGGACGAACACCTCGGGAGGAAGCTCTTGAATATTTTCTCCGGCTTTGGAGCAGTCGCGAATTTTACTAGTCTCGAAAGAGAACCCTTCTGGATGTTACACATCGGTCCTGCGGATCGTTATGCGAAATTTTCGGGCCGCTTCCTCGCTAACCGATACTTATCGCTGAGAACTTTCTCCGGAATAAAACGAAGGGACCAGAGTCGACGAAACTGGAGTCATTTATCCACTGCCGGACGTCATTTGGTCGTCGGCGAAACGACTAGTCGTAGTCATTCCGTTTTCCACGGAGCTGTTGCCTACAAAAATGAACCCTCTCTCTTTCGACGCGAAGCATAAAAACTCGCGCAAACTCCGCAGTCTGCCTATCGTTGAAAACGATCAACCCTAATCCTCTCGCGCTTCGCGAGCGAATCGCTGTTCTCGAACCTCGTGCACGTTCGTCGCCGAACACTTGTGTCGCACAGTTCGAAACGAAAATATTGTTGCTTGGCGTACGGTATCGGGTAAAAGACATTCCCGGCTGGGGTTGAAGGACAGGTACCCCGAAGAGTCCGCATATCTCTTAGAAAATACGATGGGACGATCGATCGAGCGCCGTTCGCCGATTTTCGGTGCGTGTCGTAGTAAAACAAGTTCGATCCCGGCAACTAAAGTACAATTACAGGTGCTTCTTCGAGCGGTATCAAAAAGAACGCATCGGGCCGACCCGCGTCGCTCGATCGACGACGTCCCTTTTGATCTTTCAGCGATGAACGGGCGTCGAGGAACGCGCTCGCCGAGTCGAAAGTGTCGATAGGGCCGACGACACGCGAGTTTTCGCGAGGATCGCAACGGGAACTCGCGTTTGTCCGTCCGGCGATCCGTATCGGAAACCGATATCCTGTCCACCGTGGCCGGCGGGATCGACGGATCCCTCCGGATCTGTCCCCCGGGATCTCGCGGGACGAGCTTCTGGAAAAATAAAGTTGACTGCGTCGCCTTGGATGGAACGTCGATCGCCCTCGATCGTCGTGTCAGCTCCTCGCGATCGGCTTACGGGCTAGGATTCTATGATACAATGATACAATCGACACCGCGGGAAAACCTTGCTCGGAAAAACGATCGTGCGAGACTGACGTCTCTCTTCGACGAGGAATGCGCAGAACACGCGGCTTTTTTGCTCGCAGCGAACAATGCGTACAGTCTACAGTCTATACAATCCGTCGTCGTCTCGACCGACGAAAATCGCCCAACGAAATCGAAAGACGTTTCTCTCTCTCTCTCTCTCTCTCTCTCTCTGTAGGCCGTTCGTTCTTCTCGGGGTTGAAACGGTTCCGAAAGCAGCCGCGCGACTCGCGGGAAAACGGAACAGACAAACGACGCCGACAACGAGACGGAAGAAGCAAGTGTGACGACGTGATCGAATTTTCTGCTCGGAGATCTCAAACTGCTTTCGAGTTTGCTCCGGTTTCAAGTTGAACTCGGGGTTCGTAATATATAGGGTGCGGCCGAATAACGTGTACAAGCGGGCAGCGGGTGATTCTGCATGTAAATACAAACCGGAACAAAGGAATAACATTTTTTCATTCGACGCCTCGTTTTCGAGAAAATTGAATTTAAAGATCCGTCGGGTTCGTGTGCTTTACTATGTGTAGAAAGTAGAATTGGCTGGTCATGATCGTACACTTCAGACGATGAATATCGAATAGTATGTGTGTTCGCTGCGTTTTCAAACTGGATTTTCTCGAAAGCAAAGCTTCAGATGGAAAAATTCTGTTCTATATTTTTTTCTTATTTTCTCATTAGGTATCGCCTCGTGCCCGCTTGTACATGTTATTCGTCCGCACCCTGTATAATAAAAAGTGATTTGAAGAATCGAAACCGTTATCAGAACCATGTTCAACCCCTGGAATCGGACACTTTCGGCTCCGAGTGTTCTTCCGGCCGGTATTTCGCGGCCCTCGCGATCTCCCTTTTCGTCCCTTCTTCTTGAAACGTCACTACACAGTCTTACGATCTAGGAAATCACGTGGAAAGGGTTGATCGGATCTCGTAGAAAAGTCGTGATCGATTACTCTCGCTCCTCTCTCTCTCTCTCTCTCTCTCTCCCCCTCTTCTGGTTTCGATTCGAAGAAAACGTGGAGAGAGATCGAGCACGCCTCGCGAGGCGAAAAAAATTTTCTGAACGGAGTCCAGAGACGAGATCCAGCACGTTGCAAGTACCCATCGGTACTTGTAAATCGAAAAGCCAACTCGGATCCCATCCCTGGGCCCTTCTTTTCTCGAAGAAAGCGAGAAGCGTGCTTCCGTCTCGGTATAGTTTAAAGCGTGACGTATTTACAGGTAGCTTATTGTACAGGTTTTCGCGATCGTACGGCCTCGTGAGAAATAAAGATAATTTTTCAACTTCCTCTCTCTCTCTCTCTCTCCTTCGTCAACCCCTCCTCCCTTTACTCGTTTTCAACGCGTGGCTCGCGCGATTTGATCGAACGATTATTCGCTCTCCGCGCCGCGTCGCTCAGACGTTAAGACACTGAATCACCGACGAACGGCGACGCGTTCGGATATCGGGGAACAACTTCCTCGTCTTCGTTCGGCGCGGAAGCACTTGAAAACATGCCCTCTTTCGACCTCTTTGCATCGAGACGCCGCGGCGCGCAATTGCCTTACTTCCAGCCGATCTACCGGCGTTCGGAGCTGGCAAGTTCGCATGTGGGACGTTCCACAGACGAAGAAGACTGACAGAAAGTTCGCTACCACCCACGCCCGACGCAGTCTGTCGCATCATCCGACTCGTTAACCCTCTGCGAGAAAATTCTTCCCCGTGTCTGCGCGAACAATGTCCGACGCGGAACGAGTTCGGAACACGCTCGCGCGCGAACAAGCGATTCGGAGAAACCGCGCGATGAACGGATATTGTTGTTCGGGGAGATTTCGTACACCGTTTATTCTTTATCCAGCAAAGCTGCTGCCATGGAAGATGAGAGTTTACTTAGAGATTCGGCTATAAAAATCGATGTTTCGTAAGAACATCCACGGTCCGGTTGTCGACGTTCAACCCTTAGGGGAAATATATAATGTGCGTAGATCGTTATAGATTTATGTCGGTACGATAATTTTCCAGGTCCGAGTAGTGCCGCCTCCGGCGAAAAGTGTTCGATCGAACAAACGGTGCAAAAATGATTCACGCGTTTGACGCGGAAAGTCTTTTAACCCCTTCAGCGTTTCAACGGCTTCGCCTAACTGCTCGTCTTCAGTCGTTGACTTATACTGTTAGCTATTTAGTGGACTCTAATCGCGAGTCTGCGATGCTTCCGCTAGAGCTGCTCGACTGTAATTTATTTTCAAATGAAAGAGAAAACAGACGCGTCCAGACGTAACCGCAAGAAACAGAAGAGCACTGCTTTAATAATGATAATTGTCTGTTGCCATCCTCTTTGTCCGAGCTATTGGAAGCGTTGATCGAACACACTGCGCCAGGGATAGCAGGCCCGTGATACAAAAACGGCGAACTTATCGGATTAGACTCTTAACTATAAGCAACTCCGCCGTATCCTCTTGTACCATATGAAAATACAGTGTAAGGCTACGTTTATGTTTCCCATCTACGAGATTGCAACTCAACTCCGCCCAGCTTGCTGCCTTAACACTTTGACTGCCGGACTCATAAAGATTTTATGGCGTCGAAGCTTTCTTTCCTTTTCCTTTCCCTTCGTCCTGGCAACCGGGGATAACGAGTTAACTCGTCGTTTATATTCGAGAATATGCAACGATAGTCTGCGATCCGTCCGGACACTTTTTCCCGCCCGATCGTTAAAACCGCGAATTTTTAGAATGCGTTTGCAAACATGAGAAAACATGTGCCAAATAACTTCTTTCCTCATTCTGATCTTTTTGTTTTAGGAGAGAAAACTAGTCGTGGACACGAGAAGAACGAAGCCCGGTTTTCTATTCTTAGTTTTAGCTGTCTAGGATCTTGAGTACGTCCAATAAATTCGTTCGGTTTAATGGCTTATTATACGGATCAATTTTTATGAGCCACTTGGCAATCAAAGTATTATACTCCGTGGAGTGCAACGTGCCCATAATATTTCACATCACTGTCGAAGGTACCTCGAAAGTGTTTTGAAGGTGTGCAACCACTATATGTTATGAATAAAAAATCAAATCGATCGATCAAAATTTATCCAAAGTTCTGTCATTCCTTTGTGAGCAAATAATTCCATTATATTGCGGTTATGCAGCTTTTTTCGATAATATTTGCGCATTTTGTTCAGACTTGAAAAAAGAATTGAATTGTAGAGGCTTTACGAATGTTCAAACGCTATGCGAAAAAGTAGTGCTTTATGTTGTCGTTCTGTCGGCAGTGGCGGATTTATATGGCGGCATATTTTTGGAAAAGTATCAAAGGCACAAGTCACAACAATAGAAACAAACGAAGATGTTAACCAATTTAAAATAACATCGTTTAAAGGCGATGAATGCAGAATTCAAGTACCCAAAAGTCCCCCATATCTCAAAAATAGGTTGAACAAAATTAGGGTAGTACCAGTGATTTTGTGCTTTGTGCTATTGATACATCTATGGGGAGAAAGCGTAAAAGGGAGCGTACGAGGAGGGAGTTGACCCTTTAAGGGGGGCCGAGGTGAAGAGGTAACCTTTAAGTGGCGGAAGCATAAATCCACTACTGTCTGTCGGCCGTTTGAAAATATTCTATTCTACTTTCGGACGAGTCCTGCATTCAAGAATAAAATTTGAGGTCTCGTATGCGAGCCACTGTGTATCGGGTGGACACCGCTGCAATGTGTACTAGAACGTTTAGGTGTATGTTTTAAGGCCATGGCGTACGCGATCGTTCCTCCGTGTTGGAAGCAGTGTCGCCAGATCAAGACTTTGCGGCCCCACTCTAACTTCCCCTTCTACCGTGGTGTTCCCCCTAACTTTTTCCCCTCATCTGGCGACACTGGCCGAAAGGAGAAGCTGCGGCTCCGAAAGAAGACTGCTTTTCATTTTTGTTCTCGCAAGGTTCGCGGCTCTCTCCTATTTACAATGATCGTATAATTTCTTAACTGTTACAACTTCCATCCGTGGACAAGCATACTGTACATCGTAGTATAAGCTACGTGGTGCGATAGAGATGTTTAACAATAATCTCTTGTGATTCCTCATCGACGTGGACGCGACCGATATTATTCTTCGCTGTACAACAACGCTTCGCTGTGCGTCGCACGGGAATCCTGAACGGACCACGAGTATCGTTTAACGGAAAACAAGAAAAAAAAAAGATTAATAATTGAGGGAAGAAGGCTGGACGTTCTCGGGTTCGTGGGAATGATCGAATCGTATAAGAACGAAGCGAACCAAAAACGAAAACATATCGTAGCATCACGAGCGATACAAGGATACGAAAAAAATAAAAAATAAAAGTTACAATTTGTAATAATATATATATTTTTTTTTCTTAATAATAGTATAATCAATATGTTTTGTTTTTATATATATATTTATGTATAATTATATATATATAATAATAATATATATATATATAATAGGCAAATTAATATGTACAGAATACGTTGTGGTATTAGTTTTTTTCGCGGGCACGTGGATGCGCTCTTTCTTTCCCTCCTTTCGTCTGCACGTGGCTCGTGTGCTGTTCCTTTTTACTACTTTACGAATATTTTAAAAGGACCGTCTCTAGACTTATCTAATTCTAGCTATGCTCCACCGCAAAAACAAAAAAAAAAGAAAAAGAGTTGAATCCGAGAGAACTATGGCAACTAACGTAATAAATGGCAAGTTCGTTGCTGACGGGAAAAAAAAGAGAATCGGTGCGAAACGTTCTCGTGACGCGAATGGAATGAAACGATGAGTAAAAAAAGAGGTTCGGGGGTGGTGGGGGGCGGGGCGGGGGTTGATTGTTTGCGATTTGGGAAAGAAAAGAGAATGCTGTCAGAGGAACACGAAGTGACGAAGAGGAAACAATCGACGCGGGAAAGATATTCCGAATGAACAATAAAAAATAAAACTAACGACGAGGAGTGTGACGGAACATCGAAACACTCTGCGCTCGCGGATAACACTTTGACGGCCGCATAGTTCACGCCGAGAACCTCACACACTCGCTCGCGAGCATTTCCGTACGCCGTAGACTAATTTTTTCCGCTGCGGTATATAGCATAATCGTAGCATAGTTGGCGAGAGAAACATCGAAATCGTTCAACCCACGACTGCCGAGGCGGAGTCCCGTAAATTCGTTGTTATTCGAATAATTGTGAAACAGAAAATCGATGAAATTCTATTTATTCGCAAACGGTTCCTGGCAAAGTTGAAAAGAAAATTTGTCCGCGTCCAATTATATTGAAAGTTATGTTTCAGAAATTTTGAATGCAGAAAGCCACTCAAGTCGGTCGCAGATAGTTTCAACGGCGCCATTCATTTCACTTTATGCTGGCTAACAGGAATAAAATGTGAAAGATACCGTATCGGAGTCCGCCTGGGCAGTCAGAGGTTTGGCTCTATGATACAATCTTAATTTTAGTCACAATCAACGTTTAAATGCGCCAAAGGCCGTCAAAGCGTCGAGCCCGAGCGAAACGAGAATATACACACACCGGATACGCGATACGCGACGACGACGCGAACGAACGAAGCGTGAAGAGGAAAGAACAGAAGTAAGAAAAACAAACTCTAAAACGTAATATAGATTGCAACGTAATTAAATCAAGAATCGGGAGACACGCGGCGTCTCTCTCTTTCTCTCTCTCTCTCTCTGTGTGTGCTACGCGACAACTTCGATAGAGATATATTCATTCATTTACGATCGCGGATACTCGGATGGTGTGCCCGTTTCTTGTTTGTTGGAAATCATACGACTAAATATACGGTTCTTGCGCGCCAAGCTTTTCCCTTTTAAACAAACGCGAAATGCATGATTTATCCTCGCCATACTAGGTTCGTGTGAAACCTTGACTTTGTTGCTGTTTTTTACATTAGAAAAGTAAGTGTCTCCGTTATTTACTGATTGTGAGAAAACTTGATAAATTGTGTGCACATGTATTGACAAATTGTTCTACAAAGTCGTTTCTGTACGAAATTGCAAGGCCATTGATATTCTTTCTTGTTACGTTAAATAATTTTTGGCTACATACTCTATTTCATTTGATAAAAATACGAATTTCATGATCTATCACACAGTCCCCTTCAACAATTTATGGTCTGCAGCATAAATTACAGTACAATTTATGATCTGCAGCATAAATTACAGTACAATTTATGATCTGCAGCATAAATTATAGAATGGTGTAATTTAGACTGTCATTTTGTTTACAGATTTAATTCTAAACAGACAGAGAACATGCAAATAGATAGGGGTCGTATATTAGTAGCGCTACAAGTAATTAAAAATACAATTCAGTCTATTACCCTCTGCCTAAACAAGTGTGTCATAGTACGAAGACCTTATATCACACGATTAAATGATTTCGTGTCGAACGATTACACGGTTCAACGTTCGCAATGTCTGAAACACGCAGCACATAACTAATTAAAGCTATTTTCCATACGATGAAAATCCAATGACCTCACAATCACATTCGAAATACAACCTGAATTAAACTTGTTGTCAATACCTATAAAACATTAACAACCTCAAAAACATTTAAGTTTAACACCTGAAACATCGGTTCACATGGTGTACGAAGCGGACTTAATATTGTTTCTCTACAGAACGATGAGTATGGCAAGGGTTGGAAGAGTGAACAATCGGTAACAGAACGCGAATCGTAGCTGCTGTTCCCTAGACACTGGTATTTTGTTTCCTTTCGATTATTGTTCGGGAACGAAACCCCGTCCGAAACATTGTTGGCCGACCTTTCCTTTTGCACACACGGGGCAACATGAGTTTAAACAAAACACAACAGACCTCTATTGCCGATCTAAAAGCTTACATCTAAACACATTCAACAAAACCGGGGAACCATTGATAATCGTACCGCAGCCGACACTCGAGTGTCGTTTCTCAAATCTATTTCACGATTTTTATAATCACATGTTTTCATGCTGCGCAGTTTCTCGAATCCGTATTTCGAGTACAAGGATTTTCGAACGCTAAATTAATTCAGACAGTGACAAACATTTAACACGGCTGCGGCAAGGATCAACGTCCGCCGAATACGAATTATTCAACACGCCTTGAAACCGCGAGAGGATAGTGATCACAGAAAAACGTTCGTTCCTCCTTTCGGCTTCCGAAATTATCCATCGACTCTTGTCGTTTACACAGAAAACTGAATATAGAAATAGGAGAGACGAAAAAAAAGATACTTACTAAAAAGAACACAAAAATAAAAAGCGCCACAAAAATTATCGCAATAGTCTCATCTTATAATTTCACTTTCCGGTTAGTTACAATAAACATATTCAACAATTCGTCAACAATACTCGAGAAAGTATATATATATAAATATATATATGTATATATATATATATATAAATAGATTAGAAGCACGAAGAAAAAACGATCGACAAATAAATTTTGCTAATCATAATTACAACGTGTTTAGAGAGCGCGCGCGCGCGATAGGATTTCGTTCGCTTGACAACTAGTACGAAGTCATCCCTTTCATTTTTTTCTATTGATTCGGGTCTTTCTTTACATGTATTCTTTTTCGTTCTGTACTTCCTCTGTTCTAAGTTTCAAACGAGACGTACGAACAAGAAAAAAAGTACAAAAAAAATGGACGAACCGGAGAGCATAATTTGTAAGGTGCAGGGCGAATTGTTATAACAGAAAAAAAAACAACAACGGAGCGCAGTTAAGAGTAAACAAACATGTATATCGCTCGGGGAATGCGAGGAATGTTCGCATTCCCGTTCTCATGATCTCTGTGCGTGCCAGGCGACCTGAGAAATGCCTTTGACCGTGCCATATGATCTCTGTGTGTCTCGTTCTCTCAGTGCGCACATATAACGTGTGTTAAACAATTCTATATAGTTACACTATATATAATATTATATATAATACGACACTGCGGTGTAACAATACTACAGACTTTAGGTCGGTAATCACGATTAAAGGCAATTCTCACCGTTCACCCGCTCTGTAGAAGAAACAGCGAAAAAATAGAGAAACATAAACACAGAGACAAGAGAAACAGCAACCATTTACAAAAGTACACGTCACGTACAAATGCACGATCGATGAATTCACGAGAGAGAGATTGATTTTCGTTTTTTCATTTGCTTTCATTCCGTTTTACTATTCTCAGGCAAATATCTCGTCGCGCGAACAACATTTTACTTTTTTTATTTTTTCTCCTTTTTCGCCCTGTTCTGCGCGATCGACGATCTTCCTATTGTACCAATCAGACGATCGTCAACCTAACCACACGTATCGCAAACGTTCGTATCTCGTTTCAAATGGATACGGGCCCGCGTTTCTAAAATTAACGATAATAGGCGCTTCGTTCATTTTGTGTTTTCTCTTTCTCTTTTCATTTTCTTGCCGTTTTCGCGACTGCGACGCGACGCCGCGCCGATACACAATTACAATAATACGATTAGACTTCTCCTTTTGTTTACCGCTAACGTAATAATTCAAAAAAGTCGGATTACTTTTGTTAAAAATTCGAGATTACTTTGTTTTTTTGTTCTCAGAAAAACTGTTCCTCAGCGACAGAATATATCGGTTTCCGTTCCCTTTCTTTCTCGCATTTCTTTTTTGTATTTTTTTTTTTTACGTTTTGTATCGTTTTAAATATTTTTCGCTTTTCTCACTGGTATACACCGACCGCACGTGATTAATCGTATAAATACTCCATGAAGATTCGAAAGATTTTCATTCCCGATTAGAACTGTTGTCTTTCTCAGTATTATTATATATGCACATTCCCCCACCCCCCGGTACGGCGATTAGGGCCATCACTATTCACAATGCGCAGGATACAATCGAAGAACTGTATACGTGAATGCGCGCACGCATGTGCTACATAGGTACACTCTTATACAATAGAAAAACGAGAAAAGAAAAAGAAGCAAAAGAAAGAAAAGGATTACTTCGAATCGCGTTATAGACGTTTCATTTGCTTCGCGTTCCATTTTGATTATTTTCTTTTCCCCCCGGTTGCGTGTGAATTTTACAATATCACATTTTTTAGACATTTGTTCCAGCATGTCGTTCATTGGATGTCGTCTCCGTCTCGCATCTCTGGTATTCCCCGTTATTCTCGAAACATCTTCTCCTTTATCCACGATCGTTCCCGTTCACCGTTGATTCTCGCATGCGTGCTATTCACCGAAGTCGCACTCTCTCTCTCTCTCTCTCCCTCTCACACACACACACACACACACGCTTTCTCTCTCTCTCTCTCTCTCTCTCTCTCTCTCTCTCTCTCTCTCTCGTTCACACGATTCCTCTTGCAATTGTCTCCGTCGATCTGTTCTCGAGAGACCGGTCGTTCGCCACCCTGCAACTCCATCGTTCGTAAATACACAATGCGCACTCGGTCCCCGTGATCGATTTCTATTCTCATACGCTGCGATTACACTGGCTAGTTTTTCTGTCCGTTTTGTTGTTTATTTTTGTTTTAAACATTTCCGTTTTTTTTTCTTTTAAAAAAAGTCTCGAGCGAGGAAACATTATTCGCGACAACACATCTCGCGCGGTCGTGTCATCGGTGTCTCCGTGGTTTAACTCACCGCTCGATCGCATTTATTTAATTACGATATACACAATTTACATTCGCGACACTGTGTTTCATATCGTATGGGCTTAAACATTAAACTTCTTTTTTCCTTTCATTCTTCTTGCATATCTTTTTGTTTGTTTGTTTAAATTGATATTTTTCGTTTTATGATCAATGCCGTCGCATTGCACGAGCGTCCCTTTAAATTCTTTGTTTAAAGACAGTTTATTATTATTATTTTTTTTTGTTGTTTTCTTTCGTTTCTAGTTCGTTCAGTATTAAAACGTCTCACGATCGTCGCGTGTTCTCCTTTACCAAACGTATACACAGGTGTCCCTCTTATTTCGGATTTGCTTCTGTTTTCGTTTACTTCTTTTCGTTTCCTAAACAGACTCGCACTGCACACTTTCGTTTTATCTTTTCTTGTTGTTGTTTTTTTTTTTTTAGTGCGAACTTAAATGTCGGACCCCGAAAGTTGGAGATTCCGGATTTTTGTGTTATTCTCGCGTACTCTTATGTTTCCTTCAGTTTCATTTTCGTCGCTTCGGTTAACACGTTTAAATACATTTGACGATACAATAGTTAGGGTTTTCTTTCTTGTTTTACAGAGGAAGTCCCGTGGTGATTTTTTTCTTTTTTGTCACTTGATTTTTAAACGTCGATGACTCGTTTCGTTGCGGAGTTCTTTATTACGTGATTCACGGGAAAATCGAAAATACGGTTTCCTACATTCGGATAATACTTGCGGTTGCATTGGAAAAGATCGGACCTTCATTCATTAATTACCTTATTTAGCAACGAACATCCGTCTTTCGTTAAAGTACACGTCGAGATGGGACACTAATTTATTAATAAAAAATATAATATCTCTTAATGACGATGATCCACGGGCTCATATAAACTGATGTGATAAATGATGGATTTTGACCACCGCGATGATGGTGACAATGACGATGGCGATGGCGATGACAATGAGGTGGATGGTCAAATGGTAATAGAAATAACGATGATAATAATGATGATGGTGATGACGATGGTGATAACGATGATGATGAAATTGCCGTTAATTGAAACATGTTAACAATAACTATAGCTTTGAAAAAAGAATATAACAATCACAACGGGGACGCGAAGGAACAAGTGCCATAATAAAGAACTCAGCAACAAATTACTCCGTGTTTTGCAATGTGTTGGACTTACAGGCTGTCTCAGTGTCGTTTGATTGTTTTATTTAGTTTAGGTTAGTTCCTAGTTGACCATAAGCGTGTGCGACTCCATCGGTGCTGCACTGTCGTACAACGTGTCCGTGTCCTGTGTAGGCTCACCCTGAAGTTGACACTGATTACTTAATGTTCCAGCACCACAGTCACAAAAGAATCTGAAAAAAGTCAATCAATTAGAAACAAGTCCAATAAATCTGTAAACACAAACAAATTTCCCAACAAAAATAAACGTAGTGTCTGTTGCTCTTCTGTGATCATCCTAACTATTCTTACTCCGTTAATCTTTGTATTCTATTCACCTAACTGACACCTTGTTAATATAAAATAATATATTTTGAAAATTAGCACACAACAGGTAAGAAAGAAAAACATACATACTCTACGTGTGTATATATCCTACGAATACAACATATAAGTACGAATTTTAAAATTGTAGAAAATGTTAGTCATCATGCTCTGTTTATGTAACATTGGACCTACATGTATATTTAACAATAGCAGTTTCTTGCTAGTTTGCGAGTTTAATTGTTGCAATAACTCACCGATCGTGTCTGATAAATTCTACATCGTGTCCAGCATGACAAGTTTTTATACAGTTCACACAAATTGCGTTACGATCTGTCGTGTTGCATGTCTGGCAGCGGTAGAAATCGTGCATAGGGAAGGAAGTGTACGACGAAATTTTGTATAAACATTGGCCGTTACCCACTGCTTTCTCAACTGCATCTTGATTATTAAATATCTTATTGCCTGCAACAACGAGACAAATTAACGTTTAGAAATTAATATGAACTAAACGTAACGAAGAAGAGGCTTATCAGAGTGCATCTATGTGTACTTGAGGATTAGAGTTAGTAGAATATAAAAATACGAACCTCTAGTCGTCGGTTGAACTCCGCTCGCTAAGCAAAGACCACCGAATCTATTATTGAAAATTTGATTAAATTCTAGCGTGGCGGTCGCGTTGTTTGTAATCTCAACGCCGGCAGCCAATCCATCGAAGATTCGATTTCTCCTCAGTACAGGATGAGACTGTGTAGAAATAAGCACTCCTGCTTGCGCGTTACGAAATATATCATTCTCTTCGAGCACACCTGTCCAAAACGAATGAAACAATGAATCTCAACAATCTCGTGAACCTTTCACGCAAGAACCAGACAATAAAAGTGAAAACAAAACCATACCTTTACCACCATTAAATATACAAATACCACCATCTCGTCCATCGAATATCTTGTTCCTTTTTAACGTAGGGTTGCTATCGGTTTTAATCCACACCCCCGCCATCGCGTTATCAAAAATCTCATTTTGTTCGAGTAAACCTAATCCGCTATTATACACAAGAACGCCGCCGTTCTGTCCGCCCCATATCTTATTCCCACGTATCACTGGATTGCTTCCAGTCCTGCAGCATTACAGAAACACAGTTAAACTCGCGAGAACCAACGGTTGGTATGCACCCAGCAGAAGACCCTATCTTACCTTATTTGTACTCCCGAATACAAATGATTGAAAATATCATTGTCTTCTAATTTACCGTGTCCATTGTCATAAAAATAAACGCCGACTTGTTTCCCACTATGGATACGGTTCCTTCTGAGCACCGGCGTAGACCCGGTGGTTATCCATACACCTGCCAATGTATTCGCATACACCTCGTTCTCCTCGATCAGACCTTGTCCCTTCTCGTGCACGTATATTCCGCCGTGCTGGCCGTGATGTATCTTATTATGTCGGACGATGGGATCGGAGTTCGTTCTGATTTGGATGCCGGCTAGGGCATTCCCGTAAATATTATTGTGTTCTATCAAGCCTCGTCCCTCGCCGAATATGTATACGCCCCCTTGGTGACCATTGTAGATCTCGTTCCTGCGTATAGTCGGATTCGAGTTGGAGGTGATCCAAACGCCAGCAAAGTTGTTCGAATGGATCTTGTTGTCGATGAATTGACCTAAACCGTTCTCGTGCACATAGATCCCGCCTGTCTGCCCGTGGTGGATCTCGCAGTGCACCACCGTCGGATTAGCACCAGCCTTCACCTCGAAACCGGCTATCCGATTGTTGTGAATGTCATTGGCCTCGAAGTACCCGAGACCATTGTCAAATGTGAATATGCCGACGTCCCTTCCGTGGTGGATGTGGTTCCTCCGCATGATCGGATTCGCATAATTCTTCACCCAGATGCCGGCCAGCGCGTTTCTGGAGATCTCGTTGTCCTCGTACGTCCCTTGCGCGTAGTCCGTCACGTACAGTCCAACGTTCTCGCAATCCGATATGTCACAATTCTTCACCACGGGATTCGCTCCGACGCCCGACACGCAAACAGCTGCTCCAACTGCCGAGAATGAAGATATATTAACAATCGTGTACTCAAAATTATTAATTAGGCAGCGAAGGTGTACGCAAATAACGAAGTCTCGAAGCTTGATCAAATTACATTGAAAGCTTGAAATTTCGCAGTCTACACAATGCTACGAAAGAATTTTGTAGTTTTCGACAAATACTTGCTATGTTTTATGACTCGAGAAATTGAAAAGCTTCCTTAGAACTTTCTAATAACTTACCAACACTTGAACTCCTAATAATGCAATGGTCCACCGTGGGACTGCAGTTTTCGCCGACCTCTAAACAGTAATGTTTATGATGCGGCACCGTACTAGTAACGTCTGGGGTGAACTTTAACGTAAGATGACCGGCGTAAGCTCGTTTCGCTCCTTCTACAAACATAACTGTAGACTCGCTTTCTCGCTCGAGTATAACCGATTCCGCCACGTTCCCCGGCGCTGCCCCTATCAATGCAACGTCGCTGTCTATTACGAGAAATTCGCCCCTGTATATACCAGCGTGTAAGAAAACTAAATGTTGAGGTGCTCCCTCCTCCGATTGAGAATTGCTGCCACAGCAGTTCCCCTGGCCGGTTGTGCTTGTGCTATTGTTCGACGAAGAACCGCTATTGCTTCTATATTCGTCTACATAGTCTAACGCTGCCTGAACAGTATTAAAGTATGGCAAATTCCGTCCCTTGAACTTCAAATCCTGAAATCCTGGCCTGACGTGCACCCCTCTGTATAATTGTCTAAAGCTCTCCTTCCATGGATTGTGGTAATCCGACTCGTCCGGAGACACGAACTCGAATTTACATGGCGCAGGATTAAATAGTGGTAAGTCATACTCGTAGACCTGCTGGTATAGGGACTTCCACAGTTCAGTGTCGTTTGCGATTGCTTGAAAACGTCTGCAAACTTGAGAAACTCTACACAGATCTTGTTCCATTAGATAATTAAATATAGTGAGCAGCACTTCGTCCGGTAACTCGTACTGAAGGTAATGTGCGGCGGCATTTGTGTTTGTACCTACAAAACCAATTAACGGCAGTTTAAGTAACTGTTCAACGATGTCTATGACGTGTATTGGATTTCGAGTAACTATACCGTCTGTGGATAATGAACATGTCCGCCTAGGTCGTTTTCTGGCTGGTAAGGAGGAAGAACCTAAAGTTGCTCCAACACTACTGCCACCCGACGGGGGTAACGCAGAGCTGGTACCGGGTGCTGGGTCCGGGTGAGGTGGACTTTTACGCCTTAAGTCGTAAGGGGAAGAATGTGAATGCGACGGGGAAGGTGATGGTGCTGCAACACCGGAAACACTGGGGGAAGATCCTCTTCCACCGCTTCCACCCCCACCTCCACCTCCTCCTCCTCCTCCTCCTCCAACTCCACCACCAGGAGGTATCTGATTCGATGCTGAACATGGCAAATCGCATGGCTCGGCTGCAAAAGTTAAAATAATTGCAACTACCGTGTAAAGCATCTTTTTTTGAATATGCATATTCGAATGATTGAACCTTTAACAATATCTAAATTCCAGTAAATTATTGCAGTTATCAAATTAGCCACTTAAGAGGCTATAAATAAAACGAAAACAAACATCTATCAAATATACATAGCACTAATTACAAGCTACAGCACATAACAAAGTTTACATATGGGAATCAACATATAAAGGGGATTAAAAAGTATAGACAGAAGATAAATCGTGTATAAGGGGTGCTAACAAGGAAATTAGAACATATTCGCATTATCCATTCAATGTACATATGTACACAATAAATTATCAAACTACATTTCAAAAAGGTAGAAGTTTCATAATCACATTTTCAAAGAAACAGTGGCAGTTGCAGTTGCATCTCCAATGCACAGAAAGTGATTTGGGAAAGTGGAGCATTATACTAATTTAACACAAAGTCTATAGCTGGTACAATATCAGATTGAAAAGTGCATCATGTCCCCGTGATCGTGGGCCGATCGTTTTTCCGAATCACGCGAGGACTCGTCGCGGTTTATGGTCCGGCAGCTGGTTGTTTAATAAATCGGAATTACACGAAAGGAAAAGAAAAGAGAAGAAAAAAAGAATAAGGGAGGTGGGGTGAGGAGTATAGACTTTGAGCCGACATTCCACGGTAAAAATTGACAATCGCGAAGTGTATGCGATACGGTGATCGATGTCCCCGAAAGAAAGAAGGGCTGGTGCAAGTGCGGCGAGACCGTGAACAAACGTCATCGCGTTCGCGTTTTTCGGGGATCCCGGACCGCGAGAAAATCATCCGAGAGAAGAGACGTGGGCAGCGTAAGGTTCAACTGTCGCCTCTGTCTTGCTCTCTCTCTACGCGATGTCCGGAATGGTAAACGAAAAACACGAGTAACGGCGAGGAAGGATGTCGGTCGGTCGGGAGTATCATAGAGAATCAAACGGAATCGGGCTGGGCCCGTCAAACAACGAAGTAGGTGAAGGGAAAAGAAAAATAGCCGAGAGACGACAGGTGAGCAGTGAACCGAGGGTCTGGATGCAGGGCTCTCTTACCCGAGGTGGTTCTCGAAGGCAGAGGGATCCTGTTCGCGCCTTTTCTCCGGGATCTTCGCACGTAGTGGCGCGACGATGTAAACGAGGCGCTTGGCATTTTTAACGTGCTTCCCGACGAAAATTATGCGAGAAACGGGTGAAACAACTAAACACTAAACAATGGCGACACTTCCACCGAGCCCAGCGGCCATCTTCTCATTGACGGTAGGACTGCCGACTGGTGCCAGACCGCCAATCGGATGAATTTCTGCTCTTCCCCTCGTTCCGCACCGACCACCCTACTACCCTGCCCGAAAGCGATCCTTTTCTTACTCGCTCTCACTTGCCTGCTACCCCCTCGCACCGATCCCCTCTTCCGCAGTGGATCGCGACACAAGCGACCAACATCAGTATGGAGTTACGGCACCGAGTACTTTAACCACAGACACTATATTCTTACCGAGGCGAAACTCTGCCGTTTTTCAATAGACCCCTCGTGAACATAGCCTCATGACTCTACGTTCAACTGCACATGCGCACACGAGTTTGTACACCGTGAACATAGCTTCGAAATTACGTACTATGTAGTTGGCTTCGAAGTTATTAGTCACGGATACATTTCTTATATAAGTCGTTTAAAATGTTTATAAGCATTTAGTTACGTATATCTAGTATGCGATACAATAAAAACAAATTATTAAGGAAATATTCATATTCTTGTTGTTATTTTAACCATATTATGGTTCAAATATTGCCGCGCTTTTCAACGTTCTCAAATTTTCGCATGCAGTATCTTCCTCCTTTTTCATCCTTCTGGTTGAGAAGGATGTTGAAGGTGGGATGACCGAATCTTCGGATCCAACTTAGAACGGTTGTTGCCGTTTCTTTGCAAACAGATCTGTTACAAACAATCTCATACGCACGCGTCTTCGATATTACGAAGATCTAAGGCTCTATTCACGAAACACAAGTTGTGTACGCATGCGCGCGGGAAATTGTCTCTGAAAAGCGCTGCAGTTCCACCTCTGATGTTGTATTCCATGCCCTGCCAAGTATTCTGTGGTTATGGAGACCGCGGATCAAAATACCGATATGTGCTGCGTGTCCGCAATTTTATTATGTCTTTGTCTCGCCGTAGTGTTCGTCGCAAGCCTCTATGTATGGAGATCTCCGTACAATAGGTAAAGGAAAGCTGACCGGCGGCGAATGTCGATCACCTTTTTTAAATGAGCATTTCTCGTGCGATCGTGTAACACGGCCTTTTGGTTTTGATAACGATGAACCACAGGGAACCACGAACAAAGTGTAACTGTGTTCAGGTCGTTCCGTGAACATGAATGCCGCTCTTACTCGAGTTCTCCCACTCGTGCAATCATAAAGATCTTCACCCTCGAATTCTTCTTTATCCAACGTCATGTTTGAAACTCGCATCACACTCCTTTCCAAAAACAAAATAATCATGTTTAACCCATTATCCTTTCCAAATCGTTTCTCACTCTACAATTTAATGCAATGCAAAAGTTTTGTTTGCAATTTCTCAGTATTTTTCAATATAATAGAACAACAAGATAACGAAACAAATAAAAGTGATAATGGGTTAAATAACAACAAGATCAAATGACAATGCTCTAATTTAAACATAACTATTGTCTTTGCATGATTCTGAAATATTTACTTTTGTTTTCTAATTACAGGGTACATCCTACAATTATAAAAAAAAGATTTTTTAGTGTTTTTATAGTATGCCTTATATCTCCTACAGCATTGTATTTTGGAATGAATGAAAAGTACTTAGAAAAGGTAATTTTTCATAGTGATGTAATATTCCTTTGTACATGACTGCTTTTAAATCTAAGCTGTTGTTTCAGACAACATTTTTGGAGCTACTAGGTATAAGATGGCCAGGTTTAATACAAGCAATTGTGATGCCATTATTGTTAACAATGATACTATTTTTAGGACCATTATGTGTAGAAGATTTCAGTGGGTTTAGGAGATTATTTTCCCGTGAGTGCTTTTCACAGTTTTTTCTCTGAGATTATGAACTGCTTTTCGAATTGCAAAAGTGGTTAACAACAATTGTAAGAGTTTGCATCTACTTGTTTCAGAGTCAATATATAGGATTGAAAATATAAAGGAATTGACATGGTGGAGAGGTCAAGTTGTCGCACCTCTATCCGAAGAATGGACATTTAGAGCTTGTATGTTGCCATTACTTTTGCAATGTTTTGCACCACTTACTGCAATATTTGTATGCTCATTGTTTTTTGGAATAGCTCACTTTCATCATATAATATGTAAAATAAAAGATGGCGTAACATTTAAAAATGCTTTCTTTATGTCATGTAAGTGCTATTTATAATTTAGATGAAATATAACTGTATGTCAACAAACTGGTAATTGTAATTTGTTGATCAGGTTATCATGTTGGGTACACAACAGTGTTTGGAGCATATGCAGCATTTCTGTTTGTTCAAACAGGTATGTCAACTTTACTTCATTTTTCCCTTGATTTGTTTTAATATTTATAATTATTCAATAATTTGTATTTCTTGTAAATAGGACATTTTGTAGCACCACTGGCAGTACATTCTTTTTGTAATGGCGTGGAATTGCCTGATCTTACTATGGCATTTAAGGGTTCATTGAGAAAGTTTTCTCTATTTTTCATTGGATTAATTTCCTTTTGTTTCTTGTTAGTGCCAATGACGAATCCCAAGTTATTCCACAATGATTTGTTTTGGCAAAAGCAATTTGTATGAGACAAGTTTCATTTGCAACAATGTCACTAATGTTGTTGAAAACTTTTTTAGGATAATTCGAAACTATTAACATCGTGTTTATAATAAATATTATATGATTGTACACTCTTATGAGATACTAATTTCGAAGAAAGTATAACAATCTCAAATCAAGTTTTACATGACGAATGTTTTATATAATCACTTGTTGAGATGCAAATTAATAATGCGATCTAGAACTAACAAGAGATTACTGTAGTACCTCGATTCTAATTGAACTTATATAGTTGTAATTATGAACATAAAATTACAATCTAGGTGAAGTTTCTCTTAAAACAGAAATGTTGACGAAAGATTGTATACTTGAAAATAATATGACATTGTTACAATAAATAGCGTACTTTAAATTAATTTTTATACAAGTTTATCTTTTGCTAATTTTTCTTTTGATGTAATGTACAAATTGACCTTAAAGTTCACAAGTAATTTAAACAATTCATGTTAAACTTAAAGTAATTGAATGACGTAATGAATGTACCAGTAAGTGACCAGTTAATAGTAAGATCATGCTACAATTATTTATGCCTTTTGGTATAATTGAATAAATAACGATTCTCAGACTGATTTTACAACTTCTTTGCTCACATACAGTTGTCATTCGCATATACACTTCTACCATCAATTAGAAATTAATCAAATGCTGAAATTGTAATGAAAGCAGATGTACCAGTAAGTGACCACCTCGAATAAAGTCAAACCCTAAGAATAAGAAAACAATGAAAATATCGCAATTTGCAAATACGTGCAAATACGTGTCTGGTACGTTTATGACGCGCAAACCATCACAGCTGTTTTTGAGGAAATCAATTTCCGAAATCCTACAATTCCAGTTGCTTCCGAATCACTGTATGCCCTCAACAGCTAATTGCACATCATAAATGTAAGTCTGCAAAAGATTTGGAGTCCGAACCATAACCTTGCCATTCTTCTGTTAGTATTTATTTGAAAACGGTCACTCACTGGTGCTCAATCACTTATTGGTACACTCGCCCTACATGTTACATGTCAACTCACGTACGAAAATTGACATTGACATTGTTTATTTGAATCACAGAGGTAAACAGTTACGACGTCATTGAAATATACTTGTTACAAGTGTTTTATATAATTAAAAAACACGAGAAAAAAGCTAGTGAAAAAACACGAGGAGTTTACATTTTGTGATAACATCCTGTTATTCACAACAGATTTTTGTACAATACACTGTTGTGTGCTTCCTATAAATTACACATTTGATCTCGTACAATTGAAGCGCAAATACTAATAATACTAATGATTTGTCGATAATATTGTAAGCTTTCCTTGTACAAAGGGAAACTCGAAGTGTTGAATCATATATTTATATAAATATATACATGCCAGGTACAGGCTGGGAAGCGAGATGAGAGGTGGGAGGTATTGGTTGGAGGAGGAGGAGAAAGTATGTAGGGTCTGCGAGTGGGAGGAAGAAACGTGGGAGCACGTGTGGGAAGTGTGCATGGGAGGGGATGAGGGGAGAGGTTGGCAGGGGATGGTGGGGGAAATATTAGGGGATGAAGGGGAAGGAGAGGAATGGATGAGGAAGGTGGATGAATGGAGGAAGAACACGAAAGGGAGAGATATGGGAGAGGAAGTATGAGGAGAGAATGCAAAGGAATGGAGTGAAAGAGAGAGCAACCGGAAGAGGGGGGGGGAGATGGAGAAGCATGTGTGTGCGGGTGAGGGAGGAATGAGAATGCGGCGGTGGTGGTGTGTGATCACTCTCTCTATATATATATGGCGAGCGTTTAGGATAAGTTTAGTTAAGTTAAGTTAAGTTAGGGTAAGTTCGAGTATAAGATAATTGTAACCCCGAGGGGAATCAATAAATGATACATACATATAAATATATACATTATGTTGAACTGTACAATTTTCCAACAAAACCTGCTGTAATATTTTAAGTGTATTGAAGAACTAAATTTATAACAGATGGATGGATCCATTAATTTTGTAACATATTAATATAGAATATGTAAATATAAATAAACTTTTAACTTGTATTATATACCAATGATCAATTTCAAAAAATTCCTACTACGTAGAATAATACAAATAATTATACATGATATCTCGTTCGTCACATTATAAACCTCTTTACTAAAAAAAAAAAACATTTTAGATAGTTAAATTACAATAAATACAGTAAAAATGGTTACACCATCATACAACACTTATATTTAATGTGTATATGCCCCATTGACTATACTACGTTCAGACATACCAGTAGGATCGTTTACTAGGAACTCTAACTGCAGACTTATACGTGCGAATGACCCGTAATAAATAAATAAATAAATAAATAAATTCAGATGCTAGCGATGAAAAATCAATCACGTTTAATAACATAAAAAAGTGTAAAAAATATTTCTTTTCACGCTACCTTCAGGTCTGGCTAGTTCCAGGAGTGGCTTCAAAGTTTTGCGATTGATTAAGGAACAGTACATTACTTGTTTTTAAGCTAGGGCCCGATTGGGATATAACCGATGGACACGGGCTAATACATGGTGTGGAGGAGTAACTGTTGCTCAGATCACACTGATCTAACAGCTTCCAAAGTTCTTCAGGCGTAGGTCCACCGGAAACATCTGTAACAAAGATATTTAGTAGTTAGCACAAATTAGTACAAGATACTAAACATATTTTTCAGGCACAACAAATTACTTTGCATAGAAGCGAATCTCGGCTCCAGGGCTGTCGTAAGATCCCACATTTGTATGGTGCCATTAGAATGACCAGTAAATATGAAACGCCTTGGCCTTGAGCCCATACGGCTAGACCCTTCACATTCGTGTACATAAAATGAAGTAATAATGCTACCATCTACCGATTTGATTACACATACTCTTTTCCCATTCGATGCTAAACGTACAAACAACTGATCAGTCTCAGGTACAACTTTTTGAACAAACACTTGTTCAACGTCCTGCTCCCCGAACGGTCCTGTACGGTAATGTATAATTAATTAAACTTCTTTGACATTATTAATAATATTACATTAATCTGTCTATTATCATTTTTGCATAATAATTACATTGATTCTTCGTGTAATAACTTACCGAAATCGTTGCCAGCATTGTAGCTAATGCAAGGTTCAATCGCTTCCAAAGATACAATTTTGAAACTCGCTTCGGGCGTAGATCCAGGTTGAGTAGAGATCATTCCACGGAATCTCATTACAGCCCAGCTTCTAACGTGATTATACTCAGAGCAAACTGATACCAAATACTTTTCTGACAATGTTACCTGTAAGAATCAATTTCGTTTTCGCTTTCGATCGCAAATAATGAACACAGAAATTCTGCAACTATGAACATACTTTCGTCACACTGCTTTGGTGTACTGTAAATGTCTGGAATAATTGTGGCCCGTGTCCTACAGTTTCAGGATGTTGTACAATAACTCTAACACTGCCGGATTTGGTTCCATATGCAATTTCGATCCAGTTACCACACAGAGCTGTATAAACAGTAATACTTTATACAAGACCACTCTACTCTAAAAGAAAAACCTATGTCATCAATGTGAACTACATTTGTTAATAAAACTGTAAACAATACAATGTGGATATCACATATACTGGAAATTAGAAAAATGGAAAGAATCCTTTGTGCACGTGTACTTTAATTAAGAGAAAATGAAAAATCTATATATTACATGCTTTGTATTCTGACAATCAATAAAGAATGATTATTCAGAACAAGATATGGGTACTATTTTGTAGTTAACAAGTTGTATGTAATTCAGATTTAAGAGAAAACTTTGAACACCTACTACACGATTTGTGAAAGTATCAAAATATGTATAATATAGGTGAACACGGTACAATTATTTGGAATAAACTGAATGATGCTCGTATGTGTCTGAAACCATGTAAACGAAAAACAACTATGCAAGCAGAGGTATGTGTTGACTGTTCCTTTTCCTTCCCCTCTCAGATCCTGGTGTGCGATAATTGCAATTAACGGAAAATTCAGGTTGCTCTATGAATGAAAGTTAATTTGAGCCCAGGCAAATAAATTGCATAACCGTTGTTTCCAAGCAGGTATTAATCAAAATAAATGGGATATGAAGATGATATAGTTTGCAATAGTACATCTGGACGCATAAGGAAAAGCGGGCTGTGTGCGATTAGTGCAATCTAAAATAGAAAATAATGTTTACAAGTGTTTTTGTGTATACATAGATTATTTTCCACAGTATGCTTGTATTCAAAATAATTTGTGAATTAAAGCACGCAACTGATGTATATGAATATATATGTATCGCAGGAATATTGATTAAAAAGTGCAAAATGTTGTACTATGTCTGGAGAGGAAGGGTATGGATACAAGTATTCAAATCAATGATATACAAAATGTAGAGAAACATATGTTATTTCGGACCGTGACTGGAATGTGAGAATATTGTAGAACATTGTTATATCGACCCATACTTGCCTTCTGCTATATATCCAGTTGTACGAAATCATGAAGCAAAGAATGTAATAATAAACTCTCATTAATATTAAAAGAACAGTACTACACTTTATGATAGAAAAACACTAGAACGTTCGCATTTATTTATTTTTTTTTTTACGTGATTCGATTACTTTTGTTTAATGTGTCAATCTACCAATAAAAATTGACTTTGTTTATAAAAGATAAAATATATTCTGATAGATTTATATATTTGTTTAGTTAAATTCTAGCCAAAAGTGTAACACAACAGTGTACCTAATAAAGTTTTAATGTCAAGCAAAAAGAGAAGCATTTATCGTTAAAGTGACGTTTGTTATTACATTCCTCAATACAAGCAGATTAAATAATTATATTTTAGTCCATTTATTTGTACGTCACTTGAAAAGGAGTTTCTGCAATAGAGATACTGTAATACTCAATCTTATGAACCATCAATTAGTTATGATTTACCTTTCGATTTTTGTTTTAAGCCGTTTATCAAGATAATACTGTGTTATGTAAGGAGTGTTTATGAAAACTTACATGTCTTTGGCGTTAAATAAAGGGATATGGCTGTAATGGGATCGTAATTTGGATCACGGTACAATTCGGTTACAAGTAGATCGTTGTCCTTCATTCGCAAAGGGAACTTTTCCATGTCTGAAAATCAGAAGCACACAACTTTTATTAGAAAATCTGCTTCAATCATTAGAAATGTTATCATTTTTCTTACCAATGTGATAAATGGATCCATTGTTGCATCCCAGGAGAAGAAAAGAGCCAGCCGTATCAAATGACAAAATAGGCACTACATCTTGTATTTGCCAATGGTGTGTCATATCATGCCACACGCCAATTTTATCAGTAGAAGACAGGGCAACTAATTGTCTCCCAATGAAAAATAAATGTTCTATACGAACATTTAAGTTGAATGTACCAATGTTAACGTTCATCTTTCGTGCTGAGACGCTCCATAATGTAACTTGATTCCCGTAAGAAAAGGCAACCATATTAACGGCTACACTAGTATTTAATTTCGATGTTATCGCTACCCTTTCGATTACGGATTCAATATGAGGACTAGTAAATGCATGTTGCCATCCAGACGAGTCTTTCAGCCAATAACACGATATGAAATGCGCGTAAGCTATCACAATCCAATTGTGATGAGCCTTTATGATTTGAACTCTTAAAGGATCCACCCAGGAAGAAACTGTATGGATAATATCAATCTTAGTAATATTTTATTAGAATGTCTAAAAGGAGAGCTTCCAGTGATTTACCTTGCTGGGGTCCAAATACTAAACTTATATCGTTCTTATGCAACTTATTTAAGTCTGCTGAATTATTCCTAATATGCCTTAAGTCTAGGGATGATGTACGCGAATACAGCAAGCCTCTTTGCTGAATTCTGTAATCCAATGAAGAATTCCTTACATGCGTTCCAAGAGTACCTTTCTGGTTTTGTTGCCCTAAAATCATTACATACTAAATAATGGTAATAATGTAGTATTAAAATGTAGCTTTGTATGCTGATTTCCAAAGGTCTGCCCTATCATGTGGTATAATTGAATTTTTTCTCTAAGCCTTAATTTTAGAAATATATCGAAATTAGTGCACCTAAATTTACAAAAACCACCTATTGGTTTCATTACCATTGTTCTGAGTTGCATTGCTGCTTGGAGCTGTGCTCTGAGAAGTTGACGGTGCATCTGCTTTAAGGTTTGTAGCAGTAGTTGTGGCAGTGGTAGTAGTAGTAGGAGTTCTGTTATGAACAGACACATCTGCTACATTTGGTATCGAGGGGGTAGGTTCTTGCAATGGTATACCTTAAAACAAAAAAAATATATATATATTTATAATACCATTAATTTTGATAAGATTACATGAAAACTTACTAGGAGGCGGCAAATAACCATAGAATAAAACATCTCCACAGGAAGATTGTGTCAAATCTTCACATAAGATCAATCGTTTAACTAATGGTAATATACCATAATATTCAGCTTCGTGTCTTAAGGTACGAATATCTACATTCTTTAAATCAATGTCCTTTGTTCTCAAATAATTTAATATGATAGAGAACAGCTTTGGATCTCTATCTATGAACAATGCTCCATCTTCGTCTCTGTGACTGGCAATACGGTTGCTTAGTAACGTAGTGAAGAATGAGTCTGGTACCCATGTTAGTGTTTGTTTTGATGTTGAAAACCTAAGTAAAAGAATCATACAAAAAGAGTCATACAATCGAAAGATCCAACATCAACAATTCTCTACTGCACAATTTGTGAACAACGTCAATGCAAGAGTACGAACAAACAATTAAAAACTATTGTATAAGCAAATAGATTAGGGAAATTAAACAACACTTTCTCTTTCTGTACCTTGTTCCTCCGACATTTAAGTGCACGATATCACCAATAGCGAAAGAAGAAGGCACGGCCATCGTCAAAGCTGATTCAAGCCTTGTAACTTGAGTCAACTTGAGTTTTGACGTATGTTGTCATACATTGATAATTATTACCGAAAAACTCAACAATTATGGATCCCTTTGTAAGGGATATGACCACTGCGGTCTTCTTCGATTGTGTTCATTGGCAGTGATGCACATGTGATAGTTCTTTCTCGTCTGCACTCGTCTGTGCCATAAGATCGTCTCAACCAGTCTGAACAGTCTGAAGTTGAATAGCTTTTGATTTTAATTCCTATTAAATTACCACATTACCACATACCAGGTATCACAGACGAGGTATAGGAGTAGACCAATCACCATTTGGGGTTTCGTGTCTCACGATCTGAAATACCGACATTGTTAACACAACTAGATTTCTTACGCCCTCTACTCTGACGAACGAGAAATCTTGAAATTAGATCCACGAGAACTTTAGACCGTATACCTATGATAAATAATGAAGATACGACTCTGAACCCCATACACGAATACGGCCTACCGTTCTCGCACACGGGTGTGAACAGGTGTGAACCTAACACTAACCTAACACTCGCTCAACAGGCCCAAGCTAACCCTTTTTCATTGAATGAAATTACTCCCACGAAGAAATCGATAACTTTGCGTTAACTTGTCAGCGGTTGTAAATACAGTATATAGCAATGTAGGTTTAAGAACAAGATGAATTTAGTATGTACTCTATACAAATCAGCTTATGGGCCATATTAGGCTAAAGCTTTATCAATAAAAAAAAAACTTTTCAGTGGTAAGTGGCGTTACCGGTAAGTTAGAAGTTCTGATGCTCTGTCACAGATGGCACCACCACACTTCTCGGGTGAGTAAAAACTTGAGGAACGCCAAAATAAAATGTAAAACATCGTCTAGATGAGAGATATTGCAATGACCGAAGTTGCAGTCTTGGATCAGGATCAGGATTTAGGTAGGTAGTTATTTGTTTTAACAATAGAAAACAATTTCTTTCCAAATCACCGGAGAGCGTTGTCGCAAACATTTTTATTATTTGCAAAACTTCAGCCCAACCGGGTTTAACCGATGTTCAGAAGTTTGTATAGGCAATCGGTAAACATGTGTTAAAGTACATACTTAATATCCGTTACATGCAGACTTTCAAAACCGATAATTCTTATTGGTATTTGCACAGTGTGTTACATTCAAAGCAGCAACAGTTATTTGTACGTATAAATTATTCTACTTTATTTACACATTTGCTATTACATATTCTCTCTAAATTGTAAACAGTGTCCTTAAGGTTTTTGTCAACCGTACAATCACAAAAACAAAATGGTCGCAGCAGCAGTTCGATTACATTATTTATTCGTACTGTGACTCTTTGAAAAAAGATAATTGAAATGCAATCACTTTCTGGATACCACAGAATCACAATTCTGTAACAAAGTTGATCCATCCGAGTATTATTACTTGCAAAGAGACATGTTGCACACCAATTTCGATGAATCTTTATGGAAAAGTTTCTGCCGACAATTTCATCGAAGTTTCCTTATACTCTTCGTACTCTGCGTGGTTTTCAGGTAATGACCACCTTCCCAGAATGTTTCATGGAAACCAGTGTGTAACAAGTCGCGGAGTCCCCTTTGGCCAGAGCATGTCTAACCGAATAAGCAACAGATGGATGAAAGTTGAAATTGGAAGATCGAGGCGAAAAGATTCGCGGCCCCACAAACGACGACTTTGCGCGCGAGGGACGAGATTCTCCCGCAGCAAGAAACCGTAACCTTTTTCTTCCCCGCACCAACATCCCTTAACGCCTACAGGACCACTTTTAAGGGTTGCAGGAAGGTCACTATGCTTGTATCACCGACGGTAAGAACACGCGCGACGTCCCAGCGTCCCCTAACAAAAGAGAGAAGAGAAACGATCGCCGCGGCGGGTCATCCGGCGTCACGTTGCGTTACGAGAAGAGCAGAGAGAGTCCGCGGGATTGGTGATCGGAGGTCGGCGTCGACGCGGCTGCGATCTAAGATGGGAGCTCGGTGAGGTGGTCGGTAGGAGGTTGACGAGGGAGACTGTGCGGCGAATCTTCAGGGCGCGCGTAGAACGGGGAGAGACCGTTTACCGCGCACCGCAATCCCGAGACCGAGAGAGACGAGGCTACGACGCCGCGAAGAGGTAGGGGATTCGAATAGGTGGGGAGGATGGAATGGTTGGTCCAGGTTCGGTGGCCATGAGGCGGGTAGGACGGCGCGGATGTTTTGTCCCTGCGAGCGACCCAGGAAACGACACAGGATAGGCGGACGTGATTCGTCGGGTTCCCTTCCCCTGTCAACGGCGTCGCGACGCTGCGTACGCACAGACCTCGATCGACCAGGGAGCTGGCATGCTAGCCAGCCAGTAACGAAAGACCTGGCCTACCATTGGCGAGACTCGGCCAATGGCAGGTTCGTTCGGGTAGACCAGATCCGGTCGGAGGGGTTGGTCCGGGTAGCCCCGCAACCCCCTCTAAGCTAGGCGTTCTCTCACACGCAAAAGGGGACATCTCATCACGACTCTTGGTAGCAGGCACTTCTCCGTAGTGGGCACTCCACTCATCGTGTCGTCGTACGGGTTCTCCGCGAGAGGCTGTGGGGCCCAAGCCCGAGCGAGCGAGCGCGAGCGACCGCTGGTCGAGTGGGTCTAAGCGGCCGTGAGGACCTCTCCAGGAGTACCCGACAGTCCTCTCTCTCTCCATTCATTCAGCCATCCATCTATCCATCCATCCATCCATCCATCCAACCAACCATCCATCCATCCATCCATCCATCTATCCAGCCAGCCCGGAGAGTCAGCCAGAGAGGCCAGCCAACCATCCATAGACACTCTCTCCTCTCCCACGGAGAGAGAGTGTATCCTCGACGAAGGTGGAGGCGAACCCGTAGAGTGGTACATCTACCATCGTCTCTCTATCGGCAGAGTCCAAGGACTCGAAGACCCCCCGGGTGATTTCAGTCGGCCGCCGGCCGGCTCTGGCCGGCCACTATCCTCGACCACGTGTGCACCAACTGTTCCGTCGTGTTCGCGGTATTATTATCGTCGTCGTCGTCGTCGTCGTCGTCGTCACTGTCGCCGTCGTCAAAGGGTGTCGTTGTGTCGTGTCTCGCGACGGTGTCGTGTCGCCCGGCTCGGTCCTCGGTTCGCGGTGACGAAAAGTGCCGGAGTCTGCCGCGAGCGAAGTGCCGTGTGTCAGCTGGTATCACTGCGCATCCGGTTACAGTGGGCCGGTGCTAGCCCAGCATCCCGTTCGTTCTGCTGGTTGTCCTTGACCGTGGACTCGGCTCGGGATTCAGTGTCGAGACCCTAACCTACCCCGGCCGTTCGCGTCTTTGACCCGGTTGTCCATCGCAGTCGACCCGCGGCGTCCCGTGTGCAGACAGAAGAGACATGCGACGGAACACGCGGTCTCGTCCTTGCTGGACGCGGCCAGCAACAACGCTCGAGCCGTTCAACACCGTGACAACCGGCGAGGTGCCTCGCGGACTCTGTCATGTCGGTTGATCCGGATGCGAGTATAGTGTGGCAGTCAGTGATCTCGCGGAGTTACCGAGGATTATCCAGTGTCTACATGAATGTACCCGAGGCGAGTGTGATCGTGAAAAGAAAGAATCGGTGCAACGGTGCCCGATGATCCACAGACGACGAAGGAACTGTAAACGAATCGTCCGGATTCAACGATAGACTGTTCCCTTTACACGATACAATCATTAAATCGTACGCGGAGTCTGCCTCGAGGGGTATAGACGAGTTGCTCGTCGAGCTGTCCGAAACAACATACGGGAACCCTTGTTCGTCCGTGGTGGCAGGGCCGTCATGTCGTTATCTCGCGGTTAGCGCCGGCCTCAGGATTCCGCGAAGCGCGAGCTTCAAGTATTTCGACGGCGCTGGCCTCGCCGAGATGAGCGGTGGCAGCGGCGGCGGCGGAAACAACGCCGGGAATCAGGGGAACGGCAATGCTACCGGTTACCATCAGCATCAACAACAACAACAACAACAACAGCAGCAGCAGCAACAACAACAACAGCAACAACAACAACAACAAACACAGCTGGAGCAGGCTAGCTTGCTGCCAGATTTAAATGGGATCGACCTGGCGATGAGCCTGTCGCCTAAACAGCACTCGTCCCACGTACAAGCGGCTGGCGGCGCTCACACGACACCGTTCAGTGTCACCGACATCCTGTCCCCCATCGACGAATCGTACCGGAAGCTGGAGCTGGCGATCGGCGTCGGCGTGGTCACGCATCCTCAAGTCTCGCCTTACGGGAACGCGTGCGGCGGTCGAGTGGGCGGCAATACCGGTAGCTCGAGCGCGAGCAGCGGCAGTCCGCCGCTTCACGGAGGATCGACGCCCGGTGGCGGTACTCCCGGACCGGTTTCCGGTGCGAACGACGCCGCCGCTGGAGGCAGCAGCGCCGCCGGAGCCGGCATGACCGCCATGGGCAATCCTTACGCCACCATGCAGCTCACCTCCCAATATCAGTACTGTGCGGCCGAATTGTCGTCGTATCATCACGCGGGGCCAGCGGTCGGCGGAGGAGCCACCGCGACCGACCCGATGAGGCCCCATCACCCGTGGTACGCGCCGGCCCCGCCGGCCACCAACGACCCCCGATTTGCCAGTGAGTATAGTGATTTTAGTCATCCGCGATACGCGCCGTTTCGGAGGGCCTAACGTTCACCAGGTGCCGGGAGTGCCATTGTGTCACGGCAAATCGGCCAGAAGATTCTATGTCCTTTACGGTCCACGGCAAACATAGTGGAATTCACCCTCGGATGGCGGGACACGAAATGTAATCCTCCAGCAGCCAGTCCGAGTCGTTAGTTACATGAATTTACATGTACTCGGATGTTCCTCTAATTTCATGATATTAACCCGTTGCTGACTTGAAATGAAGTAGTTCGTGTTGCTCTAAAATCAATCTGAAATTGTTAGGTTTGCTATTTCGTATGAAAAGTAAAAGATAATCAAGTTTGTTGTTTGTGTTGGTTAGCTGTTTCATTCCGAAGAACAGTTCGTTTGCTCATGAAACAAGAGAAAGGGCCTACCGGTTGCGCGGCGAGAGAAAGTAGCGCAACGACCCGTCGAGCAAATACTCTTCGATAGATCATCCCTTTCGTCTTCGACGAGGCACGTCTGTTCCCCTTTTACCCGCCGTCTGTCGCAGAATATCCGTTGCTTATGTCCATTTAGGTATCGATGAAGCGATACGGAGTCGTGTTTCAAAGTCCACAAGTCCGTGATACAAGTCGTACGTACGAGTAGCGCTCAACCCGGTACATGATTTCTTCCGTCGCTACACGAAAACTCATCCCGAATGCCATACTGTAGCGTATTCAAAACTTCAAGCTGTATATCTTGAAAAAAGAAAACATTGTAGACGAGCTTTGTTTAAAATATATCTTCTGTCTGTAGGTCGAAGTCTATTTTTCAATTCTCGAATTCAATTCTCGTCGACGCAACGTTGCGCGCAGTATGCTAACTCGCCGATGAATCGTCCTCGAGACGAGAACACGGTTCAGGCGGATTTGCTAGGTCGGGGCTGCCGAAAAACGATTGTGGGCCAACAGAGCCCTCGTCCTTGGGACTTGTGTCAACACGTCGCCGCGTCGTCGTCGCGTCGTCGGTTCGTTTCCTTGGATTCCTGTCGGCCGCACGCGCCACTCTTGGTCACCGTCGGGGAAACGTATCGATCCTCGGGGTTCGAGAAATGCGTGGCTACTGGACACCGTCGGAGATTTTAGTTAAACAAATAAGCCCGGCACCCTCGTCGCGGCAGCTTAACTGGAAACGTATTCGGCGTCCTGCTGCTTCCCCGAAATTCAATTTCCACAACGAGGGAGACGGAGACGGAATTTTTCGGATCGGAACGCGAACGATCTGTTGCTGGTCCGCCAGCGTTCACGGGCAAAAGAAGACTTTTTCTTCGACAGTTGGAATGAAGTCGAACGAAACGGATAAAAAAGGATCGTCGTTTCAGAAACGGACAGAAGACGAGCTAAAGGGATAAAGCAGTTTGTCTATCACCCGCGATACCGTGTAATTATCCGGTTGACGAGGATTCCACGGTCCTTTGCTAACGCGGGGATTCGACGTCGGTGGCCAGGTAGACGTCGTTTACGAACGTCAATTTCCTTAATGAGACCTCTGCACGCGAGTCGGACTAGCCCGGCCCGTCCTCGCGTTCGCAGAAGTCACTCGGAAATTCTAAACCCGTCAGTCTTCCCGCCAGCCTCCATTGTCCTGGACCAGTCTCGTCGATGGGAAGAGATTGAAACGTCGTCTAAGGATAGATTTCATTGATGAGGGGGATGGTGGCTCGGGGATTTCGGATCTCTCGTCACCCGATGTGCTACATTGATTGAGATATTTGTTGATAAGCATCTTTCGAACGTTTTTAGTTTATAGACAAGACAAGGGGCTCATCAGCAAAAGCAATTTCGTCTCTGCTTCGCCTATCTTAAAGTAATGTCGAGAAACCCTTGGTTATCTCGAGGAAGGTTGATCAGGCGACACGGTTCGTTCGCAAACAATCATTTCCCTAATTCCAGTGTTCTCGAGCAGACCCCTGGGTGGTCCCAGGGCTGGCTAGAGGATGAACAGAAGAATTCCGATCAATTTTCCGAGGAATATCCCGGACGGGGGTAAGCAAATTCGACGGTGTTTGCTCCCGGTGTCTCGAGTGGTGTGTCTTTCTCGCGTAGGGAGCTGCCTGGACAGACCCGAGCGGCCCGGCCGGGCCCGTACTACCGCGTTCTCACAGGCATAATAATAATTCGGAACTTCATCATCGGGGACCTCCCGTGCTCGATGACGTAGCAGTTCGCCGTGGCTAAATCGCTCCTTTTGTCCGGATCCGTCGGCGTCAGTTCTTGACAGCCCTCCGCAAACTGACAAGGGATGGACTCTGGACTCTCCACTGGTCGGGTTTCAGTAGCTCAAATACGGAGGCCTCGATTTTCGGCTCTCTCCCGCTTTCCTCGCGCTGATGTTGCCATCTCGCCTTGCCGGATCGCTATTCCACTTTTCTCGGGTTGTCCTCTTCTCGCATCATTCCCATTCCCTCTCTCCCCCCTCCGCTCTTTCTCCCGGTCTCCGTCCAACGCGTTCGAGAACCCTCGGGGCTGAATGATTCCGAGAGAAGGGGGCGTGAATGTCTTCAGGAACGCGGACGATAGTCGACTTGTTTCTCTTTTTCATGGATTGAACTGAAAAATTATATACTATAATTTAATAATTCTCTGGTTGACCGACAGAGGAGTATAAGCGACATTTTAGTTGTTAGAAAACATATTCGGGGGGCCCGTCCCTTAAGATGTTGGATCGAGGAGATTGTACTAATTCGGATCTGTCCAATATGTTTTGCAGTCTCGCGGCTGATGAGCGCAGCGGGGGCGGGTGCCGGGACCAACATGGCCGGCTGTTCGGTGGGCCAGTCAATGGGCGATGTGACGAAATCGTCGGGCATGGGAATGGGCGTCGGCGTCGGCGTCGGTGTCGGCATGGGCGTCGGCGCGATGCAATTCCCCCACCTTCCCCAAAGACGAAAGCGTCGCGTTCTGTTCACGCAGCAGCAGGTTCACGAGCTCGAGAGGCGGTTCAAGCAGCAGAGATACCTGAGCGCGCCTGAACGGGAACACCTAGCCTCCCTGATACACCTCACGCCCACTCAGGTATGTTTAAATGTTGCCTACTTTCTGCGAACGCGACGGCATCCGATTTTCTAGCTCGCTCTTCGAACAATCGCGTTGTCTATCAGAAGTTCGGATGAGAACAAAGATGAACCGCGACGATGGGCCCAAAAATAACCAGAACAAACCGTTTCACCCTCAAGGACGATCGGTTAGGTTCGATAAAGCTAAGAACCAGTTTAGAAGGTTCTTATAGGGGTTGAAGGGTGAGAACAAGGGGATGAAATGGGCCCAACGATGGGACAATAAACTTTGGCGTACGCGGACAGGTTCTAATGGCTAGGGTCTATAATTTTAGCTTTCTATGAAACGGTTTAACACTGGGTATTGTAACGTGCACGAGATACTAAGGGAGATAGTGAATGAAGAGTACTTTTGAAACACTGATGTGTCTACTAGGATCTAGCACCGAGCCGATTCATGTTCAATCGTCGATTTTTCTTCGCTCCGATATTCCCGAGGACGGTCAGACCAGGTGAGGCTGGCAGGGCTAATTAGAAAGTAGCAACGACGTAATCGTCGTCCATCCAGCTTGTCCCGACTGCGAAGGAAACAAGGTGCTCGAGATTATGCGCGAACGCACGTACACAGTAGTCAGGAGCGCGCACGTACACGGCCGTGCATGACGAGGATTAATTGCTGAGAGGAGATTAATTGCAGGGAGCAGGTGGTGGGTGTACGCGTGGGTGTATCTACATCTCTCGGCCAATCGGATCGATCGACCTCAGGGGCGTTGGTTGCCTCGGAGTTGTTAGCCGGCAATGTCGACGCGTAGACCTTCGGTTATCGCTGAGAACGCGAGATTTTTCGAATGTATCGAACAACGTCCTCGAGAAAGTCCGGAAGGTTCGAACAACGGCCACGGAATTCTCTGGCGACGAACATTTTACAACGAAAACGAAAAAATTGTTACAAGCATCAAATTCCAGTTTGAAATGTCGCCTAAGACCTCTACAATTTGGCTAGACATATTCTGACGCTCCTGAGGAGGTCCGTGTGTACTTTACGTTCTCCGGATGCGACGGAGAGGTGTCACGGGCCATTTTTGGCAACCACGCAATCCGAGACCCCCTCGAAACCGGCTAAATACTAAAAGTGTTAAGCAAATCGCGGACCGCGATGGCCATTGCGTTAGGGAAAGCCCTCGAGAGGAGGCTATGTTTGTTCGAGACACGATGGACGGAATTCGACCAGGTAGCACGAATCGTCATCTGGGCCGAGCGACGCGCAAATATTATTTCAACCGCCCGAAATTCTCCTATGTCTCGATCGACGGCGATCGAACGAGGCTACATCGAGTGGGAGCATAATTGGCTTCTCGCGCTACTGAGAAAGAGACAAATATTACTTGAGCATTTTTCATTCCGTTATTCGGGAGTCCCAACGATGTAACTTTCTCGTGTAATTCCTACTAGCTGCGGTTATTTTAAAATCTTTTTTGCTAAAATGTCTTTGATTCGATTTAGAAAAAGTTATACTATTTTAACACTAGAACGACCGGAGAAGTCGAAATGACTAGTTCCTAATTTTTTCTTTTACAATTACTGAAATTGTAAAAATGTTTTCATCGGAAATTTTTTAATGAACATCTTCATTGAAGCTCATATTACAATAAAAGTTGTATGAAGTCTGAATGGCCACAGTCTTGTCACTGTTACAAAGCAATATACGTCAGTCGCATTTATTTCCGTCGTTCTAGTGTTAAAGGGCGTTCGAACGGTTTCTTGAGCATACACAGAAATGCTTATTCGGCCCTTTTAGGACAGGCTGAATGTTGCGGTTGCGTGGTTCGGTTAGGGACATCTATTCGCCCGTTGCTCTGGATTTTTATTGCGGCGGCGGGTTCGATCGATTCGAGCGTCCACCGTTTCGGCGGTGGCCATTTAAAACGGTCCGGTCCGGATCAGATTTTAACGAGACGATCTTCATTGGGTAGACAGGTCTGCCGGCTGGACGTTGTAGTCTGGCAACAATAAATAATTGTTGCGCAGCTCATTGGTCGCATCCTGGTCGCTCGTCCCCTCGTTCAGTCTGCCGTCCCGTCTGCAACGCGTCTCTCCGTTCAATCCGCTCGGCGTGCATCTAGTCCATTCACAATTCGCTCCGCGGATAATGCGTGCTTGCTCGAATACTCTGCCGTTAGGTACGATCGCAACGGATCGCGGGCAAAGTATACTGCTCCTCGCATAACTTACAACCGCATCTGTTTAAAAATATTTCGAATTATCTCCAGACGGTTTAACAGAAAGTTCGAAGCTGATTCGTTCGAGCTGGTTAGGATTGAAAATCCACGATTCGAGAAACAACGGTTGGCAAAGGCTCGGTTCGGGACCGGTTCGAGGCGGAAGAAGGTATCTGGCGCTCCCTAAACCGGAAGTCGTCGCTCCCCCGGCGTCTCGGGGACACGTCGGAGCCGGGCGCGGAAGTCCGCAAAGAGGTCTGATTGCAATCAGCCGCGGATTTTCGTCGTGGCTCGCCAGGGGCGAGCTTGCGGAGGCGGCACATAAGTTTCGATAACGAGTTTCAGGCTCGATGGCACTCGGGAGCCGTGAATGCTGGCCACGAAGGCCCGGCCTCGGAAGCGGGACGCGGAAAAGAGAGGTTTCGGGGGCGAGAAAGGGAGAACAGAGAAACGAATAGGGAGAGAGAGAGAGATAGATAGAGAGAGAGAGAGAGAGATACTCACATACACGAGCAAACCGGCAGTTGATCGTTCGTGCACGTTCACGGTTGGGGGTGGGGAGGTCGTGCGCTCGTGTGCATCGCGGACTCTTGAACTTCTGGGGACAAATAGAGACCAAACGAGCTCCCCGGGCACGATGTTGCACGCGCGCCTGTGTCCCCGCGTGACTTTGCGCCTGTGTTCTGAGCTCTGAGCTCGCGAGCACACCGCCTCTCCGCCCTGCGGTACCATCCACTTACGGCCACTCGAAGTCTCCGTACGAAGTCGTGCTCTCTAGGTAGCCCTACTACGGGGAGACTAACGAATCATTATGCGAGTACCCTGGAGATCGCGAATCTTGGCTGCCCCAGAGAACGATACGAATCCCGCGATTGTGTGCGCGACACGCGGACCACGGTCCTACGGCTACCTGCTCTACGAGCAGACCTTTAGGAAAATTGAAAATTGAACACTTTCGTGCAGGATACTTTTACTTATACTGTATAGGGTGCGGCCGAATAACGTGTACAAGCGGGCAGGGGGTTATTCTACATGTAAATGCAAACCGAAACAAAGGAATAACATTTTTTCATTTGACGCCTCGTTTTCGAGAAAATTGAATTTAAAGATCCGTCGGGTTCGTGTGCTTTACTATGTGTAGAAAGTAGAATTGGCTGGACATGGTCGTACACGTCAGACGATGAATATCGAATAGTATGCGTATTCGCTGCGTTTTCAAACCGGATTTTCTCGAAAACAAAGCTTCGGAGGAAAACATTCTATTCTATATTTTTTTCTTATTTTCTCATTAGGTATCGCCTCGCGCCCGCTTGTACATGTTATTCGGCCGCACCCTGTATAAATCTAATACAAACTGGCGGGCGATACGCCGCCGCTGAAGAGCGTCTCCGGCCGATGATGCAGGCAGCGACAATCTTCTCGATTCTTAAGTGCTCAATCGCGTCTATTTTATTTCTCCGAATAGTCCATGTATCTCCGTTAAAAGTTGCTCATCCGCCGGATAAAAATGGTCGCCGGAGTACCGGAAAGGAGCAGCAGTCGAGAGAACCGAGGCTCCTCGAGCCGTTCCCCATTAATTGATACGCGAATCGATTGACTCGTCTGTCTCGGGAGAAACGATCGCAATCAGCCGTTGGATGTTCGGGGCGGGCGAAAACACGCCAACGCCGGGGGGTGGGGGTTGGAGGCGGTAAGAGGAGGATCCGCGAAGGAATACGCGGACGGACGGGATCGGATGTTGCCGATCGAGGGTCTCCATTAAACGCGGGAGGACAGGCAGGGGTTTTTCGATCGCGGGAAAAGGCTGTTGCGGGCTCGACGGTCCTCGAGGAAAATTCTTTTGGAGCGGCGCGGCGGCGGGGGGACGCGAAACGATCGAGAATCGATACCGAATTAACGAGTCGAACGACGTAACGACTCCCGAAGAGAGAAGATACACCGATCGGCGCTCTCCAAGACACTCGAGCCTCGAGTTCGACGCGAGCGCACTTTCGAGGGCTTGTAAAGGATCGAGAGACTTCCGAAAAAAAGAGAAGAAAATGAAATGGTGGGGAGGAGCGACGGCGAGGGAACCAACGATTTGGAAGGGGGCCAGGGGGGCGGAAAAAAAGAATTTTCCCCGTCTATCGTTTCGGTTGATCGGATCGAGGCAAAGTGCTGCATCGACCGTTTCCGGGTGAACGTCACGCAAAATCGACCCCGATTCGGGGTAACGAGACCTCTCGAGCCGCGCCGGCATATCGATAGCACCGATTTCTTTCTGGCTCGTCGAGGCCGATGATGGATGACGCCATTCCCGATCGAAATCTCGCGAGGCTGCGTCGCCGATTTTCTATTGGCGGGATTATCTCCGTCCTCCGTTACCTCCGTGATTCTCCGATTGTTCGATGGAACCGCAAGTGGCTCGAGAACATCAATTACCCGTCGCTTAGAGAAAAATCTGTGGGTCCGGGGAGTTTGCCATGGACTGTTAACTTGGATGCTCCACCGGCGACACTTTGTTTTGTTTAGTTACCGCACTCTATCGTTGACAATTTTACAAAGTCGCTGGAGAAAGAGAGCGAGAAATAAACTTCTATCCGGTCCCTGTGTCTGCCAATTGATCGAAACAATTTTTATTTTAAGTTTACACAAATGATAAGTTAACATATTATTTTTGGTCACATTAAATTTGACTTTATTAGTTCGTCAACGGGCGAAATAGATTCATAATCGAATTAGAAGAAAAAAACAAGATAGATCGAATTCCATTCTAGTCAAATGTCTCGTCAACGAGCTTGATCCGTTCTGAAGCATTGAATGTACAAGCGCCGATCGACTTCTGCATCGGCGAGAAACAATTTACACAGGGCCAAGATAAAATCCTTTAAACGCGCCAGTCTTCTGCAAACAGCATTAAAGGATCCTCCCTCGCACGGCCGCCGACGACGAGCAAATTTGTTGCGAGCTTCGCTCGATGCCCGGATCTCCACCCCTTTGAGCGTGCATATTGAACCACCTAATATTACCCCGGTGGTCTAAGGGCCGAGCGTAGAATGTTTGTGCAGGCTACTCGAAGATAAACGCATTGCCTACCGGTATCGTGTAATAGCGAGCAAAGTTTGCCGAGAAGACTTCTTTGAAAATATCCGTGCCTTTGTCTACCCGTCGCCGGGTTGTCAACGCGTTCCTCGCCGTTCGCACATTTCGAGGTCAGAAAATAAAATAATTAAGGAAACCAAATAAAAATTTATCTCTTCCGGCAAAAGTCATATTGAAAGGGTTAATATAGTTTTCAATATTTTATTTATCACGGCCAAGGGTCGAGGATTACTTTAAAAGAATGTGTGCGTCAACGGGGGAGGGTTTGAGCGTAGGAAAAATTCGCACGGGGAGGAAAGACGTTTAACAAGAGGGTGGAAGAAAGGAGGGTAAGTCGCAAGGAAGCGCGTCAAGTTAAAAACGCGCGTCCTGGGATTCGGATACGGGGATGATCGTAATAATGGGTTTGCTTACCACCGGAACCACCCTCTCCGATCTCACGCTGTGCCAGAGTAAGGGAAGGGTGTTGAAAGGTGCTGTGGTAGGTCAATCCCGTGTAAATATGCATCTATAGATTTCGAAGAACGCAATCTAATTGGATCTGCCGGTCGTCTTTAGTCTGGTGACGCGATTTAGTTATTCGACTCGACGATCGACCCTTTGAAAAGGGATAGACGACGACGAGGGAATACAAAAAGATTGCTGGGATTGTTTGACACGATCTCGCCACCCTTTAATTCGATCATTATCTGCTTTTTAGGAAGATGACGGGGATAATTTCATTTTTCATCTCCGTTTGAAGGACATCATCGTTCTTCAACCCTTCGCAGAACCCAGACTTTTCTTCGGAAGGATATTTTCATTTTGGCGAGATCGTTCTGCGCGATTTCGTTTGGCGAAATCAGCGCCTGCATCCATAATTAATGGCTCGCCGCGGGGGCGGACGAATTAAACGAGCCATTTGGGGCTTGAAATCGATCGCAACAATTTAATCGGCGAGAAACCGTCTCGCGGTAAATTATGCCCGGCGAGTTACAACGCGTTCAAAGCTCGTTAAAAGCTACGAAAGCTCGGGGAATCGTGGCGTGCGCGCGCGCACACATGGTAGAGAGAGAGTGTGTGTGAGAGAGAGAGAGAGAGAGAGAGTAGGGCGGTTAATTAGAAGGAAGAGAGGAAAAACGAACGTGACGGAAAAGGAAGCAAAATAAAAAGAGAGAAGAAAAAACAAAAAATATATCAAGGGGAATTTAGACTGGAACGGGGTAGGGGCTGAAAGGGGGAAGGGGGAGACATTAATTAATGCGGAAACGTGGCCGACAGGATTGATCAAAAGTCAAATAATTAATAGAGAGCTCGGAGGTTCGGGCGAGATCGCGATTAACAAAAATCACCGAAGTGCAACGACACGCGGCCAAGTACCACCCCCGAGAAGAAACAACTCGCGGTTCTCGCCATTGTTTCCGGCTGGAACACTAATGATTACTATTCTGCGGATTTTGTACGTTTACGAGAAAAATCGATCGAATAGAAAACTGAAGAAACACCGGAATAATCGAGCCATGTTCACAATATTTTTTTCCACTTACTGAAATTATTTATCATCTGCGAATAAGTTAAACTATTGTTGAAGTATCAACATCTACTGCAAAATCCGTCGCACACGTTTCTTTCTCAGAATTGGTAGTGGAGGGGGTTGACCGGCTCGATAGATCGTCGAATCGGCGCCGGAATCGCTTTTATCCGGCGGGTTTCACGCTTTCGTACGGCCGTGTACATTTATGCGTGTCTTTGCTCCCTGACTCGCTATCTCTCACCCCGACGCATCCCTCGCCCCTGCCCCGTGTCCCTTTTGGCACGGGACACACAGATGCGTCCCTCCATTTTGCGCTCGCATTGTTACTCCAAGTGCAGTCTCTCTCCCCATTGTTACAATGGCTGGCCACTCCTGGCATTGTTGCCGGTATTGTTATTATTATCGCTACTGTTACCGGTTGCGGCCGACCGGCGAATGGAGAAGAGGAGAGCCAGCTGCTCCGTCGAGTGCCGCATTAGAGGCAAATTACACTGCCTCTCTGGCCCGCCTCCTCTCCATATCTCTCTCTCTCTCTCTCTCTCTCTCTCTCTCTCTCCCCTCCCCTCTCTCTTTCTCTTTCTAGCTAGCCCGAATTGCTCAGCCTGGATATCTCCCTTTTTCCACGTTCTCAAAATTTTGATCGGGATTCGATGCTCCTCATCGAGCCATCCCTTTCGAGGCCGAGCGTCGCCTATTTCGATTTCTAATGCAATCGCTCACGGTCGTTACACTCCTAGGCAATCTGGAGGGATTGTCGAATAGATGCTCGCGATTTCTGGAGGATACGCCCGTCTAGAAACGTTGATCTCGTGAAAGAACGAATGACCAAGTTTTCGGCCACAGCGGGGATTAAGGATCATCGAAGTCGCGAAAGTCTCGGCGCGAAATTCCTCGGGTGTCGAAATGCGTGCGGTTAATTGGACGTCGTGGAACGCGTGCGCGTATCTCTCGAGTGCACTCACGTCTCCCTCGCATAATAACGCACGCATGAATATGTCGACGGCTTTTGCGGTCGCCACCGTACCGCGCTCCCGTACACGGCAGTGTGTGGCCCACGTAATTGCGTTCCTCTCCTGTTTCCTCGGCTACAGGTCGTTACAAAAATCGTTGATCCACAGTCTGCACCTTGTCTTCATTCCTCTCTATTCGTCGTGTCAAGAACCGCCATTTTCAGCGATCAAGAGCCTCGAAATCCGACGCATTTTGGAAATTGTCGAACGACACCCCTTTATCCAGCGTAGCAACGATATTCGCGACTACCTTCGACCGAATTACCATTGAAAAATAATTGCCGAAGATCGTCCGCCTGCCGGGATTAATGAAAAAACGATACGGCACGCCGGGAGTCGTGCGTCTTTCATTATGTTTGCGTCAATTATCACGGCGCGGAGGCAGCTTCACGAGTGTATTGCAAATACTCTCGAACGGTGGCAGTTGCGTAATACGCCACCCAATTTCTCTTCGTGCTTCGCCCTGTAGAACGAAGGCGGGAGGCGTTCTTTGTGATCCCGTTGCACTTTCGGGAGGGGGACAGTCGCGAGGGTGCATACATTTCAACCGCAAACATTCCTCTCCTCCCTCTATTGGATCATCCCCGACGAGAAACGACGGAAAAATTAGAGAGACGTAAAGTGCGATCAACGGGTCGTCGAGGGTGGCCGAGAGGAAACTGTAACAAAATATCTGTGTTATCGATGGGACGTTCTCGCGAGAATATTATTTTCAACCCTTTACAACGTTCCGTGTACACTGTGGATTTAGTTAAATTTCGGTGCAATCGAAAGTCGAGGGATAAAATTATGCTGCCGTTATCTTTGCAGAATGAAATTTTAATATTTTCGTATCGAGCGTTTAAGTCGGTAGTTCTACCGTTAAATAATCATGGTTGTCGATGGAAAGAATCGACGGTGGGCGTGAATCGCGGGAAAAGGGATTACATTTGCGAGGATTCGGGCCTCGGCCGCAGATGTTCCGTCGCAAAGTGCAGGGATGAGCCTGCGTACACCGGGATCAGGCAACGTCAAATTATGATTAGGGCTGTTAATTGTCCCGTGTTGACCCTCCTGAGTGGTGGCCCGTGGGCAAACACGATTCCCGCCTCCCTTTTGTTGTTTTAACTCAATACCATCGGCCCGGGGATGACTTACCGATTACCAGCCGGGACGTCTGAAAACCCGGAGCTTCGGGAGCAAATAGAAATGACTTTCCAGTTTTGCCCTAACGAGCCGCCCACGAACTAATTCGTACCTCGTTTATCGAGCCATCCTGTTCGTCGAGAAATTACCGGAACGGTGCACGGCGGTTCCTCCGTCACTAGTTCTCACAATTTTTCCCATCTTTAATTACTTACAGCTCATACAACTACTTACTTCTACCTAGGGACAATTTTTAATTCATTTTCTTATACGTTACCTAGTGTTACGAGCCAGGGCTGCGAGCAACGCGAGACGCCGGAGAGGGGGTTGTTACCCCAGAAATATGGTTTCAATTTCTTTTCAATTTTGAAGTCTTTGTTGATTCGAATTTAAGATTAGTAAGCCTCGTAACTTATATATAATTTAATTGATACAATCCGAGCGGAAAGATTGTATCATGTGGGAACGTTCAATTATTAGATAAGGATAAAGGATTGCAGATTACAGGAGTTAAAAAACAAGACAAATATATTCTGAATTAAGATAATTACAAATGTAGTTGTTTGTGTCGCGAATGAATGTAGTAAGTGTACAATTGGAGAAATTGTTACCTACGATGCACCGTTTTGACGTACTGGCAATGCGAGGTCAGAGAGCGATTGTTGAATGTCAAATAGAATATATACCGAACTAACGGAATCTATAAAGTTACGATTTGATTCGAAAGGGACTTTAACCCGATCTCACTAGAATTGACTCTTATGCATGCAACGCAACGTGACTGCACGATTACTATAACGCTACTTAACCACTTCTGAATGAAAAAGGATGAAAATGAACGGGTTTATATACCTTGAAAATGAAAGGGGTGCTGTGTTTAAGATTTAATATCACGTAGGGTTACAGTCACATTTTTTGTCACTTCGAATGAAATCCAGGCCTCGGTTAGATTTTCGTTAAAAGGGGTTCATGAAGGTTATCCGGGCTATTTCCTATCAGAATATTTATTAACGGATGCCAGAAGGGAGTGTCTAAAGATTTTCATATATAGGGAAGGCATAACAGTGTCTTCCATTAATAAAGGTGGCCTGTTGGGACGCTTTTCGTTCTCAGAAAAGAGATTAGAACTCTAACTAACTCTTTCTAATCAAAATGAACGTGGTGATAACGTCTCCACACGTAACACTAGTAAACTAACATCTGAAAATAGGAATTCGAGTCGTGCGGTCCAATTTGGAAAAAGTTATTGTGGAAGTTGTTGCAGGCGTCGCGACGTTAGCGTGGTCGTCGTAAGGGTTGAGCCGAGAATGAAATTCGGCATCGGCGAAATCACAGAGCGAAACACAAGCTCCCTGGAAGGAACAATGAACCGGCTCGGCGGCGATCATGTCGACAGAATGGAAACGGAACGGGCGAGACAAAAGCCACTTGCCGCACGGTTCACGATCCGTGAGCTCAGGATCGCGAGGGGTAGCAAAGCTAGCCCCGGAGGCGTTTCGGAACACCTCGAGTGGCAATTCCCGTCGATTACACGCGTCTTTCTTTCGAAGGGAGAACGCGGCGCGGCGGCGGCGGTCGTTGATAGGTGGCCGATGTTAGCCCGGAGGCTGCACAGGGTTTCCGCCGGATAATCCTACGGGATGTTGGTGTCGGATGAAATTGCCCGAGGAAGCAAGCGAGAATAGTCGCGTAGTCGTGTTAAAGGGTGGCGACGGAGCTGCTGCTTCTGCCTGGTGGTGGTGCGGTGGTGGTGGTTTTACGTGAACCCCTCGATGCACTGTTCCCCGCGTAATGACGTTAATGCTAACTTGATCAATCGTCCACTTTAACCAACGCCCACCGGATGTACGAACCTCGCCTCTGTCGAGCATAAGCCGAACAGGTACTCGATGCTACTACCGAATGTCCCGTGTCCACTTTGATGGACTGACCCTCCACGGATTTATCGCTATTCGATACACTAATTAACGTCGCCGATATGATATACGGAGCTGCGTGCTACCGCGAGGATACAGGTCATCCGAACGAACACTTTTCGAACGCCTCCGGACATGATTTTGACCGTCGCACAGTGGTGGTACTTTAGGAAGCTAACCAGAAATTTTTCAGCGTTACTTCAAGGTTTAAAACCACAGTACAATAAAGTCAGAAATGTTTATTATCAAATTGACGCCCCCCGTTGGTCTTCAAATGGATCGTGAAAGCCGGTGCTTCTGGCAGGAACCTGTCGACCGGTCCCCCGAGCTTTTCACGAAAAGAAAAGCGTCCACGGCAGGCGGATTCGCATGAACGCTTGCCGGAGTCGTTTCATTTACCAGGGTTAACCGCGTGTTAATCAGAAGTTAAAGCGAACCGCCCCGTCGCGCCGGTGTTGAGTAAACTTTCGGCAGAACCCCCGCGGGCCCCGGTTGCCCTTTTGCATGGCTCATTCTTGGCCGAGTCGAAGGTAAACAGGGCCCGCTAGGTACCTGAACGGTCCCCGATCCGTGCTCGAGGGATCTCGTAGCGAAGCCTGCGAATCTTCAATACATAGGATCGATAATCCCACGCATTAAATACAATTTAAAGTACATTTTGAGAGTCCACTTGAGGGTTAATGTCTGCCAATAAAAATCGGTGGAAATCTGCCAAAAGTTAAGAAGCTAAATAAAGATTTCTACTCGATGAAAAGCTCGGCAATGGATCTATGAATCACGGTGTTGTCGTTGGTTCAAGTCGGAAATATTTCGAAGAAACCGTGTGCTCATTTGCGAGACTCTAACGTTATGAACTGCAGGAAAGAAATGTCGATTTTCTTTTTCTCCCTCGGTCAGCGCACACCAGTTACGTCCCTATCTCGTTCAACTTACTCTGTTTACATACCGTGCCGTTGCGGGAGCGACGGACGGGCCGGGTCGGGTCGGGTCGGACCGTGCAGTTCTCTTGAAATAACAATTCCCTCCGACGATTCATCTCGGCTCCATCGAGCACGTTGCTCCCTATACTGATTCGGGTGATTCAGGTATCGATGGAAATCGCCATTGTTCGCTGGAGGCCTGACACTTTGCCGTGTTGTACGCGGCGTTAGGACAATTATGCCATTCTAATATTGCTATATTTTCAAGATATGTCGTTTCTTCAAGAATATTAATCGGTCCTCTCCTTCGGTGGAAAGTTGAAGTCGTTTCCCGCCAGGTTAATAAGAGGAGCTCGTAAAACGTTTGGGTCCGAATCGATCGAGAATTCGGATCGACACCTTGCCCGACGATACAAGCTGCTCGCTGCCGTAGAAGACGAGAAAGGAACGGCGACACGCGAACGAGGAGAGAAGGCAAGAACGCGCGGAAGCGAGCAGGCTGTTTGTAGACCTCTCGAAGTCGCCGCACGCCCGAAACTCCGTCGGCTTCGACGAGTGGATTATCGGTGGAAAAGGAATTAACGAACGGGAGCGGCGAAGAGAGTACTTCCCTCGTCTAGTGGCTCTTCGTGGCTTTTAGATAAGGTCTCTCAGCCCTACGCATCGGCCGCCGCGACACAAAACACACGCGGAAACTCGCGCGACCAAGGGCTCCCGGATTCAAAGCGTTTCCTCTCTCCTCCCCTCACTCAATCTCTCTCTCTCTCTTTTTCTCGCTCTCTTCTGCTTTCTCGACAGAGCTTGTTCCACCCAGCGAGACCGATCCGTCTTCAGCGATCGTTGTTGATTCACGCCTACGGGCAACGATTTCGCGCATTCACCGCTGCTGGGAACGCTCCGAGGCTGGGAAATCTTCGAGGAGGAATTGTCGGTGAAGTGCCGTCGGACGAATCGCGAGTGATCGCGGGATATTCGCGTCGAATGTACTGCGGATATTTATGCGGATTTAGGTTCGAATGTATTGGCTCGAGGGGTCCGAGTTAAATAAAATTTTATCGGCATTCTAATTCTGAAAATTCCACGTCGGTACGCAAATCATTTCTCACAATAAAATTCTCAAAGTTCGTCCTGGGAAGGGGGATCGAGCAGATCTTGGCTGGTTAGAAAGAAGAAGCAGAGAAAAGAAGCAGTAGATCGAGCGATTCCGGGGGAGGACAAAGGGTGAAATTAGAGGGATGTGTGAAAGGTACGGCTAAGCTCGATTTTTATCGGCGGAATCAAAAGCGCGGGCCGACCTACATATATGTTGCTCGGCTGTAACCTCCTGCTCGAGTGGGCTGTAACCCGGTGCAGTCCCCCCGACCTCCCCCCGCCCTCAGCAGCCCCCATTGTCGAAGTTATGCGCGCCGAGAATGCAACGAAAGCACTTTTAAGGGGTCCCCGTGCAGCAGACCGTGTCTCGAGTGCCCGCCACCGTCTGTCTAATTCTTTGAATATTAGCGGGATCGGCCACCCTCGAAAATTCTTTCGTCACCCTTCGCGGTCGCCGCCTCACGCGTGCCGCTCGAATGCCAATCGCGTCTGACCCCCAGAAATCGCCAGAATTTCCTGGTACATCTTCCGTTTCCTTCGGCTCCGTCCTGCTACCACGGTAACGTCTCGATACATGTCAAGGACGCGCGCACGACATTTCTGGTATCCCCACGTTGGGGAAAAAAAGGCGCTGTTTAAATATGAAAAGTCCCGTTTCTCTGCTAGTGAAAGGTATTAGCCACTCGAAACGTGGCGATGTTAGCACCGCCGGCAATATTGCGGCTAACAAATCCGCGTTAAGGATTAAATCGGACTGAACACGGGGCCCATTGTCTTCTGCCGCCGGGCGACAATGCTCCCGCGATCAGGATTCGCGCCCCTATGAACACTGCATTATGCACAATACGGATTATAACGCGCTCCTGTCATAAGCAGATGCCGATCTCGATCCGGTGCTCACGGCCGGCTTCCCTAATCGCGTTCAATTGCCGTAAAAGCGGTCTCGAGCGGCGCTTCCTACCGACGGAACTTCATAAAACCGCGCGCTCCTCTTCGCCACCCTGTAGAAACAGAATCCGATTCCCCCAGTCGGTTTTCAAAACGTGAAACAACGTTCCTAGAAAGCTTACTCTCACTATAACATACCAACGCGGAATATTAATTCCGATCTACGATCCTACAGATTCGCCTTGGGAAATTAGATGAAACGTTTGTTACATTTCACTTGTGGGCTAGTACGATTATGTTAGTTTGTTTATTTTACCGCTTTCTTGGGAGCGCTGTTTCAGCATTCCCGAAGTTTCGCAAGCTTCTAATATAATATTTCAGTATTACGAAAGACGTTTACGCCGGTGCACCTTCCGCCGCGGGTTCTTTGAGGCTATTCTTCAGCGTGTAACGTTTATTCTACTGAAGTAACGCTGCAAAGTGTTACACACTCGCGGGTTTTCTTCAACGATCTTGGTTTCCTTTACTTACACTCGGATCCCCGAGGATTTCTTCTCGAGAACCCACTCGGTTCGCCGGCGCAAACGTTTGTTGCTTGTTCTTGGAAATATTTGACATTTTCTTGACAATTTAATCAAACACACCGCCAATCGAGGATTGAAGCAACGACACCGTTTTTAACGTTACACTCGTCGCGAACACATTTTTACACTGTCGATGAACCTCTGCACTTTTGTAAAAATAACAATCACTGTGGAGGGCACTTCCTTGTCTTTTTGTCGTCACAACGTCACATTTCATTGCGTCACAGATTCACGATTTTTATTTTGCACGAAGATCCGCGGTTCACTTATTGCACAGATTAATATTTCACAACGGAACGAAGTAATTTTTATGCAGGAACTGCGAAACGTTGTCCTGCGACTATTACGTTCCTACGAAGAAAGCAGGTTCGAACAATCGCGTTAGAGTCGAATAAAAATGTAGAGCGACGGCGGGAGGGGAATCAACAAGGATAAAAAAAAAAGAAGATCGGTTCAAGCGGCCGGGGTGAAAATCGGCCTCCGAGCGATCGGGCGAAACTGAACGAGGCGTTAAATCCCTCTCGAAGAAATAACAGACTTATAATAACTGTGGATTATGGATTTAGGAGGCCGATGGATAGTTCCAGGTTGCTCGGAACGTATACACGCGACAAAAGGCTTGCGCTCTCGCCCCTCTTGGAAAAATATTTGAGTTCCTACCTGACGACAGTTCGCGCGCACGAAAATGTCTGGTCGATCCTGCCGGGAGAGAGAGAAAGAGAGAGAGAGAGAGAGAAGTGAAAACGAAAATTCGATTGGACGGCCCTGTGCAATGAAATCTGAACCCCGACGACGTATCGATCGCCGTCCATTTATTTATAAACAATTATCCGTCGCGTGCAGTCGAGGAAGGGAGGTCGCCGATGTTTACGCGTGTCAGTATTTTTTTGCGCTGATTTATGCGACCCTCGAACAGTACTTCTCCAACCACCGTAGGGTAAGGAACCAAATTACTGTGCGGCCGCCGCACAGTGTGCGGATAACAATATGTGTCAATAACGGTGCCTATATTAACACATTGTTGACCGGCAATTTTACGCAGGAGCTATCTAATGTCACCAGACATGATTTTGTAATTAAATGTAGAACTAAAACAATCTAAATAAACTTCAGCATCCAGCATCATAACGGCTATCTTCATTTTCAGAGTCACTCTCAATAATTACGGTTTTTCGTCGTTTTATTGGTCTGATATTTGTATCTTCTGAATCAGAACTATGTTCTGAAAAACTATCATTTTCTGAATCACTAACACAGACGTCACTTGGACAGTCAGACAAATTATCTTCACAAAATTCTTCTTCAAAAAGTTCGCAATGGGCTATTTCTAAAAATTTAAGAATAGCGATTCATACGTCGGGTCCTAACTGTAAAAATGTAAAACAACTTGATATTACCACGTTTGCTTATAATCTGAGAGTTTCTTAATAATATATTTACAGTTTGAATTGTAAATTTAACGAAGACAAATGGTAAACAGTAACCACAATTTGAAGGTATAATACTTCGTCAATTACATTAGGTTATCGAAAGACACCATATGACGTTCCCGGTCAATAACGTTTCGTTATCGAAAGACGTCATATGACGTTCCCGATCAACAATGTGTTAATTAGACTTATTTTTAAAGCGTAAGGAATATAGAAATGAGTAAACACCCGTTAAAATTAAAATAGAAATTGAAATTTAGAATACAAACTCTCCCACGAAACTTCTAAATCATTTGCTTTTCGTTGCAGGTGAAGATATGGTTTCAAAATCACCGGTACAAGTGCAAAAGGCAAGCGAAGGAGAAGGCGATGGCGGAACACAACGCTCAAAATCAGGTAACTACTCACTGGAATTGATAAACAAACGATACAAAACGAAACGCTTGAAACATTCGAAAGAACTCGCGCATAGAAACGAGCTCGGCGTTTCAATTAAATTCTGTCTTCGTCTCTGTCGCTCTTCCACGGCGATACGCGATGGCCGATAGATCGGATTTGTGTGTGGGGGATTTCGAAAAGTCGAAACAGACGCACGACAAAATATCGAACGTTTCGAAATGAAATGCTTTTAAACGAAAAATGTTCCGAGGTCGCACGGGGGTGGAGGTTGGGGAACAGACTCGCTCTCTCTCTCTCTCTCTCTCTCTCTCTCTGTCTCTCTCTCTGTCTCTCTCTCTGTCTCTCTCTCGCGAGCAGATCCTCGCATCCACATCGTATTTCGTTTCGAGTGGGCCACTCGACCGGCTCGAAGCGATTCTGCATTCATTTCGTTATTCCATCTAAAATTTTTGTATGGGTAGCGGTCCGCGGGAACCGTCTCTACCCGTGTTAAACACGTAATTACCGACGAACCTCGTCCCTGGCATATCGTCTCTCCTCGCATCCTTGCAATTTTTTTCTCCATCGATTTTGTTATTCTATCTTCTCCTCGATTCTTTATTCGAAGAACGAGCGACATTTTGTGTGCCTAGGTTACGTCAGCGTTTAACGGGGACCGACGCCGGATGGAGGTGAACCGAACGAACGCGCGTCTTGCTCGTCGAGTGTTTGTTACGCGAGACAAATCCTGAATATTTTTTTTTATTTCTTGCCTGCCCGCCGAGTCCTTCGACGTTCGACCCGGAAACGGGGCTAATCAATGTAGCACAGAAGTGTTCCGAGTTTTAACAAATTCAAAATGGCGAGTGACGGACGTCAAATAGACTCTCGGGATTTCTGTGGCAATCTCTGCACAAACAACGATGTGTATTCATTGAACATAACTACGGTTTTACGAAATTTTCATTGATTTCATTGAATAATTTGTTCCGTGGGTAGAATTTAGAAAAACGTGACTAGGTATGACGATTCTCGTCGCGTTCAAAATCGTCAGGAGGATACAAATAAAGAGTTTCCCGTGCTTTTAGTTCCTAGCTGGATCGCAGGGACGCCCGCAATTATATTTTAATAGATCAGGCTTTTAACGCGTCCCCGCGGAAGCCGGCTGGATTCTGATTAGAGGAGCCACCGATGAATTTTAACCGACGATTCATTCACCGAACAAAATCGAGTCAAGTTTCACTTTGTGGCGCCTCGGGGCCACGTGGATCGTTCCTCCCTTCCACGTTCTGCGCCCTCCCCTCTTCCCTTTCATTCTTCTTTTCCTCTTGCATTTCATCGATTCTAATAATGACACGCCAGATTCCCGTAGATATCGTAATTGCGAGCTCGAAACGTGCCCTGTCTCGATCTCGTCGCACGCACCGGCGAATACGAATCGGTCCTCGAGCTCTCTCCGTCGGGTTCCCTCCTTCTACTTCTGGAAGAATAACATTCAAAAGAGACGTCAGAAGACCGGCGATCGTCCCGATACACGCTGATTCTCTGCTCACTCCCCTGAATACATTACGGAATGCGACGAGTATGCGGGATCACGGATGCCCCGGCATGCATTAGCGACAAATCGTTCGATTCGCGACCGCACGGCATTCGCTGCTTCAAAATTGCTAGCCTGTCTGTCGGATCCGATTCTGCCTCTTCGATCGTGCGCGTCTGCAATTCATTCCTAGCTCGCTTCGCTTCTAATCTATTAGAGTAATGGACCTAATTGCTGTGCCTATACATTAATTATACTTATTTTGAAAGCATATCGGGAAAAGATATTTTCAACGTGGAACATATTTTCACCGGAAATATTTCCGACGGAAAAGAAATTTTATGAATAAAATCCGCAGTCTAGCGATATGGTGTTCAATACGTATTAGAATTGCAGCATTCCACAGGTCATAATAACTTGTGTGTTTGCGCAGCCCCGGACACCATTCTACGAAGTCTGTAAAGCAATTAGGAGCGATCCATGCCGCCCACCGTCAAGCCAAAAACCAACACGATCCTTCGGCTTACCAAAAGATCAACTTGTTAAACCCAGGCTCACCGAGTCTAATCTACGTTCACAATAATCCTCGCTTAGAATACGCGTCCACGCATTAATATTATACCGGTTTGTTCGTCGACACCGCACCGAGTCACTACAGAAACGAAAATGATTCTTCCATTAATCAAACAATTCGCCGACGTCTAAACAAAAGCGTTCGGAGGTCGTACAAGCGACAGAAAATCATTCCCGTGTCAACACATCCGTCGACTATATTTGCTTGCCGTCAATTTCTTGCGTAGGAACGTCGTCGGTCCGTCGCGACGGTACGCGGTTCTCGGAAATGTTTTTCGAAATCCCGCCACTTCGTTATCGCTTTTCTCTCTGCGATTTTTTCTCCTTTTTTTTGTTGACGTGTTCCCTCTTCTTCTATACATATTTTTCGTCTCTCTCTTTAAATTTTTGCCGGGGAATATTTTCGCGAAATACGCGCGACACTCGACGGAGGATCCCGTCGCGTTTCCGATTTATAAGCGGATCTGCGAGCGCGTTTTTCCGCGCGTGCCATCGAAATTCGATGGAAACGCGCGCGCGTTTCACGGTTTTTCCGAAGCCGGTTTTTCGCGGCTGGCTGATGCAAGTCATTTACCCGGCCCTCTTTGTCTCTGTTCTCAACGTCGAAACGCTTCCAATTGCAGCGTATCGGATTCATCGAAATTTCGCCCACCTTTTCATCGATACTGTTTCGACTTGCGTCCTTGAACGATGATCTTTAACCGAAGAGCGGAATGGCCGATGCCAAACCTACCCGATGGCCCGTTCCTGTGAAATTGGTGGAATTAATTCGAAAATGTTCGTATCACGAAGTAGGTTTATGTCGAGGGGATATACCACCGTGCGAGTTTCACATTATTCCGAAAATTAAACGTTTCCTTTTTTCGGTAGATGAAACTCTATTAGTTATGATTATTAACACTGGAACGAACGAGCAACAAATGCCACTGACGTATATTGGTTTGTAACAGTGACAAGACTGTGCCCATTCAGACTTCATACAACTTTTATTGTAATATGAGCTTCAATGAAGAGGTTCATTGAAAAATTTCCGATGAAAACATTTTTACAATTTCCGTAATTGTAAAAGAAAAAATTAGGAACCAGTCATTCTGACTGCTCCGGTCGTTCTAGTGTTAAGATCTATATAGCGTATACAATACAAACTACACATTAGTGTTAGAAAGAAAACTAATTTTTCTTTCTCGTCCCCGTAAGAAAAGAAAAAGAAAACGGAGCCATCCGCTCCAATTTAAATCACGGTCCATCGAAAAGCTGTTACAGCGATACAGTGTCGTTTCCAGGGTCGGAAGACGAGTTCAGAGGATCGCGATCGATCATGTCGGCGAATCTCGGCATTGTCGTCGACAAGCGGCGCGGCGCGGCGGCTCGTAAACACCCATAGAACATTAATGGTGCTGAAAGTTATCCGGCGGCCCGATCTGTAAACCGTCCTCGCCCCTCGATTCGTCCACGCCAGGACGAGCAGCCGCCCCATAATTTACTCGTTAGTTTTTCGTGGCCCCTGCTGGACTCCCATTCATCCTTTTCTCTCGTTCATTCCTCCCGCCTCTCTGTCCGTCACTTTCTATCGTTTTCTCTTTCTCTCTGTCCCTCGACTCTCTCTCTCTCTCTATCCTTTTCTCGGCCGAAGACCCCGTGTGGTCCTGCTTCCTCCCACAGTCTCGATTTCAATTCCGTGGCTTGTTTACCGTTCCTCCCCGACCGTGCTCGCGCAGAACTACCGTTCCCATTATCTCGATCTGCTTGCCGATACGTGTAATTTGCGTGGCCGGGCTCGCGTGCACGCACCGCAACGAGAAAACAGCCGCGACGGGCGTGGTAGGTTGTTGCGAACGCTGTCGGAGCACAATAGAACCGAACGAGGCAGGTCTGCAGAAAGATACCTACCACTCGGGAACACGGGATTCCTTCCGGTTTTTTAACCGGGCGACGGAAAATCGCTTATTCTTCGTGTCTCGATTCTTCGCGCAGAGACGCCGCGTCGGAGGAGGACTAAAAGTTGCAGGAAATTGCCGTGATCGAACCGGAAATTGAACAACCCAGGAATCATTACAGTATATTGAGTCCTCAATTTCCCCCGTTCGAGAGCTCCGCTAGGTTGTTCTTCTGTCGCCGTGTTGCGACACGAACCCGTTATTTTTGTGGAGGAACAAATCACTTTTGTTATTTGGAACTTCTTTCGAGTCGCGATCGATTCGTTCCTATCTCTCAGGATCTTTTGTCGCAGTCTCGCGAAAGGATCTAATGATCATTGGGTACCCGTAGGGATTCGAGGACGTAACTGTCCAAATGGTTGAAGTTGTTTCGCGGCCAACAGTTGGCAGAATTAATCGTCTAGCGAGCAGAAATCCCGAACGACGAGAAGCCGACCGCGTCGTCGACGTCGGCGACGGGTTGGCAGCCGGGGCTCCGATTTTTTCCCTTTTTTTCCCCCCGTTCTTTCGTTTTATTCCATTTCCTCCCCTCGCGGCGGTAAAAAATTTCAAGTGGCAGCGCGAGCGAGCGAACACGGGGAAAGGATGGAGACAGAAGGAAGCTGGTAGGGTGAACCGACGAGAAGGAGACACAGATGGAAAGGGAGAGAGAGAGAGAGAGAAAGAGAGAGGAAAAGAGAAGAGAGGGGGAGGTATCCTGCAGGGGAGCGCGGAAACGGGTGCTCGAGGACCGGTCGCCATCTTGCCATGGGTACAGTCAAGCACAACACCTGGACGCGAATCCGGGTTACCAATACTCGTATTGATATCGATTAACCTCTCCCCCCTTTCCGGAGACGTGGTATGTCGATCTTCCGAATAAAACCTCGAGCTCGAGGCTTCGTGACCGCGACATTGTCTTACGAGTCCGCGCACGTCCAATCTGGACGCCATCTTGAATATTCAAAAGGCGTCGAAAGTGTCGCCCGACAGAGAGATACGGCAGACGGTTCAAAGCGACTTTTCGTTTCTACTCTCGTTAATCAAGTTAGATCTCTCGAGCAACGAATTAATTACAAGTTCAAGTAATTAATGTTCGGATCCCCTCCCCCGGGGTTGAAAGAAGCTTCCGAAAAGTGTTCGAGAACGACTGCAAATGGAATCGAGATAGTTGAGGTTTTTAATCTTCCTAGAAGCCGTCGAGGGGAAGGGGAGAATGTAATTAAAATGGTGGATTACTAATTGGTACACTTAAAGTTTTAATTGGGATTGTCTTCTTGTCCCACTGCAACTTTGTGAAAGTGGAACGACGCATCCAAGAACGGAGACTTTACAATGACACACAGTTCTTGTGTCTATTATAGCTTTTCGACAATTACAAATTATTAGGGAATCTTAACCCTTATTGACTCGTCGAGGTCGTTTGAATGCCGTGCAACGTTGAAGAAAAATTCGTAGCGTGAAGCCCAAGGGTGCGGAAAGCGTCGGTAGTCGAATTTCGTTGGATTCGAAGCGGGCCCGAGCGGGTACCGTTGAGTTCCTTTAATAATTGCCGACGGGGAACGAGGACGACGTGTATATTCGCGAAATAAATTGTACTTGAAGCAGCAGCGTGCGCGAGCTTGCGGATCGAATATCTAAATGCGGCGAGTTCCGCGCGGGTGCATCGTCTACCGTGGTAAAACACTCGTCGCTGTGCCGACCGGGATTGATGTAATTAACTAAAAAGCAGGCCCTCCGGCGAAGTCACGGCGTCGCGGCGCCCACAGGCCCCCGCGACGCTCTGCGTCTCGTTCTTTACAGAAGCCTCGGCCGAACAAAGACCGCGGGAGGAGATATTTAAAAGATTTCTGCCGGGACCTCTCGTTTCCGCGACGAATGGAATTCAATGGGCTCCGGTAAACGAGGAAGTGGGTTTTTTTTTCAATCTAATAACCGATGTTTTTACCGCGAGTGTAATTACATTAGGTGGTCTCTCTCCCTCTCCCTTTCTCTGTCGCTCCCGGCCCTTTCTTTCGATAACTGGCAAACACGGCTCGCCCAGCCCCGAGAAAACCTCGGGGACGATCGCTACCTCGATTTTTTACTCGATACGTTGTTTTAGATCCTCCGCGTTTACTATACAATCTCAAAATATTCGTTCAACTATTTCTCCAGAAATTCATTTCCACTCGTTCCCAGAAAAATAATTTACGCGAAAAGTCGGAGGTGATCGTTTACACTAATTTTATTAGAATAATTTTATTAGAATAATTCAAGTTTTTCTTTTTTTTTTTTCAAAGAAGGGAACCTCGATAGGAGCCGAGTCCTCGACCCAAAAACCCAGCAGGCCGCGAATTGAACAATGTTCTCTTCCAAGGAAAAATATGGCGGCGTAACGAGCCGGCCGAGGGCGAAACGACGGGCTAACGTGTTTCCCGAGAATCCAATCACGGCAGGCATTGAGCCTCATTACGCGTCGGTGGTCGCCGCTCATAAACACGTACTACTCCGTTCCTGAGCACGGCCGTTTTCGCCGGAAATCGCTTAACGCGCGTTGAAGTGGCTAAAGTGGCGTGACGCGTGACGCGCGCGCCGACCGTCATGCGTTTAGCGTAATCGTCACTTTGTCAGCGTGAAGTGCACGGCATGCCCTGCACTTATGTTCGCGGTCGCAACGCGCACGTAAGTCCGTGTCGGCCACTCGAATCGAATCGTTACTATACCGAGCTCCCCTGACCCACCACCCCCTCGAACCGTTACCCTGTTCGAACTGATCACGAAAAACGGGAAATCATTCTCCTCGGAACGCTGCAGCACGCTCCCGGCGAAAACCATCCGACGGTAGAGATCCGGAAGAGAACAAAAGCGGAAATTATAAAATTCTTGAGGATTCAACCCCTTTCACTCGCGAGATCTCAGAAATCAGACGGATTTCGGATTACTAGGCTGCCTTGGATGCACAGAATTTTAGCAAAAAGATCCGCAAAGTACCGATCATCGTTCCACCATATTTTCCATCGTCGATTTCTCTCTTCCCCTATTTCGTAGCTGCATACATTGTACGGTCATTCCACCTCGTCGCACAGAATTTCTCCGCCTTTCTTCGCATCCCACGCGAATGGCCGGCGGCGCAGCAGTGATCAGGAACATGTTCTCGCTGGCATTGCGTCGCGTCGCGTCGCGTCGCATCCAGGTGAAACGAGAAAGTCTCGGATCTGTCGAGGCGTTATTCCCGAGCGCGATTATATTATTAAAGCATCGCTGCCGCGGAGATCGAAGAGGAATGTCGTGTACCGAATGTTGATACAGCTGAGTGGTCGTCCCGGCAGGTACTCGGCCGGCTTGCTTCGGCTTCTGTTTGGCATGCCGTGGGGTCCCGCTCACCGTACTGAATCCCTGACGATGAGGAGAAGAGACGCGCGCGGGGTGACAGAGGGTAGAACGGACGGGCAGTTCGATGTTGACGCGGCTGACAGAGCTCCGTAACCTGGTCCACGGTAGCTGGTACTGTTTATTCGTAATGAGAGAGGGAGAGACAGTTAGAGAGACGACCGTGTGCGTGTATGCTCGAATGCTGATCACGAGGTATCGCGCGGGTTAAGTACCTGTGCCCATCGTCGGAGCCCACGTGTTTGCTCGGAACACAGAAGCCCCCCTGATGAAACCGTACTCTCCTCGTCCCACGTCTTCTCGACCGGTTCACCGTAGGGCAACGCGTGCACCGGCGAACCCGCGTTTCCATATTGCCATAGCGTCGGGAGGATCGAGCCAAGACCAACGACACCGCTGAAATAGGTGCTCTTTGGTCTGGGTTAGGTCCGGTTTGTCTCGTAGCAAACCCCCGTACTGAACCCGATCGGATCTTCATAGCTAAGGGGTTGATCTACGGCAAGGCTGCTTAACTGGTGGCTCTTTCCTCTATCTTCCTTTTTTCGACCAGAAACCACCACTGGGTACGACGTCGTACCACGAGCTAGGCAGTCACAGGGGAAAGGAGAATGGCTGTCTCATTCTGCCGCGCTCCGTTTCACTCTTGTCCTTCTCTACGCGATGGACGTTGGAGGAGGTGATTGGGCGCAACAACGAAAGCAAGCGAGGCGAAGCGCGGCAGAATGAAATAACAAGATGTCTCGGCATTTGTTTAGAATTTTCTTTTCAATCGATTTTGCTGTCATTCCGAGGAGATTGTAGAGGGGGAATGGTGGGAAAAGAAGTTAAGCAGCCCTGATCTACGGACTACAATTGTAGGATGAAAGTCGGTTTATTCACCGGTCGTTTTTTCTGTTGCAGAGCGCGAGTTCGCCCCGACGGGTGGCTGTCCCGGTTCTGGTGAAGGACGGCAAACCCTGCGGAAGCGGCGGCGGTGGCGGAAACGAGGGTAGCCGTGGCGGGCCTAGCGCGGCTTTGGCTAGCCCGGCTCCTCACCTGACGGCAGCCTCGAGCCCTCACGGATCCCATCACGCAGCGTCCTCGGTGTCCCATCATTCGGTGGTCGGCGTGAGCCACGTGATGTCGTCCAGCCAGAGTCTGCAGCACTGTTCGTACACGAGAACCGGGACGCAGCAGAGTATGCAGCAGCAACAACAGCCGCAGTGCGGCGGGTACCTGCCGTTCCAAAGTCGGGCCTGGTAGTACATGCCATCCGCGGCGGTGGCCAACCCATCAGCCGCAGGTCCAACTGCCTGGTACCCGATGGAAGACAGCCCTTAGAGACACAACGGTCGGCGCGAAACCACTCCCGAAGCCATCGTGAACGAGCAGGTTTGTTCGACGTCGAGGACAAGAGGGCGATCGACAGCAATCGTCGGAGACGTTCGTGGACCCTTCGAGTGAAAGCGTGCGAGGCTGTTCGCCCGGGACATTGGGACGCGAACGCTCGGCCGTGTTGTTAGTGTCCTCGTCAAGGGACTGTCGATGAAGTGACGCGAGGGGATTCAGGCTCTCGGAGCCGTTGTCCACGCTGCAGAGACCGCGGGACGGTTAATTGGAGACAGTGATCCGCGTTCGAGTCTTCTTCGCGTGCGGGGACCAGCCGCCGAAGGGATTCCAACACGCGAGTCCCTCGAAATCGTTGGTTCCCCGAGTGCGCGATACGAGTGTCCAGAGCTGAACGTATCCTGGGACAACTGGACGATCAAGCCCGATACCGAAGTACTTACATCGTTCCCGTTTGTCCGACCGACAGACAGCGGATTCCTCTCGGTGGATCCCGAAGCTCCGAATTTGCTTTTTTGGGGAATCGATGGCCCAGAAACAAGCCGGGAAACAAGAACTTCGAGACCTCGAAGAGTGTTCGAAGCGACTCGAGCGCGCGGAGACCGTCGTTGCTCGATCTTAGTTCGCAGTAGAACCGTGATGGAACGACGACGAGCAGAGGTCGATGGTCAGTCGTCTGCCGTGGTATCAGATACGATCGGCAGGTCGCAATTAGCTGCACGAGGTTCGTTCTCGTCGCGGTCGCCAGCCAGGAGCACTTCCGGGCTCCTGATTCGTCCTAGCGTCGATCGATCGCGTGTTTGCGAACCTTCGCCGTCGAGACCGCGACGCAAGGGGTACACCTCCGCTTGCTAAACTGTCGTCCGTTTGTTGTTGCACGACAGAGATGAGGTAGAAAGAGGTTGGAGCATCCGAAGCGATCGGCGACTTTAATTTGAACGTGTTTGAGGTAGCCGGGAACTCGGACACCTAACTAGCGGAATTAATAATTGGATTCTTCTTTGCGGACTGGTTTCAAATATTATTCTCAATTTCGATTCTGTCTCCGATGAATTCGTTCTGTCGATTTGCATTCGTACTTCGTTATTTCGACGACAATAGACTCCTTTGGACGGATTTCTTCTTGCAAAATGGATCTCCATTCGTAGCGATAAAATGATGTATATTTGCATTCGTATCAGAGATGTAGCCACTCGTTGACGCAAATCATTTCGACGATCGTTAAAGGCAGGACGTTTCAAGATCAGTTTTTATTATTAGAAGGATAAAAATCGGCGGTATGGGTTTATCACGCAACTTACAGCTTGTTTAATATCTTTCGTTCCCGTGCAGAGGATTAAATATTAATTCTGATTGATTGTAGATTCTTGGTATCTGCAGCAGTGCTCGGTGAAATTTACATCGATTAAATTTTTAGCAGCAGGACAATATTTTGGGAAATTTAACCGAGTGCTACTTCACTGCGTTTGAGGATTAAGTTTGGAGTAAGGAAAGTTTGAATTCGGACGGAAACGCGTCGAATTAGGGGCGCCGATCGCAAAAGACCAGGACGAGCGTGATGAACGCGACAGTTTCCGTCGCACCTGTGATAGCGGCACGTGCAGTTCGGGGCTCAACGGAACGGCGAGAAGGGGCTACCCGAATAATCTGTCCGGATCCACTCGAAACGCGCCAATTCCAATTGCGAGAAACTGTACACCGGCGTTTGATCGTGTCACCCGGTCCATCCGGGACCGTCATACGAGACGCGCACTCGTGACACTGTTGCAACGTCACGTTCCACGCGAGTTTGTCGCATCCCCCCGGTGAAAAGGATTCGAGTTTCAGGTGAACGAGCCCTCGTGAACCTGTTGGAGGCTTACTTTCTTGCGTGAAATCTGTTACGGTCAGACTAGGACAGATTTGGGGTTGGAAATTCAAGAATCGGCACGCATAACGTTGAACGTGTTGCAGACCATCTTCTGAATTTCCTCTAACAATTTAATTGATCCCCATCATTTGCCACGTCTATTTACAATTTGAAGATTTGAAGATGCTGAAAGCTTTAAACTTAATGGTACCTTTCAATTATTCGCGTAATGGTCGATATTAATTCGTAAATCGTGAAACTGGATTGTAACGTGAACAGAATGGGAGGGTTACATTGTGACCTTAAGGGGATGAAATTAGAGGGTTTAATGATAGCCTATATTTTTCCAGAACCGTGAAATTTATTTGTAGATACTTGTCTCCTTTATATTTATGGCGTTTATCGTTTCGAAGATCGAGATGGCCTAAAGTCAGCCTTCAACTTGTTACCGGCATCGATAGCCGAGACTCTGGACGAAAAGAAACCCATAATTTATGCCATTGAACGTATACGTTACACACATTCGGAGAACTCGTTTTCTCCTTGTGTTTGTTACCTGAGAAACCAGAGTACTTTCCACATCGCCATAAGACGCAGGGAACAAACTAATATAGTTGCACTGCGAGGGTACAGAAATTGTCCAGATGCATGGGAATTGATGACACTTTGCAGAATCGAGTTCGCGGTGGACGGACTAGGACTCGAGCGAACACACAGCTTACACTATGTAGAAAATTATAGCCATCGCATAGAGGCAAGAGAGACTCGATCTCGCTGATTTGTAAAATATTCGACAAGACGGATGTTCATCTCGGTTCTGGTTTTTAGCCGATACCAGCAATAAATATCGCGGTCCACTTATTGCGCAATAGGCCAGACAGCACATTAATCATTCCGTTGCATAAATCGATATAGCCAAGCAGTGTCTGCGTCACTCTTCAGCCCTGAGCGTGCTCCCTGATTCTCCATGCATCAACAATTGTCTGGAAACTTCGTTAAAAGCCTCGGAAGACCAATATGTTTTCAACGACCGTGCTGGAAATGTCTGGGTCCCTTCAAGCTCCGTTTTCTTTCGCCATGATCAATTCGCAAATGAACATGCCCCCATTCGAGACATAAAATTCCCTGCATTAGACCCGGTACCGGATGCGGTTCTCTGTGATCAATGACACAATGATTTACCAACCGATCGTAGCCCTTCAGGACCACGCTCGAAAACGGACCCAAGCACCAGCGCGGCGCCGAGATTTCACTCTAGCAATAACGATCGCCAAATTCTCCGAACACTGTGCCCCGCGACCAAGCCATTTGCAAAATTCCTAGCCGAGCGCACCTACAACAGAATTCGCGAACAACGAAGTCGAGCCAGATTCAGCCTGGCAGCGAGCGTTCAGAAAAAGTCGAATCGGCCGCCGAGAGGGTTGAAACGGGTAGGCAACGAGCCTGTGTATCTGCCTTTCCCCTCCTCCCCCGCCCCTCGGACGCGACGACGGGGAGAGAAAAAGGGGTGAAAGAGACGGGGCAAGGGGGGCCAGCCGAGGGAACAGTCGAAACGGATTAATCGGGCGTCGGAACTGGCTCGTTCCATAGAAAACTCTCTGAAATCGTGTCGCGAGGCGCGCGTTTTTTCAAGCGACCGTGAGCCGCGACACCGCGTGTGTACATATAGCCGTGAACAGAGGGGCCGAGGGAGGGGGGGACCTGTACATATCCGCGAAATTGTGACGCGCGAGAACAGAAAATCGATCTTCTCTTCTTGCGGCCGGTGGAGGAAGGCGAGGAAACGCCGGCGGAGGGGGAGGGGGAGGGGGAGGGGCAGGGGATGGAGAGAGAAGACCGGTCGGAAAACCAAGAGAAAAGCGTGGCGTGTCCCGACGCAGTGATAACGAGGTCACAGCCGTGAATCCCGATGATGTAAATAAGAATAACGTGTACGGTGGTGTCTATAGACGTTCGCCTGAACGACGGAAATAAGGGGTGCTCCGCGGCGGTCGAGAGTGATAGAGGATCAAACCTGGGGGGGGAGGTTAGGAATCGCAGGCGGGGTGGGGGGAGGACCGCGTAGAAATTGGATCAGCGACGAAAACGCCATTCAAAGCTGGAAATTCTTGTTGCTCACCCCCTCCCCCCATACCTCACCACCATCCCCCGAAAAACCGAGCCTCGGCGTTCCCGTTCTACTGTAAACGATTTAGAAAGAGAGAGAGAGAGAAAGAGAGAGAGAGAGAGAGAGAGAGAGAGAAAGAGAGAGAGAGAAATGGAAACTTGAGCATTATTGACATTAATGTAACGCATCTGATTACACACACCCATTACACACGCGCGCGCGCGCTTGCGCATGCGTTCTCGCGCGCACACACAGCGAACATGGATACACGTGTACACATATACGAGCGTCAAGGTATAATTGATTGACGAATAGCGAGTAGCGTGTGACGGTGAAGAAATTTAGAAATTATTACAAAGTTTTGTAAATAACGACAGAGATATTAATAAAACGATACTTATTCGAAGAAAAAGCCCTGCGACGGAACGGTCGGAGTTTGATTTCAAACCTCGCCTGTGCTAGTGGATCCCTCGACTCGATCCCTAACTCCTTCACAGTCGAGTTCGATGAAACTCAATCCCTGGACCAAGGTATGAAAGATTGGCGAACCTAAACGATCGCACCCAATCGAACGGTGGCTGGTAAGGTTCACAAGTAGAAACAACCGAGGAATGACCGGACAACTGTCTCCCATCCTTACCTGTCGTTTAGACAGGAAAATAGGATATCGCAAGGGAGACTAAGAATGTTTCATTACATCTCTCGGCGAGTCCTGATCGCCGCGTTTCTCATGCGTGACGAACGTTCTGAGCGCAGCGCCATGGAAACACCCTCATACTCTGATCCAGGCAGCGTGTTCCTGGCCCCGTACCGTCCTAACCCCCTTAGAACGGCGACGGTGTACCTACGATTATTAAGGTAAGCCGATCTTCTCGATAGGTGAAGGTTAATGCCCGGCGTGCAGGTGGAGGAGAAGCCAGGAGTCGACCCGACCATTTATTGGATATTTGCGGAGGGTCTGGAGCCCGGGAACTTAAACCCCCCTGGCGAGGGGAGGTCAGGATTCCAGCGATTTATCAAGAGCACCGTGACTAATTGCTCCTGGTTGCGGGGGGGGGGGGGGCAGGTACGAGACACACGAACACACGAGATCGCAATTCCCAGGGGACAACCGGGAAACGCCGACGGCGGCGGAAAAAGTGTTCCAGACTTTCGCGCGGAAGCGTGATTAATTAAAGGGGCGAGGGGGAAGTTTTGTTTCTTGCTTGGCCGTGTCTCGGCGATAGTGAAACTCGATGCAAGGTGACGGTACTATTTTTGGATGATTCTATCGTATCTCAAGCTGAAAATGAATGAGTTTGCAGGAAGAGCTTGACAAAGTTTAAAGGCCACGGTGCGATCGAACGAGGTCGAAGTATCGGCGGAAGCGGGAAGGAAAAATGGTCGCACGAGTTTCACGCTCGACGTCGGCGCGTGTCGATTGCCCGCGCGCAACCGTCTGTCCGCGAGCGTGTGCGTGCGTCGCATGACATACGAGAGGTCCTGACGGTGACAGGCCTCCGCTTCTGGTGGTCACTCTTATACACTGGTATCCCATATCGCACCCCACACACCCCTCTCTTTCTCTCGGCTCGGCCGCCATTATCATATTTATTAACTGCCGCTCGACGCTTATATCTACACCTATTCGCTGCCATTCCTATATAATATAATCTGTGCCAGTGACAGCAGCACGTGGCACCAACCCCCCCCCGCTCCCACCCCGCTTCACCCTCCGACGCTCGACGATACTCTCTCTTTCTCTTTATTTCCCCTCTCATTCTGCATGTCTCCCCCGCCCCTTTCCACCTTATCTGTCACCACCCTTCACGCCCTTATTACACGGACAGAGGATTTGTTGCTGCCGTTTGATACGATTACCGGAGCCGACGGTTTCTGATTTGTATTGTAGATGGGAATTAGCTCGGATCCCGGCTCGCGAATGCTCGTCTTTGTGGTCTTTCGATGATAATTGTTACCCTGTGATCTTCCCTGTGATCTTCGGTAGTCCACACGCCTTGAACCACATTCCCCCGCAACGGTTTCTCCTAGCTTTTCAACCTTTCACCTTTGTCGGTACCTGCAACTCCTGCCTCCTTTTGTTTCTACCTGGTTTGACCGCCCCAATTACTTCAACTGATCTACAACGCACTGCTTAACGTCCTATTTTCTCCGGTTTAAAGTCCTGTACGACGGAATGGCACGCGCAGGCCCCGAGTCCTCCGGGTCGATTGTAAATTCATGAAGGAAAAGGAAGTCGAAACGCCCCACGTCAGGACACCCCGTTCATGAATACCGGCCCGGTGAAAACATGGGGCTGTTTCGATCTAAGACGCGACGAGCGCGAAGCAAGGGCGCCCTCGGAGAGCCCAGGATGCTAATGTCGTCTTCCACCGATCTTCCCTTGATAGCTGGTCCTAATGCATTGCAAAGGGTTGTCGGGGAGGGGGAGTACCTGGCATTCGTCATTCATGACCCAGCGTTTCAATCGATGCCTCCTACAAGCGAATGCATAAACCAATTCCTCCATAAACAGCAAGCCCGTTTCGAACTAGCGCGAACATTGGGACAGCGTCGCTTTCAGGAAATCTCGAAGCTGAAATATCTCGGTCAAACGGGCGCGGAAATAATCGCGAGGACCCAAGTTTGCGGGGATTCCGGTGCGAGAAACTTTTTCCGCGGGAGACGTTCAATCCGCATCGACAATTGCCGGTCGACCATCCCCCCCGCCCCGTCGGCCGATGCGCGCGCGTTATTGAATTGGAAATTTCCGGGCCGGGGACAAAGAGTCGATTTCATTTGAAATCATGCCGCGGGTCTCATAGACCTCCATTCAGATAGGTAGGGAAATGCAGATTGCCGGGGCGACACAAAGCATTCCAGCCGGGATAACCGAACTGGATAACGGGTCCAGATATTGCTACTTGACTCCCTCGCCCTGCAGGTAATTGCAGCGCCAGGCTGCCTTTGCCATCCATACCGTGACGGAATTCGCGATATTCGCTTGCCACGCGTCGCACCTAAGATACCTGGCTCCGCAGCCCGTGTCTAGCACCGCTAGAATAGTTGCCCCGCCGATGCATTATTGAATCCTGATCGAGATCAAACGGCGGGCAACCCGTCACAGAGCCGATCAATCTACAGCACGGGCCAACTTGTTTTACCCGCGATTAATGCCAACGGCATTAAGTGTGTAGATCCAATCGACCTACAGCACGGATTACCACAGCGAACCCCGGATCAATGAGGACATAATTATCGCTGGTTTTTCGCAGTTTCTTCAGCCGACTTCTCTTTAATGTGTTCATCATCACCCTGTAAGATCTGCGTTCATCCTTGTTCTCCTCGAATCCTCTCGATCTCGATCTCAAAACTTCTACTTGGGAATGTTACCTAAAAGAGCAGCTATTTAAAGGAAAGGAAAGACACACCTATGTATACTTGCACAAGAAAAGATGGTCAGCAAACAGATTTCTGCGCTGCCGATCGAAAGTTTAGAGTCACTTGCGATACTCCGGGGACGGACGAAAGAAATCACTGAAGTGTCTCGCCGAAGGTGTTACTCGCGAGGCAGGATCAAGAATCTTGGACTCTAAACACCGGTTCAATGTCGCGGCATAAGAAATCGTTTAGCGGCCGCGATCGGCCGAAGAAAACCTGACAAAATCCACCGTCTGTGACCCGTATCCAAGCCTGCGACGTCACGATGTAACGCACACGTTGCAGCGCCGTAGAAGTCGCGTACACACACACACGCGCGCGTACGCCGGGACGTGCGTGTCAGTTCCCCGTCCGGGAGCAAAAATCGCTTGTCCCGCAGAGTGGGGGGACGGCTCCGCCTCCCGACGACCCTACCGCCGTTCGTACACGCCCCCGGCCCGCCCACCCCGTCGGCTCGTTGCGTGGGTGAGTCTGACCTCCAGAAATAAATCGCTCGAAGACGATGGAAAATGCTTCTACGCGGCACCTACTGACCGAGACTTTCTTTTTCGCGCTCTCTGCCGTTCCCCTTTCGAATAATCCGTTCAGAAAAAAGTTTCGAGTGAAAATCGGTCGTCGTCCGGTACGCTCGTTACTCGCCCGTTAATAGGCTGCGTTCCGATTCGGCTGTGCGCCTCTATTCGAGAACGGCTCATCAGTAGAAGGCTTAAACTCGCTCGCTTAACGGCGCAGAACCAACGTCAACGCATTTGCATTATTATTATCATGTGGCTCGCAACTGCACAAAAAGTAATTTATTGAATCAATCACTGTTATACAATGTTAGAAGCCGTTTGCAAGAAAACGTGGACCAATTTTAAAGAAGCCTTCATGGCAGTACGTAAATGGAAATCTTTTAAATCCCTTATTATGACAAAAAAAGAAGAAAGAGACGAATTTGATGAAATTAATATATCCTTACCGAGCACGAGCAAGCACAGTGTCATATTGCCGTTATCATAGTGCGCGCAATACGTCGAAGGGGTTGCCCGTAAGGGGTTAAAGGATTTTCGATTCCGGGTGAAACAACGTTAGTTTCGATATCGGATTTCCTCCTTTCCGCGGAAGGCCGGTATTAATTCACAGCGGCGTCGGCGTCGCCGCCGCCGCCGCGGCGGAGAGGCTGAAATTAATTAGAAAAGAGTATTTAATTTCGCTTAGCAAGCGGCTCGCGCCACCCTCGTCGCCGGGGGTCGCTGATTGGACAATTCTTACCCTCATTGTCTCGGTGCGCGGCGCGTAGTTAAGGTTGGGCTCGATCGACGGAACTCGTGGCGCGACAGACGAGCCGCGGGGCACGTCGGGCCGTTATTTTTAATTCTCCGGTGGCGGCGGCGGGAACAACGGGGGCTGCTGTTCTGTGCGCGCGTATGGGCCGCGCGCGGACACACTTAACCGACGCCCGAAAAACAGTTGCTGCGACGACGACTACGACGACGACGACGACGACAACGGTGCGCACAAAAGCTTGACGCGGCGCGCACATAACGAGCACTTAAGCACTCGTCGACAACGGTCGAACACGAAAAATGTCATAAGATGGTGCATTGTGCATGGAAAAAGGAAAGAAAGGGCCGGAGGGGCGGGGAGGGGAGGGGGGACACTCGTAGATCCGTTGGCGCGTACACGATGGTATATTGTTTATCGAGCAGAAGGTAGACACAGGGTGCAGAGCTTTTGTAAGAACGATGGCCGTGCGCTCGCGCGAGCGCAGCCGGGCTATATAGCTATGAACATGAACGTACGAACGTTTGCACGGCAAGAACGCAATATGCCAACCAGTGCCTCGATTCGATGAACTCTCGAGAGGCTGTGTTCGAAGCGACCAAGGAAAATCGCGAGATCGAAGGTTCCCACACACGGCGAGGCCACCAGCGGCGAGACTCGTACGGCCGGTTTCTCGCGGCGACGTTGTTGCGGGCCCCCGGGACTAGGGTGACGAGTGCATGCCACCAGTGCCACCGCCTAAACCCAGACCCCGACGTCATTCGTCGTCATTCGTCCTGCACCTTTTCTCTTCCGGGCGAGCGTATCGTTATTTCCGCGAGACCGGACAATCGAAGTCAAGGAGTCGACGTGGCGCGGCTAGGGGGTCCGATTCGCACGGGGGGTCAACCACACGGGATCCTTGGCGACGCTCACGTTAAGCCCTTGTCGGTAACCGGCCGCGGAACATTATCGACAGGCGGGTGCCCCGCGCGGGAAACCTCGCGGGGGGCCACAGCTCGTCACCTCTCGCCCTTTTCCTAGCTGACTGCTCACTCGACTACTCGGGGGCACGAATCTTTCGATCCGATCGGCTTCCTTAACCGCCCCATGTCGTCCAGCCGATGCACAGTGGGCTACTTTGTCCAAAAATCCGGCAGAAACTCCATTTTCAGCAGTATCCCAGAATCACAAAAATTTAATACACATTGGACATTTCTTTATCACAATGTGGTATTTGGTAGAACTTTTTACATATATTTCTATATGTTGTAAATAGGGTTAGTCCTTCTAAAAAAATAAAATATTAATGCGCAAAGCTATTTTAACGGTCCTACGTTTGTGAAAACGTTGTGTTCAACGTCTAGAATAACGACTAAATTCAGACCGAACAGGATAAAATGATGTATGGATTTTTAGAGGATTTCTAGAGTCATCGTTTCAAAAGATCACGGTCAAATTAAGCCCTGGTTACCCCCGCAGACCCTCTGCTCTTCTCGATTCGTGCCTGGTCAAAGCGACGACGACGCCAGCGTCTTTATTGACGCGCACCGAGTAAAATTACGATCTCGTTTAGACACGAAAGACGTACGCGGCGCGGCGCAGGGCTGAAAGCGCGGCGAGGGATCCGGGCTTCGAGGTAGGGTAGCGATCGAGCACTTGAGCACGAGCTCGGAAGAAATGCGGGGAGAACAATGGCTAGAGGTAACCAGGAGCCGGTGCTGCGTCATCCCGGTGTCTGAGCCCGTCTCCACCGACGCGGTAACGAGGTGCACGTCGACCGAGCGGAGAGCTCACCTTCCCGCGACCCGCCACCAAAACCGACCACCCACCGCACCGATGCCGAGGATGCCACCAGAGATATCGCGTTACCTCGCGGGGACGCCTATCCGCCGATCATTTCGCAGATAATTCGCGACACCGTTGCTCCCGTTAATTGGAGATCAATTATAGTATCGCGACACCGATCGGACACGCTCCGCCACACAGAATCGCGCACGATCAGTACAATTTAATGAAAATTATATTCGTAATGTCTACTTAATAATATCTAATCGGCAATTACAAACGTTATTTTATGTAACATTATTTTATAAGATACCAGAAGGTTTGTTTCGCTCGGAATAACAGGTAGTCGTAGGAGCTGTATTTTAGAACAAATCTTATAATCGATATCGAACCAGTTTCGAGTTGCTACGTAATCCCCGAGCGGTACTCGGTTTTAGGAGAGCGAAGCAATCGCAGACTGTGTTAATTACAGTTTCGAAATATTTAAATTTCCCTGATTCGAGCCTCTTGCTTTATCGATTACGTACATCGCGATACTGTATCGCTTTTCGCTCGTTTCACGTGTGTCTACATATACAGGGTGCGGCCGAATAACATGTACAAGCGGACACGAGGAGGTTCCTTATGAAAAAATAAGAACAAAATATGGAATAAAATTTTTTCATTTAGTTTTCGAGAGAATCGAGTTTGAAAATCCGATGCGTGGATATGTTGTCGCAAATAAGTTACGGTTCGTCGAGCAACGTATAACGCGTATCGTGTTTGTAAACAATGGTCTGAGATTTCTTCTTGTATGTTATGTGCCTAAGCAGTTCGTTTTCGTTTATCTCACGATGATGTACACGAACAGGGAATACGTTGATATGATCCAAGCATATCTACGCATCGGATTTTCAAACTCGATTTTCTCGAAAACTAAGCCTTAGATGAAAAAATTTTATTCCATATTTTGTTCTTATTTTCTCATAACGAACCACCCCGTGTCCGCTTGTTATTCGACCGCAGCCTGTATATATTTCCTTTATTTCCCAAAAGCTTTCAGAACGTTGGTCGCAACGATCAATGTCGTAAAGGTAAACCTTGTTGCGGCGAGGAAGGTAATTGTATTTCATCCAAGGTTCCGCTTCTAAAATTAGTAACAATTAACCAGAATGCAGGCGAGCCTTATTATTTTCCCCAGACTGGGTGGCGGCTACGTATCGTCGGCGGAGCTTATAAGGGAGCCATCCAATTAAGGGACACCCCGTGCACGACGAACTCGAGGGATTCTTGGTCGAGCAACTTCCGTTCCGAAAATTCGTCGGCAGCTGCTTGATCTTTCCGCGTGGTTTCGCGCCGTACGAGCGACGGTAGACACTCGGCCAATGCGTACTTATCAAACGCAGGCGGCGTAACCTCGAAACGAGAAGCACGGGCGTTGGAACAGAGACAGAAAAAGAAGAGAGCGAAAGAGAGAGAGAGAGAGATATGTAAATCGTGAGAAACGAAGTGAGAGGCGAAAACGGAAAAGAGAAAGATTTAGAAAGAGAGAGAGAGAGAGAGAGAGTGAGAGTCGCGTACACTTGGCTACTTGGCATTTACATCCGCCATCCATTTTGCACGCTGGTACTTCAGTCCCTATTCTTTACCTTTAGGTGCCCGCACCCATGTACGGATACTCGCGCTCGCGAGCTCGGGCTCCGTCCAACACGCGCAAGCGATCGCACACGCACACCACAAGGGAGCACAGTAGGTGCACGTCACGTGTACATTAACACGAGTTGCCGCGTTTTTACGTGACGGAGCAATGCGTAGCTTCTCTGCGGCCCCCGTGAGTGCGTGAAAGAAGTGGCGAGCCAGAAGAAAAGGGGAAGGAAAGAGAAGACGAAGAAAGACGGGGGAGCAGGAAAGACGAAGACGGGGAGGGGGAGCGGAACGAAGGGAGAAGAAGAGAACTCGGATGTGCCGTGGAGCAGAGTCGTGTGAGGTGAGGGCGCACCTGGACCTTCATCTCCATGGGCGTACAAGGGCTCTCACTGCCTTCCACTCCACGATTCAACCACCCAACGGACTGCCTCCAGTTACCGTGCACCAAAGTTTCTTCTTTCTCTGTTTTCGGCCCTTTTCGCCCTCTCTCTCTCTCTCTCTCTCTTGCCCCCTCCCCTCGCCGCCTTTCTCTTTTCTCTTTGTCTTTTTTCTTTTTTTTTTATTTTGCTCCGCAGCAAAATCGCACGAGTGCGTGTGCGTACCATCGGAATCCGCGGCCACCGACACCCAAGCACGTTTTACATCGATTCGGCGCTTGTAAAAAAGAGAGAGAAAAAGAAAGGAAAAAAAAAATAAATAAAATAGAAGGAAAAAGTAGATTCCGCTGGGCCGCGCCGCGCCAGAGCGTCACGTCGAAAACAGTGGAAAAATACCGATCGCGAAAACCGGGCGGATTTTTTTCTGTGTCACCGTTTTTCGAGCATCCTTGATCCGAATTCACAGATTACAGCGGCCGACCGAGCGCGACGGCGAGCTGTTACAAAACGGCGAAACCCATTACCACCGGCTGCTGGAAAGCAAATACAGAAACGTTCCGCGCGAACGAAAATATCGAGGATTTTCGGGAGTTTTACAACGCGAGCCGCGTATCTTACACCGAGTGTACTTGTTGAGCCGTCGTGTTTATCATTGGTCGCGTCTCTTTCGCGGATTCGCTTCCGATTCGAAAATATAATTCCGTCGAGCGTCGAATCTACGATATGTTAAATCGTTACCTCAGACTTTCCGCCGTGGCAAAAGAGAGCAAGTAGCTCTGAGCGTCCGACGCATAATTTCCAAGCGTTCGAGCCTCCTGATTTCTTTGCGGCACAAAGAAGTCGTCTTTTCCGGTGTGCTTCTCTTTGAGGAACTCGCGTGCATTCTCGAGCACGGTTATTGCGTCTGAACACGCGATTATGGACGATCGAGCGGGTGCGTGCGTGCCGCGCATACTCCTCCAACCGAAGTGCTCCTTTCTGTGAAGCATGCGGCGTTATCTCGGCTTCCTTGTTGTCCCTTTGATGAAATAAAGCACTATCCGCGGCGAGATCTACCCCTGCGTCAGTAGTTGCGCTCTCCCCGCTCCCCGTGTACACGCGATCCGTGTGTATATACTTTCGCCTTGTCTCTCTCTCTCTCTCCCTATCTCTCTCTCTTCAGTCTCGAGTTCTCTCGACAGTGTAGGACACAATGCGGCCCTTACATCTTCATCGAGTACGAGTCGTCGCTTGCGTGTAATGCGTTCACTCTTGTTTCCATACGGGTACCGAGGCCCCGACCATTTCCTACCGCAGACACGGCACGGTCCAGACACTTCCAATACACTGTTTTCTCAAACTTGCGCGCGATAACGAAAGCGAGAGCGCCAACGCTTTGACGCTGACGCGGTTTCGGCGTGAAGCATCTGTGGAATCGGAAGCATTAAAAGAAAAAAAACAGTGTGAGAAAAACGAGAGAACGGAAGGGTTGTTTACACTCGGCCATGCGGGCTATCGGAAATATCGGCTCGGATCGCTGAACGAGAGACCGGATAATTTTATGCGGGCGATGGAAATTAAATGGGCCGTGCGGAACACAATACGTACCGATAAGCAAAATCTCCATCGTCGAACCGTTCGCCTCTGCGATCCTCGGCCCCGCCGAAGTGTGAAAATAACGAAACTCGCGAACAAACAATCTGTGTAACTCCTCGTGAAAGTTTCGAATCGCTGTATAGTATTTCTGTTTGTTCAGTTACGCGTGCTAACTTGTTGTATTCATGAAAATATTCCTGTTCATTAAGCGATCTCGAGCATTCGCGTGTTTGTCCAGTCAACGACACCTTAACCGCGAATAATCGGATTAATTTGCGAAACGTAAGACTCGCGTGTTTTAGGAATTCGTAACAATATCGGCTCGAAGCGAATTAGTCGTGTGACGTGACTGTAGAGAAAGTCGGCAAGTGGATGCGAACTTACGGCCAGTGGTGTGTATGAATAGTTTATAATTATTTTAAGAGGGGTGCTACAGAGTTTGCCCAGCGAAAGGAACCCAGCGGCTCCCAACGAACGGTTCTACTACAACGTAGGATCCAGATTTCAGGGTGACGATAGAGGAGAGCCTAAGAGAGGAGCGAAAGAGAGAGAGCGGGGGGAGGGAGGGAGAGCGAGGGGCAGAACAAGAGCGCTGCTCGCTATTGTTTTCTCGAGTGGTACTCGCTGGTTCAATGCTCGCCCGCTCTGGTAGACCGGTACCAGATGTACCCGACCGCCTGGTTTCAACCGTGATACCGTGCCACGCCATTCGTGGCGATTACGCTTTCCAATTTCCCAAAATGTTCACATTGTTCGCCACCGGGACAAAAGCGTTCACAGATGAAACCAACGGCTCCGTCTTGCTTGCTCAAAAATTCCCTGGAGGAATTCGATTGGCATTCAATACCTAACTGTTCGATACGTCAAATCTATTACATTTTTATTAGAAGAATTATGTTCGTTCGCTGGACAGGTCACCGTGTCTCCAGGGAATTTCGGTGTTCTCGTTATTGTTTGAAATTGAAACTTTTTGAAGTGAACTTTGACAACTCGACAGCACTAAATTTTGGTTCAGACCCCGTTGAGCGTGCTGGTATTCGACGATGAAGGATGTTGTTTCAGGAGGAGGAGATTCAGTGAACGCTCGGATGTAGAACCAATTAAATTATATTTGTCCCAAGTGCATACAATACAAAAATGGCCGCATACGTGTGCCGCATACATCGTCCGTCCGCAGGGACATTTAATAGTTCCCCGCGACCGACCGTGCACAGACAATACAAGTATAAACAATTTGTACAATTGAGGCCGCGCGACGGAATTGCACGTAAATCGAAAAGAGGGAGAAACGCGAAAAGAGATAGGCGTTTCTCATTTCATCGAAAAGTACTTATTCTGTAATTTTTGCACAACGACTACATGATTACATTGATATACTGTAAATAAAGGTATACATCAGATTCCGCGCGGCGACGACGATTACAATCGCTAGAGGGGATCGGTTCCGTATAGTGATAAGAAGCAAAAATATAGTACCGATGTGGAGCCAACTGAAAATTCTACTTGCACGGAATAACAGACTGATTATGCTTTTAAAATGACGGCGGGAGTGCGCACGCTATCGCCTCCCGAACGTCAAATCTACAGAGTATAGCCTTGTAGATTTATAGGATCTATAGATCTATAGTGAAATTGCTCGACCGTTCAAAGCCACCCATCCCACGTTGGGAAGAAAAATTATGCATTATCAGGAATTATCGATGGCTTCGAACGGTCATCGTTTCAACTATAGCGTTTCATAACATTGGTCAACACCGATTTCGTCATGGAGAACATTTACACAATACGTCCTCGTAGGCTTTCGCGTGCAACTCACGATCCCGAAAGTCGTCTGTCGCTTCAGTTTTCGAGAAATTTGATCTTGAAAAAAATGTAACGCTCAACATTTAGAAAAATGTAAAAAAAAAGGCCCGGGATTCATGCTGCACAGAAAAGTTCTACTGCAAGGACGCGTATGTTCTCTGTGACGAAAAAACGTTAGTTTGTTGACCAGTGTAACGTACAATTATGTTCCTCCTTAGCAGATACGCTAAAATTAATGATCGCCTGGCTTTGGCCACGCTACGCGTCCTTTTGCGTGTGATGTTTCATTTAGTACAATTTTCGTCGCTTAATTTAAAACCGTAACTGGTCTTCGTTCTACGATCAGCGATTATACAGCTGACAACGGACAGAAGACGACGAAGAACATCGACATTTTGTACAGGAATACTCGGTTACCTTGGTTGGACAGGTACGAGACAATTGTGTCCTGGTCCTAGCGCCAGATTTTCTTGTGATTTCCATTTTGTCCCCACATACCTTATTAATCCGACGGCCGGCGACGTGTCGAATCAAATTATTGGACCTCGTAGTTGGCATTTACCGTCTCCACCCTCCCCTTTGACCAGTTCCGCTGCCGCTAGCGTTACCGTTACCTTGGTAATTGGAGGAATAGTTCTGAAACAACCGGGAATCGTGGCATTAATCTCCGTGAACGTTCCTTCTGCGAAATTCGACTATCTTTATTTTCTAGAAAAGCAGAAACTATGAGAAATCTCACCCATTGCTGCTGGTAGTTGTTGTACGGCGGGTTCTGGTAATTATTTCGTCCGTACGGCTGAGTACTGTAGTTGTTCCATTGCTGATAGTCCTGATGCTGGTAACGCTGGTAGTTGTTATGGGGAACGCAGCCGCTGGCCCATGGTCCTGGAGTTGAGTTGGCCTGGTTGGATCTGGAGCTCTCGTATCCCCCTTGATAGTACCCCCTCTGGTAGCCTGGAAAATCAAACGAATCGCTCGTCAATTTATTCTACCACCTGCCGCGTAAAATTAAGTAATTCGCGAATTAACAGTTTAGCTAGCTGGCACAGTAATTGGGGCAACCACCCTGGACGCGAGCGTGCCGGTGTGCCCACGGAGGGTTGGAAAAGTTGTCCGGACGTTAATAAGAACTGTTGTGCTTCGAGACAATAACAATTTAGTCGGACGGCGGATCGGGTCGTTTAGTTAGTCGTTTCGGGAAATCAGGATCGACGGGCGACAGGAAAGGATAGAGGCGAGGTAGACAGGGGCAGGACACGTACGCGTGGGTGAATGGGCGGGAGCGTGGCGGCGCGTGTGCCCCTGTCGCACCCTCGAATAATATGTAAACGCGCGTGCGGCTCGGACTGAAGACGGAGTGTTTGTCGGGAATCGCGAGACGTCATAATGGAGGTACCTCGATGCTAATAACGGATTTTCGAAAGGCCGCGTGCGGGAATCACGCACGAGGGGGAAGGGGGAGAGAGAACAGGGAGCTAAAGGGAGAGAGAGAGAGAGAGAGAGAGAGAGAGAAAAGGGAAGACAGAGATGGAGCAAAGTCGTTACGCGTGGATCCCGCACGCCCACGCGAATACGCGACCGAGCAGATATACACAGAGAAGGAACGAGAGAAAAATCGGAGGCGGTAAATATAATGACGACGCTGACAAAAGAACAAAACTGGTTAGGGGCGTTCATCCCCCGTCACCCCCCTCTATCGCCGCGAGTCTACGGCGACGCTCTCGTCTTTGACTATCGTTGAATATTTATAGCTCGGTTTCGAATCGCGGAATCATGCTTTTTACCGAAGTCAAGGGGGAAAAGTACGAAACAAGAGGCGCATTGAGGGACGAGACCCCCTCCCCTCCCCCAGGTCGGCGGAACGGGGTACAGCCGGGGCACTGTTTGATGTATCCTGACGAGTGGAAATCAATTTTAATTGAATCGATCATAAGCTACCTGTGCCAAGGACGGGCAGAAGCCGTGCGCGAAGCCTCGGATGCTTCGCCGGAAATCGTAATGAACCCCTCGAGGGGGCGGGAGGAAGGCAGGGGATGGCTGGATCTCGTATTCATGTATTCCGCGTGCAAGCCTCTTGTTACTCGACGGTGTGTTCATCTTCCAAGAGACCATCGATCCACTTGCTACCGCGGAAAAAATTGTTCGGAATCGTTCGACGTGCCAGGATACACCTGGGCTCGAACTCTTGTTTCTTGTTATTCGCCGAGATTTACCGCTGCCTCCTCGAACGCAACGAACGCGGCCGCGCATGGTCTATGACTCTCGATGGACACCTGTGTGCGCGTGTACGTGTACGTGTGTCCTTGCGGGAGGTTAAATAGCGGGAGTTGGCTGAATTCTCTTTGAATATTCTAATGAAGAGATCCTAGAGGTCTAGTATGTATCGTGATCCGTCCCGGTGAAAATCTCACGCGCTGGCAAACAGCGATTCGCTGGAATCGCGGGACTCGTGGGACTCGTGGGGTCGCGTAGTTGGCTGTAGCAATCTTTTTCTTTTTGCCATAGAAATAAAAAGCTCTGGCCTGGAAATATTGTTAATTTTGTAGAACGAGCTATTAAGGGGCTTCCGGTAAAGCGTGAACTAGAACTAGAAAATTCCTTGATTTTGTAAATATTACCTCTGCACCCCAGCTAGGACAGGTCTCCTACCTACGCAGAGAGTAAACGTTCAAGGGTTGAAGGGACCCCCAAGATTGCCGGGCCTCGAGCGAGCATAGAGAGACTATCAGTGACGCATGATAATCGTATAGTTCGGTTCAATCGAGCTCGTAATGGGAGGCGGCAAACACCGTCAATATTATCGAGGGTCGAAGGAGTGGTCCCATGGACTCCGTCCTGCCACTATATACGTAGAGTCCCGGCTGCCACTGTTCCAAAGAGCGGTGCCACGACCGCTTCATCTCGCTCTCTTGCGGCAACAATAACATCCCCCGTGGATTTCCAACCCCGGAACAGTCCTCGAGGGGGCGCCCCCACGGTAATCCTCACCCTCGCCGAAAAAAAGGCCCACGAGGAGGAGGGTCTGACGGGAGAGGGGTTTAACAGTTTACACGTTGGATCATCCCTCGTTATTGTTGCGTTTATGATAATAGCAGACCGACCGGCACGCACGGCTACCCACAGCTGACCGCTTCAACCCCATCGGTAGGGGTCGTGAATCGTTGCCACGCTCAGGTATTTAATTAGACTGCCCCGGCTACTACGCGCATTAATTTCTACATTTTTCCGGAACGTCTTCGAGTTCTACACGGGATCGAGAAACCATCCCCTACGCGACTGAGGGGTAGATTGTTCAGCCCTTGTACTACAACGTCGAGTCAGAGTCTTTTCCGAATTTTCTGTGAACCGAAATAAAATTTTACCGCGAAACGGGAAGTTGAAGAATCATGAGCATCCGGTTCTAGAAAGTTCTCGCAAGTTTGCTGGACCTATCGGCTCTGGTAGAAATCTTTGGCCCTCGAAGACGGTCGAAAAACGACAAAGCAGAGGGAAAAAATGGGGCCGGTTAGGGGGGACGTTGGCAGGGAGGCGGGAAAGTGTAATTTCAGTTTGAAACAGGAACGAGAGAGGCCGACCCACATCGAGGCTTCGAGTGTTTGTATTGCTGACGCGGCGATCCAATCCAATCCAATACCCGTGGCGGATAGGCAACACAGCGCATATACTACCTACATATGAACGAATTTCTCTCTTTCTCCTCTCGTTCTCTCCCTCTCCATCGGCCGCAGCGCCGATTTCCCGTCTCCTTTTCCAATACAATTTCGTGGGTTCCTGGTCTGGCAGGCGGAGCTTTCATTTTGTAATTAATTGTCCGCAATTTAAACACCGGGCAAATCATTTTTTCCTTTCAGGGCCGTCGCGACGTTCCAATTAAACCCACCCCCGTTGTTATTGAACTGCGCCCTAGCAGGGAATTTCAGGTCTTGATAGTTTCGCGACGTATATTTGTAGTTGTTGAAATATTGCGAATGTTCGCGTCGCTTTTAGTCATTTGACTGTTTTAAAACTATCAAAAAATCTTAATTTGCTTCCAAATTTAAGGGATGTAGCGGGTTAATATTTTCTTCGAGTAACTATCCCATAAAACCATGATAATTCAGGGGTAGCGACGAGCGTCGGCTACGACAGAATATCATCGGGATGAGTTTTAATTGCTACCAATATCAAGAAGACTCTTCGAGGCTTCGAGCCCCCGGAGCGAAGAGACGTTGAAGTTGGGGGATGATTTTCACGGAAGACGTGTTTTCGAGTTCGAGGGATCGTAGGTGAACGGTGGCTTTTCGAGATATGAATTTCGCCCGCCGCGAAAGGGTGAAAAAGACTTCCGGCGGGAGCTCGGCACACGGAAATCGAAACCCTTTGGCTCCGCTTTCCTCGAGAGGCGAGACCAACCGACTAACTCGAATGAAAAGGCACCAGTGCTGGTAAGAGACACTTCGCACACGCTCCTGCTGGCGTGTATCCGAGCACGAAAAAAAGGAAACAGAGAGCGCTAGAGAAAGAGAAGCGAGGAAGAGAGAGAGAGAAACCGGGAGAAAGGAGAGAACGCTTATTTAGCTTACCTTTTACTTACACGCGCCGTACAATGTTTGCCTACACCCACCTAAGCATGTAAGATTGGAGGGACTGCTCGAGAGGAATAATGTTTGCGCAAGAAGAACGGATAGCGATTTCGATATTTAAAAAGAAAGGCGACAGAGAAGGGAGGATCAAGGTTGACTCGATCGTGACTTTCCAGTCACGTCGGTAGCCGTCTTTACTTCTTCTAGAAGAACCATAACTTCACTGATGTTAATATCCCCCATGGAAAAACTGGTTTTATCATTCTTTGTGCGTTTAAATTGCCTGTAGACGTGCACGAAATCCTGAAACCCTCTGCGAATAACGGCGCGAGGTTCTCAAAAACTGATGCGACATCTCGTCGCAAAAGACATCAGAGGAACGGTAAAGCGGCGAGAAGGGGTTGTACCGCCGAAAATGTGGCGCAAGTACCTGACGAAAAGAACAATGAGTGTGCGTTCCCCATCGAGGAGGAGGCTGCCGCAGTTCGTGCAAGATGGCGCCAGTAAGCCGGAGTACCACTCGGGCGATTTCCGGTGGCTTTGTTCCGCGCGCCACTCGTGCACTCGGGGGTGTATTCGATGAAACTCGAGGCTTAAAGGCGCGTTTTTCAGCCGGCAACGGGTAGAGGCCTTCCTCTGGCTGGCTGGGTGCGTGGGCGAGCGCGGGCGCGAGATGTAAAGAGGTTTTTCTTCTATGAAGCCAGTTAGCCAACGAACCGGTAATTCCTCCTCCACGAGTTCCCCCCACTCCATCGGCATCAACGACGCCCGCTCAGCTTTCTCGCGCTCTTCGACTTCAACTTCTTCTTCTTCTTCGCCTTCTTCAACTTCCTCCTCTCGTCGTTCTCTTCGCGTCCTTCCGCCCTTTCTTCGCGTTCTTTGCCGGCATTCATTCTCGCCTTTGCGCCGCCGAGAAGAAGAAACGAGCCGGGTGCAGCTCAAGATTTCCAACCCCCCTCGCAATCCCTTCCTCCCTTCTGCGTCTCTTTCTCTCTCTCCCTCTTTTTCTTTGCACCTTTATTTTGCGCGCTCTTTCTCTCCGGTTTCCAGCTCTTTCTCTTTTTTCGCAGCATTTTCCTGTTCCTCTTTTTAGTCGCCGGTAATGGAGGCCCTCGAAGCCGGCCCTTCTAGCGCCTCGACGAGCCAGCCGACGAAACGAAACGAAACGAAACGAAACGAAACGAGAGACGAGACACGTTTACCCCCGGCGACTTTTACTTTCTTCCTCCCTCCCCAAGCTGCCGCTCTGTTTCCCTGTTTCCATCCTTTCCCCGTGATTCGCTCGAGAGGAAAATGCAAGCTCTCGCTGCTGCCGCCAACGCCGCAGCCGACGCCGACGTCGACGTCGACGTCGCCGAGGCCAGGCCACGCTGCTGCCGCAGCCGCCGCTCGTCCACAGCTGAGCAAATTTTGTTTCGAATAACGAATTAACAAGAACGAATAAATCCTCAAGATTTTTATGCCGGATCGCGATTTCTCACTCCGCGGAGTTCTGTGACTGCACCGCGGAACGCGCGGTTCTCCTAATTTCACGGCGCAGCGATTTGGAAATTTATTCTCTCGTGAGAAATCGTATTTCTTTGCAAAAGTGGAATATCGTGTTTCACCGTTGCGCAAATATTTTACTTAAACGCACATAAAAAAATGCAGAAGCACCTATCTTAATTTTAACGAAAGTTTGCCGAGCGTACTGCGTTTGACTCTGTTAGCACAACATTTTGAAAACTTGAGTTTGAGAGTTCAGCGGCGGCGCGTGTGCTAGCATTCACCAGAAGTAGAATTGGTTGGCCGTGATCAGACGCGCCAGTCGATTGCTCTTCAGCGGCACGCGTTGCTGCCGAGTTTTCCAACTCGATTTTCTCGAAAACGAGGACCCAACTTATTGCGACACCCTGTATAAATCGCTGACCGTCGCGATCGCCCGGAAAACCCACAACTACCCCAAATCTCACCTGACCGGATCCCGCGAAAATCGATCGGGTAGTCTAGAAGAGGCATAACATTCGAATTAACAATTGTCGCGGGGAATAAAATCGGAAGTGTGCGCGGCGTTTCGTTCTCCGGCTGGTATTTCCAACCCCGGTGCTGCGCGGGGGTTGGAGCGAGGACGGGGGTGGTTAGGCGGCCGGGAAGGTGGGATAGAGCAGAGCAGAGTAGAGCAGAGCAGCGCAGAGCGGAGCAGAGCGGAGCAGAGCATAGCAGAGCGATCGTCGGCGAACGGGGGTTGACGTGGCGGCCGAGGGGGTTGGTGGAAGGAGCGAGTTGGATCGGAGGAGGACGGAGCGAAGCACTTGACCCTGCCTGGCTGGTTGCCGCACAGCCGATGCTGTGCCAGCAAACCCCACCGTGCAACGTGCGTTAATAAACGCAACGGAACTGTGTGGGTCCCTTGTCCGTGTGCTCTCCTCCCTCGCACCCTTTCTCTCTATCCGCAGCAGCCCTCCGTTCGCGGCCCTCGTCCTCGTCCTCGTCCTCGGCCTCGCGTCCCGTTTCGTCTCGTCCCGTCTCGCTCTTGATCGAGAAACGCACGCCCACCGAAATCCAGACTTCTCTCTTCAAGCGCGCGTGCGCCGTTGTACAGAACCGAGGAGGCACGGGGAGGTTGAAACGGGGTGAAACGGGGTGAAAACGTGTGGCGCCACGCAGAGCACGCACACACCCGCCCCCGTCGAAACCCGGGGGATGATAGGGGGTGGGTAGGTCGCGCGGCGAGCAACGTGTTGACTCTCGCGATCGTGCAGCTCCTAATTTATTTACAATTTCGCGAAGGGGAGCCGGATTGATTCGAGCCTTACTCCTGCCCTCGAACCACCCCCCGCGAACCCCCGGGATCCAATACCGGGCCACGGAGTAGCCTACGCTCCGCTGTAATTCGCTAGGCGTTTAATTGCGACCCCACCACCACCGGCCCGCGTGCCTAGACGACGCTGTACGATGGTAATTAAGGGAACCTTTCCTCCCCGGCCGAACGTCTTTCGAACGGGACTAATTCGACTGATCAGCCACGAGAAACCGGATGGATTTCCCTTTGTTTCGATGGCGTCGGCGACACACAAACCAGCCTAACAAACTGAAATTTTAATAGAGAAAATGCGATGTTAGTGGTCTCCTGCACCACCCTTGGAAATGTGGATGTTTGAACGTGTTACGTAGAAAGTAATGGCGATGGTCTTCCGTGAAAATTTGCACGATCGATTCGTTAGCGAAGAAGGAGAAGACCTTTCGGAGCAAGCTGATAGCTCGGGCGACGATCGAAACCGGCAGGGGACGATCGTTTTCCCGGGAAGACGAGCGCCAAGAGAAAACGAAACGCGGAAGGGACGAATATACATATAGATGTATACGCGAGACTCGGCTTAATCCGAAACGGCTGAGCAAGCAAGCGAGCGAGCGAGCGAGCAAGCGAGCGAGCGAGTCACCATGGCGGAGCAAGCTATGCAGAAATCCGCGGCGTTTTTCTTCTCTTTTCCAGAGAGTCGGTGAACGTTCCTCTCCCTGCTCGCCGCGCCTAGCCGGCTCTCTCTTCGGTTTAGCGAATTTCTGCCGATATTCCGTCTCCGTCTCGACGCGGGGCGCAGACAGCGAAAATATTGACTCTGTCAGCCGTGGCATTTCGGCAGGAGGAAGCCCAGCGCTGCGCTGCCGAAGCGCGCTGCGAAGGCAGTACAAATTAGGGGCGGAAGTCGTATTGTTTCGGAACAATGTCAGAGAGATTAGCCAATCCGCACACAAAGTCCACCGGGTGGAACGACGAGCGGACTCCCTCCTCCTCTGTTGCGCCGCAATTGCGCCGGATACACGATTTATCCAAGACGAATCACGGGAATAATAAAAAAGAAAAAAGGAGGAGAACCGGGATCGAAACTCACCCCCCAGACGAGTTTCTCTCCTCGTTCCCGTTTCCATCGGGTTCCGTCCGGAGCCGAGCCGGAGGGAAGATCAGCGATTCCGTCGTTATCGGCGATGAATAATTAATGCCCCCGTTAATGAATTAAAGATCGTCAGACGTTAAAGAAAGCCTCGAGGACGAGCCGGCGAGCTCGCAAGCTCGTTAAATATTGGCTGCGTCTTCGCCTGCATCCGAGACGCGTTATCGATCCCGGCGAACACCGGTGCATCGTTTCTAACCGGAAATCACCTGGTTGTATCGCCGAATATAGGGCTGTACTACTGGCACGAAGTATTAAAAAACAAGCTAGATTCTAGATCGTTCTTTTAATCTTCTACTTGCAATATCACCTATTCAATTGCTCATCTATCGACGATATAAATCCGACTGAATTCCTAAAATTTCAGAGATTCGGGGCTCTCGCGTTGTATAATTTTCACAGTTGAGCCTTCCGGCTGTGAACAATGTCTTTTTGAGATAGTTTTGTCAAGTTTTGTCATGTTCCTCAACCGCATGGTTGATTAGCGTGTCTTCCGAACTGTGACCCGACAAAATCGTGCCCTTGCCTTGACTGTACCCGAAGATGGTGGCATCGATTGCACCGACAAAAATTTCTGGCAAAGACCGAGCGGAAAGATTGGACAAGGCAGAGAGAAAGAAAGAGAGAGAGAGAGAGAGAGAGAGAGAGAGAGAGACCGGTCGCTCAGCCCCAGAGCCGGTCGATATTTAACGGAACGACCGAGAAAAAAGAGAAGGTTGGCCCGCGAATCTCTGCCGGTCCAAGGGACACAACGGGTCTCTCTGTCGAAGCCGGTGTGGCAAAGGCGTCAGATAAGGCACCATCGTTGATTGGATCACCGCGAGAAATCGATATCACGGCCCGGTATCCTCCTCCTCCACCATCCTCCGGACCTCCCTTCCTTCTTCGTTCTAGCTACCCCCCGTCGCCCCGTCGTTCTTCGAGGGTTACGCGCCACCTCCCTCCTCCTTTCTGTTCCTCCTCCTAGCCGCCGTGGCTGCCTCCAATTTCCCCGTGACGGGCTCCTGGAGGATTCTCGAGTGCCCTCTCATCGCCCTCTGGGCCATCCAACCGAGCTCTGTCCGGCAGTCTCCATGCCAACACCCGCTCGATAAATTTATTGGTCGCCTCTGACACGAGTGCTTCTGCATATTTCTTTCTTACTCCCTGTCTCTCTCCCTCTATTCCTCGAGAGCGAGAGAGCGAGAGAGAGAGAGAGAGAGAGATTGTACATGTTTGTCTCTCTATCTGCTGTTACACCGCCAGGGTCTTATCGAGTCCTCGGACCGTGGCTCTTGCTACCCAAAATCGCTGATGATTATTTCTTGTCCGTGTTCGCGGTGGGATTCGAGCTCGCTGGACCTAACCCGGATCCGCACCGCGTGGACAACGCGTTTGGAGTTTACGCGCAGATTGTACCACGCAAGTAGGGTTGTAAAACGCTTGAAATGTTCCTCGAAAGGGTCTTTCGTTTCTAGTAATTTTAAAGCGTTAAGTTTGAAGTATTAATTCTCAGAATAAACTGTACCCATTCTACAGTGTCACAGTGCTTAATAAGAATTATTTTATTGCATATTGATTCTTATTATAAGAACCATCGGTTGACATGGATATCGAGGCCAACGTACACTAATAATGGCACACGTGGCGGGGGATGTATTAATTTGCATGAGGAAAAAGATACACAATAACCGTGGTAATCTCTGGAGCTTTCACTGAAGCTTAAACGCAGTAGTAGAATTCGATCTAAACGGGGTTGAAATTCGTTCGGATACTCGAAATTAGACTGGAGGGTGATGGAACCTGACTCGACCCGAGGATTTCGGGAAATTTGAAAGAAACAACGAGGAAGCCCAGGGACGAGCCTTGTCAAGATGAAAGGTAACGAGGCAACGAGTGTTCGAATCGCACTCGTCGGAACTTATGTCGGTTCAACTGGTTCCACGGTTGATTCGACGGAGCGAGAGGGGTGGGAAAAAAAGGAGGGAGGCAGGAGAAGGGTACGGGGGCAGAAGAGCGAAAGAGTAGTGCGCTCGGCGTTGTAGGACTCTCCGGTGGAGAGCTCTCCCTCTCTCTCTCTCTCTCTCTCTCTCTCTCTCTCTCTCTCTCTCTCTCTCTCTCTCTCTCGCCCGCTTAAAGCCCTATCCACTACTCATTTATCAAATAAATCAACACAGCTACTTGTGCACCTGTGAAGAGATTCAGCCGCGGTCGGCCCGTGCCGTCCAAAAGCCCGTGGCAATCCGTAAATCGATTTCTCGAGTGTGGAGTCAAGATTGACGCCAGGACGTCGAACAGGAGATCGCCAGGAAGAGGGAGACGGACACAGAGGCGAGGAAAGGACGCTGAAAAATATTTAACACATCGAAAAATTAAATTGCGAAAAGTTCGTTAACGATTTTCTTATACTTCGCGGTTACGTCCCTGTATTTACCCGACAAAAATTGGTTTCGGAACAAAAATAATTTTAAAAATTACTAATTTAAAAATGTTTTTATCTTTATTCTTCGAGCCGAATCCCAAAAAGATATCAGAAATCATTTCGACCGGCTGGATCGGACGCTGAGCGAGGTAACCCGCATAGATTGATGATCGACGATCGCTTGGGAAATCAGTGCGAGTTGTTAATCATCTGCGGATCGGCCGGAGAGGAGAAATTGGGGAAAGACGGCGGAAGAAAGGGATTAAGAGCCGGTCGGGCGAGGGACCGCGGCGGGGAACGTCGACGGAAAGAGTATAATCAAAGAGGTTCGAAAAATCAGGATGCACTTAGAAGCACGTACTCGGCCTATAGAGAGGCATTCAGTTATACTGGTGAGTTTGGAGTCAAAGCAAGGACCCTTGCCTCAGCCGGCGCATTACCTCCGGTGCTCGCGTCGTCGACGTCGACGTCGACGTCTATGCCAGCCACGTTTACATCCCCGTGACCTTCTCTCCCTCTTTCGGAAATGCTTTCGCCGTGCCGCGTGTATTTACGGATCGCTCAGCTGAGGAACGAGCATCGACGCGATTAGGAAATACAGATCTCGCCGCTTTTTTTAACTTGTTCATGCGCTTTCCGATCGAATTCGTTCTAGCTTTATTCTTGGTAGTTAGTCGACTGTATTATTTTTTCTTCGGTGAAAAAGTTCTGCGACCATTCCCACTTTTACGAGAAACGAGAAAGTGCAGTTTCAAGTTTGACAAATCATTCTCGAATGCAGCCCGGAGGAGATCGCGACGGGAATCCGGAAGGGAGGATTCCGCGGGCGAAAGAAGCGACCCCCGAGGCGGCGCGACCGTGATTAGGTAATCTCGAAAAGCATACGCGATCGCTTGGAGACCAAGTAGACGGTCCTCGCGATGGAGTAGGCGGCCGGAGAACACGCGAGGACGAAGGTCGGAAGCGGTGAGGAGGAGTGAAGAGATCTCGCGAGCAACGACGCGGCGGGGGACGGAGATGGTGAAAAGCGAGAAGAGCGATGGAAAGGTGGCTACTCGGCTTTGTAACGGAGTCGAGAAGACGAAGAGAACCGTAGGACGAGGCGGGAGAGCGCGCATAACCGCGGAAACCGTCTGCGGAAGGAGAGAACGTAGGAAAATGGCTGGCTGGGCAAGGGGGCTGCTCGGCTAGAGGAGGAAGGGGTGTGGGGGCCAGCGGTGACACGCGAATCGCCAGGAAAGAAGGAGGAGAAGCCGGAGAAAAGAGTGCGGCAGGAAGAAGAGGTAGAGGAAGAGGATGGTCCTTGTGCACCGAGGACCCCAGGATACCCGGCAAGGAGTATCCTAGAACTGTCGAGGATCCTTCACTCCCATCGTCTTCCTCGTGCCCCTCGATCCTCCCTCGTCCCCTCCCCCTCTATCTATCCATCTCTCTCTTTGCTCTGTCTGCGGTGTGTCGTCTCTTCTTTTTGTCTTCCTTCCGTCGGCACTCCTCTCTCCTTGTAAATATGCCCTTCTCTCTTCCCCGTTCTTCTTCTTCACCGCGTGTCCCATCAGGATCTACTCTTGCAAAGGGAACCGTCGTCTCCTTCAAATGCTACACCGAGAGGGATATCGCCTCCCCACCCCGCCAACTGCCTGTTTCACTCTTTCTTTACTTCTTTCGTGTTCGATCTCTGGTTCCCTCTTTTCTTTTTCATCTTTTTCGCTCCGTCTCTCTCGCTCTCCGTCGCCGGGTTTCGTCTTTCTCATTCTCAGTCACTCTTTCGGTTTCCACGCTGTTCATTCTCTCCCTCGAGTCTTCCTCTGTTGCGTTCTGTGTGCCGCGAGACTTTCGTACGGATTGCGAAATCAAGGGCTCTTCGAGGGCTCTGGAGTAGATGGTGAGAGAGCGCCAGAGAGAGAGAGATAGAGAGAGAGAGAGAGAGGATCAGGCTTCCTAGCCGTTGCGGCGACGCTCAGCGCGAGAATCCGCTCTGCCACCCTCGCAACTTCCGGCGCGCGGATCCGATTCCACAGTGCTATCGATAGATCGGTCGTGATCGAATGTAGACCGCGCTACATAGATATCCCTCTTCATTTTCCTGGTTTGAAGTCCGCTCCGCAAACTTCCATCGCGCAAGTGGCACGCGTTACGGTCGAAATTGGTCGAAGGTGATAAAAACTTCGGGAAACGTTGAACAAGTTCGAAAAACCAGTGCGAAATCGAGTCCGCCGAGCAGTTGCAGGATTCGATCGTCGTGCGTGCTAGAAGAACCCGATCCAGGAAATGGATTCTAATCGGGCAAACAGACCCGGACACGGGGATATCCAAATTTCCGGCTTGACCGCGAAATTCGAGCCGGGAACGAGTGGACATTCCGCAGGAGTCGGTGAAGAGGATTCCACGAGGCGGACTCGGTGCCGAGGTGGTCGCGAGTCCTCGAGACCAGTGAAATCGGATCCCGGGGGGCGGAGAAGATGGGTCAACAAGTCGGCACCGGCCAAAAACGGGATCGTCGGTGCACGATGGTTGTAGAACCGGCGGCCCCGAAACCCGATACCTTCCGCAGGAATCAAAACGTGTCATGGATCCGGAGGGCCATGCCACTTAGCCGCGGCATAGATGTTCGCACTTTCGATCGGGAATGAAAAGGAAGAGAGCAGGGGGAGGGGGGACAGACCATGGAGCCACTTGACCCCCCCCCCCCCCCCGAAGCGTTTCGTTTCCTCTGCCGTTTCATACTGACCCAGTGGACAGTCCTGCAGAGACTGACAACGCTTCCGGAACCTCTGACGGAAGTGTCTCAGGTTTTCGAGATCTTTCAGCCTAATTGCGGCTGAAGATGATGCCGGAGGGGCTGGGGACTACTTCTGAGGAACCGACAGGCGTGTCAAATACGATAGCAGAGAAATACCGGTCAATTCTAATTAGTAGAAACCTGGTATCAAATTGTAATTTTTGTTCCGCGTTACAGGAGGAGAGGGCTTACTGTGCCGTAACTTCTGTAAATACTACATTCGTAGTTCTAGCGAGAACGGTGGTCGGATGTAAGTTGCGGCTTGTCAAAAAAGAGTTCACCAGGATTGCGGCCACTCGAGAAACCTGCGGGCTGAAAAAAAGAAGGAAGAATCGGGCCAGGCGCCTGGTAAAATCCGATTCGACGGATGATCCTCGCCGGCCATTATGGCAGGGCACAATGGAGGATGAATCGAGAGCAAGAAAGGGAGAGAGAGAGAGAGAAAGAGGAGAATTGTCCGAAGGTAGCTCGAGGGGCGAACACAGGATTCTCCCCGTGGAAACGTTGTTCTCCCCCGAATCCGCGGGCGGAAATGAGCCGGAAAACCGAACTCCGGCTCGCCTTTTCTTTGCGTTTCACCGGCTATCGTGCGTCTAGCTTTCGAGCTCTCGCGGTTTCTTAATATTACCGCCGCTAGGCGCTCGCGGAACCGGAGCGGAGCTGAGCGGGTTCTCGGGTCAGTCTAGCGCGAAAAAATTCGTGTCGGCTCCGGTGCGATGAATAGAGAGCGAGACCGAGGCAAACGCACGCGGAGAAACGTGGCGGGAGAAAGGGAAAACAGGAAAACGGAAAAACAAAAGCGTGCTCGCGGAGCTGAGAACGTATCGGGGAACAAGAGAGTCGGAACCGGGGAAAAAACATTTTCATTCCAAGGATTTTTCGGAGACCACGCTTGCAAACTCCGACTCCATGCTCGCAACCCTTAGAATTCTCGGTTAATCGCGTGACCCAGAAAATATAAACTACGAGCGAAGGAAGAAAGACGTGTGATGATATGAGAGCGATAGAGATAATGGCACGCTCGAGCGCGGTAGTTTCCGCGCGACGAGGGGCTGAGGATCTAGGCGATTGATAAACGGAGAAATCACCGGCGGCTCGACGATGGAGCCTGATATCCGAATATTTGGCGAAACACGAACGGAAATTTCTGACACGCGCCACGCGCGCGTCGGAAAACCGTTTTAAGTATGCCGTCACTCCCGGACGGTTTACGTAATATGTATTATTGCAAACAAAACGAATTATTTGCGCGGAAAATCTTCGTTTACCTGGGCGGCGAGGAGCGCTTCAAAGTTTCGAGCACGGGAACGCTTCAGCCCTTGATTCGAACGTTCTTAAACCCCGCACGTTGTACGAGTTAGTTTCACTTGGGAACCAACTTTAATTTCGAACCAGTTTGTTCGCCGCGTTTCGGGGATCTTTAAGCGGTTAACATTCGAAAGTCGTAAATGATTTTGTGAAATAAGATATAAAACAAGAATCTGAGCTTACACGTATCGGATTTCAGTTTGTCGAACTTTGTTATAAGTATGAATTTCTTCCCTCGTTTGTATACATTTTTAACCCTTTGCACTCGACGCTATTTTCATTCTAAAACTAAATTTTTCCTCCGTCTTAGAATATTTTCATTTTATTTAAACGAAACTGATCCGATTTCCACATATAATGTTTAAATGTTTCGTGATCTGTTAAATACAAATTTTGTAATGTAAAAAATACACTGTAATATTTTTTGTAATTTCTTTGAAGTAATGCCACAACAATTTCTAGTGGTGCTTCAAAGTCACCACTCGAGTGCAAAGGGTTAAGTATGCGCCAGTTGGAGGAATTTCTTTTTTTTTTTGTAATTAATCGCGAGTATTTTATCGTTTCTCAAAAATATGTTTCGCCTCTACTTCAATTTGTTTCGCTGTTTACCATAACCTGACACGGCGTCTCGTTGCTGCGCCACTTCTTCAAGAACAGTTTGTTTATTGCGCCTCGCAGTTCCAGTCACTCCTCCCCGTCCGGTCTTGGGAAAGGACGGGTTGCAGAAGATGAACATCTTCATTGAGAAAGGAGTAAAAACGGACACTTGAACTTTTTTGTGAGGACAAAAAGCTCGAGGACAGAGCCTCGGGAGGAAACTAAGAGACGACTGTGACTTTGACTCGTCTTCTCGTTTCTCTAAACAACGGATATCGTAAACGATCGAATATTCTCGAGCGGTGAAGCGTGCACAGGCGACAGAATTTTCAGCCGTGTCTTCTCTCCTCGGTTCGCCATTATTCGGTTGCTCCGGTTCACGGGGGCTAAATCTGGTTGGCTAAATGTGACGCGGGGCCTAAGGAAACTCTGGCGCGGTCGTGGGATTCTATCCAGCGTGCCCTCCGTGGCCTCACGCTCCTTTTCTCCTTTCTTCGCTTTCGTTCCAATTAACCTTGAAGCGACGGGAGAAGCAGCTCGCCGCAGGATGCGAGGGAGACCCGCCGAGCATAAAGGGGGCAGTCGAATGAGATTAATTCAGAAATGACGACGAGGCTCTTGCCTCCCCGCTTTTGCCTGCACGCACGATTATACAGATGGATATACAGTGGCGTGCAGACGGGATACGGTGTCGTATCGGCCCGCACGACACTTCTCCTCGAGAAACGTAAACCAGACACTCTTTCTCGAATGCAGAAGAATCTTCGGAAGATCACAAAAATGTTAAAAAAGAAAAGCGTCTTTCGGAAGCCGCGTTACTGCAGATTTTGCGTTACCCGTGCACTTTACGCAACCGTCGATCGTTGAGCACGAACAGATGGGAGAAACGTTTGAAAGACGTGTGCACGCTTCAAAGAAGACACCCAGAAAATTCCTGCTCTACACTTTGGAATAAACATCGGGGAGAGACGGGGGAAGAAAATTAAAGGTCGGCGCACAGGTGTATCGATGATCCGCTCGGGAAGACAGAATAGACGCTCTCTGGAAGGTCGGCGAAGGGTCGACCGCAGCTAGGATATGCGCACCATTTACTTTCGTGCGGCGTTCACGTGAAAGAGCCGCGGAGGGACGGGACCGTATTCAGGTGAGAGGTCCCTGAACACCGACCGAAGAAAGGGAAATTTCGTTTCCATGCTCTCTCACCATCCTCGCCTCGAGTTAGCTCATGGGGATGTAATTGAAACGGACGTGGCGCGATCCTCGACTCCTCAACTAGCCCGGAAGTCATCGAGATCGCCTTAACAAGAATTTAAGGAAGCCAACGAAACGCCGAATACCTTGCCCCAATGTTTGCACATTCGTTTAATCGATTTAATCGAATTATTTTTCAGTCGTGAACATTTAGGCAACCCGTGAGACGCAACAAGACTTGCAGTTCCTGCGAGGTGAGAAAGACGAATAAAAGAACAACCAGGAAAGTGTTAACAGCATTGTTCGAGTAGTGTCAAAGGCCACCTCCTGGCCAGACATCAAGATTCCAATTAAAAGTCGGCTGGAGGGGGAACCGATGGGCCGATAATATCGATCTCTGCCGTGAAGGGTCGAGGGGGTTGGTTTGGCTTTAAGTAAAAGTCCAAACGAACGAGCCCTTGGCTCCCTTCGAGTCCATGGTGGCCCGAGGGCAGGAGAGGCTTTCTATTAGCCACTAGAAATCGCGCGAACCCTTCGCTGGGACAAATCGGAACGGTACCGGCGTGGCTGCCCGCTTCTAATGGAGTTTCACGCTCGAGTCGGGGGTTGATAGAGGTTCCTCGCGAGTTGGTCAACCGAGGAATTGATAATCAAAGCGACCACCGGCTCCCTTAACGAGCCCTCTCGCTCCAATTCGATCGGCGAACGATAAACACACACAGCACGCTGGTTAAAACAATTCGATGACCATCCGCACGAAGTCTCTGCCGTTGTCTTTTCGTTCGGTGATTGACACGTGTTTTACCGTTTGATTATTTCTTACAGAGCAGAGATCAAAAGTTTCGTCGCGATTTCGACTATGCTCGCTCTGCTCAACGTGCCGCATCTCCACGGTGTATGATCGGGCTGTACGCGCCGAGCTCTCCTCGGAACTCTCGTTCATCAGAAGAGGATTCCTCCTCATTGCTAATATTTTCTTTTTTCTATTCCGCGCAGCGAGAGGAGTCGCGCAAAGGCCGGCCCTTTTCACCCTGTGTGTTCGCCGGGAAGAGCCGGGAAAGAGCGGGCGACCGAAAGAGAAAGAGAAAGAGAGAGGGGCGAAACAAGAGAGGAAGAAGCGTAGGGAAAGATCGCGCGACAAAAAGAAGAGGAAAGGAAAAATTCGTATCTTTGACGAAGCCGAAGAAGAGTCGTCGTACGTGTCCTTAAGCGACTGCCAGGCTTCCACGCTAATGAGGCGCGGCGTAATTAGTGAGACTGTCTACCCGGCTGGACCCTTCACCAGGAGGGCGGATCCCTCTCGACGTCGAGTCGCCCTCTCACCCTCGCCACTCTACGCATCCTCAACCCGTTTCACGATTTCTTACCGGCGCGGCGCGGAGAAGGAGCCGTGCCTCGCTGACACCTCGGAAATTCACGACTCTCAGCCGGCCGGAGACTCGGCTGGCTCTCCCGGTCCGTGACTCTCCGCGAAAAAAATACCGCGATTAAATCTAGCACTCGCGAGAACCTTAATTCCTTTTCTCTCCGTCGCCCGTCTTCTTCTACCTCTTCCGATTCTCCGCCGACTTTCTTCTCGGCTCCCGCGCCACGGTTTTCGCCTTCGAGCCGCGGACACTCGACGCGTCAACGCCACGGCCGCGCGAGCGCGTTTCATTCGAAATAAGAAATAACAATTTGAAACTACGCTTGTTCCCGCATTTTGCAATCCTCGAGCGTGATCGTCGTCGAAACAAGCTTCGAGAGTAAAGTCTCGTCGATGATGCGACTGGTTATAAATTGATCGCTCGACACGGAAATTTCGAAACGAAGTGTCCTCTGTCTCTGATTCGATTTAAGAAATAAAACGGTGACATTATGGGTCAATCAGTTAGACTGGACAAAGGGAGAGAAAGAGAGTGCGTGTGTTGTGCGTGGGGGAGGAGAGGAACAATTCGAACGAGTAGAACTCGATGCCCTACGGGCACGTTAAATGGGTTTCGATCGGCGTACAGAGAGCGATCTGGTGTAGGTTGCCGGTTGCGGTTTCAGGGGGTGGGTTTCCGAAGGCGGGAAGGCCGATTTAGAGTACAATGCGGCTCAATGCCGAGGAAATTAGCCACGGCGCTGTCGGTGACGCCCGTCAGCCCCACACCATGGAAAACAGACCGTATCTATCCCGGTCGTCGAGCCATGGGAGCTTTATCGTTTCGGTTCTCGACTGGCCGTTATGCGTTGTCGTTAACTGTCCCCAAAGCTCCCGGAAACATTCTCTTATTCTCGAGCACTCGTAACACTAGCTACAAGTAGTTAAAAGCGGTGCAAAATACCGTGGTGCTAAATAATTCCAGATAATTTTAACCGTGGTCCAAAACGAAATTGTTACTTTCGCCCCCGGTTAAAGCTTCGCGTCGATGGCCAATTTCTGCGACTTGCAATAAAGCGTTAATCAACGACTGATGACCAAGCGTGGCGCAGGACGGCCGATATCAATCCGAAAAACGTTCTCCGAGATTCTGAATGGGGAGAGTGCGCGAAACGTGTTCGCTGAAAGACTGCGTGGTGCTTCTTCAGTCTGGATCCGTCGTTGGAAATTACCTCTCGTCCCATCCGGCATCCATCGTCACCGAGGTGTGCGCCAATTTACGTGCGGGGTACTCTCCTCCTCCTCTTCCTCTTCGTGTTCTTCTTCTTTTTCTCCCGGGCCGTCCCACGGTGCCGCACCGCGCCGCGCCGCGCCGCGGGAAATGCCAGCCGCTTTCACGAGATATTACCTGTAATGTCCGCGGCGCATCCATTACGGGTCATTATCCATCCATTAGTCGTTTTCCACGGGTCCGTGGACGCCTCGAATGAAGAACGCCTGCACGCTCTGCCACCGCAGGCCCCCTTTTCATCCTCTTCTTCGCCGGCTGCCTCGAGAAAAGGGCGAACGGAGGAAGACACCGTTTCGCTCGCGAAACCTTCGACTTTCCCCGGCGACGGAAACACGCCGAAGAGCGTAACAGCTCGAGAGACCGACAAGGGAAGCTACAAACCCGACTCGATTTCAATCAAATCCGCAGGGATAATAGATCCCTCTGCTTGTGCTCGTTCTTTGTGCGACATCGTCCCTTATCGCTTTCTTATTTTCCCCGTGCTTTCACCGTGCACCGTGTCAAACGGCCGCGCATTCCGTTCTTCCGAACACCGGCAACGCTGTGCGACAAATTTCAACTTCTTTTTCGAAAAAATGCCCCTTACGCAGGGCAAAGTAGCCTGACAAAAGACCACTCCTAATATGAAGCCCCTGCTCGTCTCCGGTAAAGGATTCTTGAATGTACTGTAGCGTGCGTTCATGAAGAGGAAGGAGACAAGAGGCGGCAGAAAATTGCTCGAAATCTACGAATTACAGATGCATCACTATTTGATTTTGGTTTTCGTTGTCGTTTTGGGTTCCGTCATCCGGGGCTCGAATTTCGCAAGAGCGAACAATTCGATTGAAACGATCAAAAGATGGAGTTATCCCTGCGGAAGACAATCGTCTTGGTAATTACAGGCGGAATGGGTAACGAGGACACGTGTTTTTCATGGAAAAACCTTCGATCCCGAAGACGAGCCCGGACAAAGCCGTCGCGGGAGGAGGGGAGAGACAGAGGAACGGACAGAGGATTCTCTTCTTTAAATGCTCGTTCACCCTCGCCTATTCATCCCGCGTATGTCTACCTGCGATACAGCGCCCCCCCCCCCCCCCCCATTAATCTATAGGATCCATTCATCTTCGAGAGCGTAGGTGAGCTTGTCCTCGCGATCTCTTCAGACACTCGATGGCTCGCGGTGGATTCCTTTTCGCCCTGGAACTTCAAAGCGTCCACCAGACGAGCCGGAGGGGCAAGAAAAAAAAACTATTTTATTATCGCAATCCGCTTCTCCCCGAGGATCAATCTCTTCTAGGATCCTTCGCCAGCCTTCTTGGTACCTTCGAGATCTTCTCTCTCTCTCTCTCTCTCTCCTGTGGTCATCTTGTTCTCAAGGTATTCATCGCAGATCATGCACGGAGAATGATTTCTCGTCCCGGAGAATGTGCGCGCCTCGCTGACAATTTAAACAGGGTTTTGAGCACTTTTGCAATTCGCCGAGGCGCAACTTGCCAAGGAGTAACTTCTAACAGTACTTAAGCTACCATAAACTTTTGATGAAATCCATACATCGTCTCAAAATATTGAGACATGGCGAATACAATTCTAGAAAAATAATAAGACTGGGTCAACCCATCGATACCTCCATGGAAGACCCGATTAAAGAAGCTAAAAGAAATCTGACGCACCAATGGGATCTGGAATGGAAACAATCTAGCCTCTGCACACTCCAGAAATATCTATGACTCCTTTTTTTGAAGATAAAGAAGTAAGGCAAGTCCTGAAACGGCGGGATCAAGTTACCCTATCCAGAATCAAAATGGGCCACACCAAGGGAACACACTCGTTCCCGATAACAAAGAGTCCAGGTACCAATATGTGAAACATGCAGCATATCGACATCAATTAACCACCTGATATTATCTTGCCCAAAATACAATACATTACGAGAAAGATACAAAATAGGAAGAACACTGAAAGAGAATCTTGACGAAGACAAAATAAAAGATCTACTGGAATTTATTAAGGAATCGAAAATCCAGGAAGTTATACTGTAACGATACACCTGTTCGTCGCTAATAACCATGCAGTTGATGCCATGTAAAACCTTTATTTAAAAAAAAAAAGACTGGGACTGCAAAAATCTCTGATAAACGTTCGAAGCTTTCGTCTCGCGAGAGTTCAATTCCTGCGTCGCATAGTGGTGCGAAACGACTTGACGGCGATCAAAGATCTGTATAGGACGTTTCCATGATAGTATTTCGCTTCTTCCTCGAGTAACATGAATTTTGTACCAACTTACAAGGTTAAGAAAATTTTTGTTCGCCGTCGGATCATTTCGAGTTAGTTCTTTCGAGTCTCCGCGGCTGGAGACGCGCGACGTTCGACGGGCTTTCTCAGCGTGAATAAAATTCTCAGGCCGAGAGGAGAAGCCTAATTTGCGACACCGAGGATCGCGAAGCCGCCCGGACGGAGTACGAGATCTCGGTATCACCGGTAGCCGGGTTAGGTAGCGATTCGAGCAGCCTCCATTCGTCTTGCGCCCGGTTTCTGCGCGATTCGAGCCTCCGTCGGCGTTGCTGCTGCTGCACGAGTGTTTGCAGTCCACTCGAAACCAGTCCCGAACGAGCTCGCGAGCACGAGTAAGAGGGAGAGCCGGCTCGGGAACAGAGACGGTTGGACAAAGCCGTGGAGAGACGGCCGGAGAGACATCGGTCGAGGCGGGAGGCCAGGAACGAAGCTTAATTTGTCTAACGAGGGGCCTCTGCACCTGTCATCTGGACGAAGATACGAACGGACGTAGGCCAACCCCTCCCTCCCTCCCCCTATCTCTCCCTCTCCTCTTTCCACTCTCACAGACCTTCTCCTTCTCCTCCTCTTCCTCCTCCTCCTCGATTCAACCCCCTTCGGTCCGAGGAGCGTTTGCTTGCTTACTCGCCGACCGACAGGCTAGCCTTCCTCTATAACGTGTGTTTCACCCGTTCATGGGGGATCCTCTATCATCCAATAGTGATCAGACCTATTTACTTCGGTTTTCAGTCCCTGAATTAGTGCAACACCGGTGTTAAGTCCCCGAATTAGAATGATCGGCATTTTCGCGGGGTCACTGGCCAACCAAGGTTCCGCAAGATTAAAGTAATTTATCAAATGAAACAAAGCTTGCGTCAACACGGAAATTTATCTTCGAATCTATCTTATCTTATCGGTATGCGTTTACTTAGCCTCCCTCCACGCGGAATTCGTCAACGTTTCCGTGCCCGCACGTACACGGTTCGAATGCTACCGACTCTTAATTTCCACGTAGGGCCCAACCGGATCCACTTTGTCCGGACCCAGATATCCTGGCCGGGTTGAACATTCTGATTCGGACCGAGCAATAAAATTTCAAGCAAGTCCCGCCGGCAGCGCGGACCTCCGGAGGCATGGTGCACGCGTGTGCCTGGCGTTCACGCCCCTCGGTAAATCAATCACACACCATGGTGTCCGCATTGTTTTTACGGGTCCGTCGCGCGTCGGACTTCTTGGTGGCGATCGTCGGTCACGCCCTCCCGTCGGGGAGGCAGAGGGCAGTCACAGTGTCAGAAGCCCGTCTGAAATCGTAATTCATCTTTCCTCCGGATGTCGGAAGGCTCGAGCTTGGGCCTGGCCAAGAGTTTCGTTCATTCGATGAAACGAGACGAGTTTGTTCGCCGGGGACGGCCACGCGTCGACGGCAGGGAATAACAACGGCACGACAACGACGACAACGACGACAACGACGACAACGACGACAACGACGACGACGACGACGGTGTAACGAGAATCGCTGGCACAAAGCGATAGAGTCGCGCGCCGTTCGCCTTTGTGATTCAGACCCAGACACGCCGGTGATCGCGCGTCAGGGGTGGGACAGACAGACAGACGATACGTGAAAGCCCGGGAGATGGAACATCCGCTAATTGGATAATTACGGAGTGCGCCGCGTTTGTTTTATAATTGGGCAAAGCCCGTGGAACCGTTCCTAGCCTCGACGTGCCAAACAACGAAACGGCCGGAGTCACGCTCTACGTGACAAACTACCCTCGCAGCTAATCCGAACACCGGAACCCCTCGGCTCTAGCAACCCCCGTCCCCCTAACACCCGCTGTCCCCTCCCACCCCCTCCTTGTTCATCCTATTCGGACAAACACGACTGAAATCGCGTAAAAGCAAAATCATTTTTTTTTTATCGAGCCAACCCCTTGGTCGGATAAGAACATGTACAATATTTTTGTACACACTGCATACGTGTACGTTTATCAAAAAATCGATCGAAGAACAAAATGCGAAACAAGTTTGTGGACGGTGGGGTGGATCGGTCGCGCGACCTCCATCGGGGTGGAAAAAACAATGAGCATCCCTGCATGATTTTTTTCCATGCCGTCGGTGATGTCGAAGAGTCGCGTGCACTCTAATTTGACTCTCGCAAACCACGGTATTGTTTGAAAGATCCAGGGTTCCAACTGGAATTAAGGACTTCCTCTCCCCTTTTGATACGAGTCCCCAACCCTTCTCGGAACTTTCACGACTTTCTTCTTTATATTTTTCAAATAATATAATGTAATTCCTAAAGGTTTAAATAGTCACACGATAATGTAAGTAAATCAAAATGCATGCAATAACTTACCGTGCGTACTTTCTGAGTAGGGGCTTGGCGATGCAGACGCGGAAGGGTACGGGGGTGGTACTCTGTTATGGTTTGTAAAATGCCTATGTAAACAAAAATATAACAAATATTAATGACCGCGCTAATCCCGGAACGGCAGTGTTTAAATTTATTCTGACCAAGCGTTTCAAAAATATTGACAAGCCACTTGGCTTGTAACAGCTAATTTAAATTGTCAACTGTTTATACGAGCTCGAAAATATGCTCACAACTGATTGATTATGGTCTAGATAAGCTTATGTATCGCCAGTTGTACAATTATGAAACTGACTGTAAATAATGTGAGTGAAACAACATTGCCATAAATTACCCAAGCATTCTACGTCCAGCGTCGGTCAAAGATGCAGACTGCGTAGCGGGGGTAAAACCGATTTGCGGTTTCCAGGCGTTGTCATTGTTACGGTTCATCTGTTCAAAATCTTGCGGTTTCAACACTTTCGGTGGGTCTCTGGCGCCCTTCAACCTCTTCGCGGGGAAAATGAAATTCCCATTGTATTTTGGATCTCTGAATCGAACGCTGCAATTCAAATATAAAATGATAAGTATAAGCCCAGTTGCAATGGTATTATTGAATGCGTTTGCATGCGTACCAATACACTTTATTATTTCTGACAGGAAGCCCTTTTATGGGAGAGGGTAAAGTGGCACCATCTCCAACGCAGTCTTCTGCTAACAAAACCGTGCCACGCATTCCATCGATGCATGTAGAGGTTTCTGCGTCAAAATCAACACGATTCGTGTAAAGTCCTTTGATGAAATTGTAACCGTTGTTGCCTAGCCCAGCATACAATCGGTCGTCGCCTCTGACATTTCGCTTTACTGCAAAACAATAATACATCGAATAAAACTATGGTACGTGGGGGAAAACTGTATGTTACAAAGGTTTACGAAATTAATTTCATACCTTCTGCTTCGGTCAGACACTCATAGTACGGTTTCAGAGCCTTAAATAGTCTTTTCTCATCCACAAATGGAAGCAAAGCAACTCCTTGCCAAGCGAACTTTTTGCCATTCAAATCTATCTTAAAATCTTCTGGATAGAAGTCTATAATCGGTGATCTCTGTAAATGATTTCGTGAATATTAACTGAATATCGTGATACATGTTCAATTTTCTTTGTAACGTAACGTTCTATTAAACTTACGGGATCACTCATTAACTTCGCCCACGGAATAGGAACGTGTTTGCTACTAGCTGCTGGAAATACGCCCATCAGCTGTTCCAGGGGACGGAACTGCAACAATAATTAAAAGATTAAGATTGGTAAAGATTTTTTATCAATTATATTTATGCGTTTACCAATTTCGTTTCAACTTACAGGTTCTGTTCCTTTTTCAAATTCCGTCGATAAACCACCGATATTAATGAAGTCACTAGCGAAAGGGGCATAATGGTAAGGAAAGTACCATTTCCAGGACGCACAGCCTTGATAGTAATATCGTAGAACCCAACACAGACCCCGTACGTATTGTAGAGCTACATTGTTTCTGTATAAACAGCCCGAAAGTTGTCATTCATAAATATAGCTACTCAGATTTACTCACCGACGTTTTTTTCACGAGTTTCGTCGACAAAGTCAACATTCACGTCGAATTGTCCACTTTGTACAATGAACTGTGTTCGTTCTATTCTTATACGACAAATTTTTTAGAACATTGTCGATGAAATCGTATCGGTGAAATGATTGTCGGTGAGGTCAGGATAGCCCTTTTGATGTACTTGAGTTTTATTACCTAAATTGTAGATTGTCAGGAGAGACATCAAATTTCGATTCATAATAACGATCTTTAAAACCATCTTCCCACAATCTTACTTCGTCGTGCGCTTGATCATCGTCTGACCCAGCTTCCGCTTCCACTTCATCGGCAGTACGTTTTTTTCCCTCGCCGGACGGTTTCTACAATATATTCAAAACGCATGAGTAATTCGTGAAAACACCAAAAATAAAGATTGAAATGTACAACCGCACCTCTGGGCGTAGCATACTCTCCAGAGCTGTGTTAGAACCTCTCGCTGTGTTGGAAGTGCTGAAGTTTCTACCTTGGACACGCATCTGGTAAGCTTCGTAACGTGCATTTTCTACCGGTTTAACTCGTTCGCCTAATGGCTGTTATCAAATACATATATTCAACAATATCACTGATAATACTAAAGGAACACCGTCGTCAATAAATTTTCGAATGATGAAGCGTACCGTGGGAGCAAACTGTCCAGTAGGAATCCACTTAGGCTTATAATTACTGATTGCTTGCATTCGAGCGTTCTTGACTTTTTGACGCTGTTTGAACGCCAATTCATTTTGCTGTCTCTTCTTAAAAATTTCATCCTCAACATCACCGAGGTCAGACATGATCATTTGAACTCTATCTAAATTCACATCACCGCTATCCGTTAGAAAACCCTGTAAGAAAAATGTATTATGATCGGCAATGTTATTGTTTAAGTAATCAATATCGTTGGACTCAACAAATACTACGCACTCCTGTTTTGTATACTGTTTTTTTATACAAATTAACAAGTCTATCGATTGCCCCCTCTCTAATCTCCAATGATGGGAGGTGAGGTAGAAAATCATTTCCTACGAAAAAACACATGAACACCCAATCATCGATAGCTCGTTCAAAATCGTACTTAAATGGTAGATTAGGCATTTGCAACTCTCTCTCTAAGTATTCCCTGAGTACGTTTAACCGCACAAATATGTACTGGCATTCGGATCCCAAAGCATTCTCTTCCTCTTTCTGATTTGGCTCCGAACCCGTACATTCTTTCATTTCGTGACCCAATTGACCGCATATGTCGCATGGTCTTGGTTTGTTTGGTTTGAATTCTTCACGAATAATCGTAAAATTCGGTTCATGCGTTGCAAGTCCCAACATAATCAAATCAGCATCTGCTCCGCACAAAACGTGTTGCGTGTTAGGATCGTGATCGGGTTGCGCTGTTGTAAAAAATAGCCATTTAATGTGTGTGCAGAAGAATAAAAATTGTGCTAATTGTAATAACTTTAAAAACTAAATGACGATTTACCTCTCTGTTTACGTATAAAATCCATTATCTTATGTTCTCCTTCACCTGGTACATTTGCATCGCTTAAGATTACTTTTATGTTTCTCCAACCAGGGTCGCTATTTAAACGGTCATGAATATAATAATGTAAACATTTCGATAATCTTGCCATGAAAGGTGTACCCTGTAAACAATATCGTAATTTGAAAAATGATTTCCTCTAGCACTTTAATACAACATAAATCAATTGTACAAACCGGTGTAATACAGTTGCTATCAAAATGATCTTCCTTAGGCTTTTCTGGTGGCAATGTTGCACCTTTCTGTGCCAATTCAGAACGTATTCTTTGAATTTCATTGACTTTTTCAGTTGTTTCCTTCGATGCTCTAAATCTTCTTGATCTCTGTTGATTCATTTTGGCTCTAGGTGCCTGTAAGTATTAGTTGAATGTACAATCATATTACCGACACGCAATTATTAATTCTTTCTAGTTGGTATAAAACAGACACTTACAACTCCATCAATGGCCATGTAAAGCAACTTTCTAGGTCTTACAATGCGAAACAGGCGATCAATGCATTCGAAGATAGCTTTCATCATTTCATCCTCATTTTTTGGTGCTGGTCTACAATATCACGCATTATATAAAACATTTTGTAATACTTAAGAACTTGGCATCGTTGATTAATTTGATCAATACTTACTTATCCTCTGGATGTGTACAAGGATGTATAATACCATTCATGTCAAGATATAGATTATCAAATTCCACACTATTTGGGTTTGGATCCGCTGAATTTACAGGTACCCGCACACCATTAGTACTTACAGCCTACAAAACGAATGTACTATTTAAAAAATCTTAAATTCACATTTGAACGTAACAATGTACATGATTTTCCAATCTCAACATTGAATTACATAGCAACAATTCTTCGTACCGTTATCACATTTTTATCACAGTACAGTAGTGCCAATACAGCTGTCAATAAACGTTTGCAAAACCATGAAAAACACACTACAACCATTTAAAATGTTTACATAACATTTAAAAAATCGCAAAATCTTTGCAAAAATCATAAGCTTCTCCTTTACAACCAATATCCGTTGCAAAATAAATAATCTATTCATCGCCCAAACAAACAATCTAACCTACCTTTTGTTCGATGCATTCCACAATCACAGAAGGATACTTTCTACTCAACCATCGAAAAAAAGCAGGTACACCCATTTTTTACGCTTCCTCGTACTCCTCGGATGCAGTCCACAATTATTTTGCTAATCGTTTCCCAAAATATATGTTTGTAAATTCAGTGGTCACAAACTGTTTTCACCATTTACTCATATCTACAACAACGTAAACTCAGAATACCAACTCTAATGGTATATGAAACATCTCGGACAGTGCTGCCACGTTTAGCTTGCATAGTGTTTCGCACAACTACACCCACAGACTTAAAATCTATATAGATTGTGGATCTTTGCAGGCTTAGACGCAGGTTAGTGTTCAGGATTCCTCCGCTGGGTGGCGCCACGTACATCTTCCGGTAAAATCTGCTAACAGCGCCACTACCTGGTAGTGGCAAAACTCCCAAGCTTGTAGCCGATATTGGTTTTCGAGTTTCCACCCCCAGATGACGCTAGTGGCGGTTCAAAGTCGGTAACGTTTGGCTAACAGTTTGAGCATTTTGCCGCTACGTTTGCGGATTTTGTCGGAAGATGTACGTGGCGCCACTCAGCGGTGAAATCCAGAACACTGATCGGCTACAAGCTTGAACGTTTCGCCACTAGGGGCGCTATTTGCAGATTTTCAGGAGCAGATGATCCCTGCCGCTGATTGCACCACCCCTTATGGGAATATCGGCAAGTATCATTGGTGCTGTTCTTTAGGGGTTGGCGGTTAAAAGAGGACCTGAGGCCTAGGCAGAAAAGCCTACAAGATGCACGGTCTGCGTAGTCCTTAAGTCTGTGACTCAACTAACGCATTGACACTTCAAATTTCTAAATAAAAAAATATGACATAAATGATGATGGTGTAAAATAAATGTAGATATAATATTATAAATACGTTTAAAGTGATATATTTTGTGTTGATTGCTCTAAGGAAAATGTTAGATACAACTATGAAATGAAAAAATTTACGTTGCGCACTTTATGAAATACCTACATACTCCCCCATTAATTTGCCGGTCTTCTATATAAGTAGTACGCGTATATTATTATAACACACCCATAATTAAGGGTAAATTGACACGGTATGTTGCTTTTAAAGAATTATTTATTTTTATTCGTTACTTAACATAAAAACAGAATTGTGTTTAAGTAAATCCACCGTTAATTTTCTAAAAATAAGAAACGGCAGTATGAAATGTACAGCCCTCACTCTAACAACTAATAATTAATTTTATAAAAAAAACTAATCGTTCAATACCTTATTTCTCCGATGATAGATAATTAATATTTCAACTCTGTCAAGAAATAATTACTTGTATAATTTCATACTAAAAAAATGGAAAATTATGTTTTGTTTTTCAGTAAACTGTACAATAAAATATTTTCAAAATGCAACAGAAAAATATCTTACATGGACCAGCTGATACGATGCCACAATTTAAAAATTTGTCTATAGGACAATTACTTTTAAATCAACTAAGCATTCATAAGTCTTGGATAGCACAAGTAAATAATTCAAATGTTATCTTTATCAATCATACGAATAAATTGTTACCATATTTTTATGAAAAAAATGAAAATAATTTTAGGTAGATGCTCATACAGGAAAAGAGCAAACATTTAAGGAGATTTTGGACGACAGTCGGAAGCTGGCAATTGTTCTTGATAAACAGGGATTAAAGAAAAATGATTGTATTGCTATATGCAGTGAGAACAATGCAGAATTTTGTATACCAATGTGTGCTGCATTTTATCTAGGAGCTACTGTTAGTCCACTGAATCCACTCTATTCAGAAAGAGAATTAAAATACGCATTAAACATTACAAAGCCAAAGTACATTTTTGTATCAAAAGTTGGTGCAATGAACATGCTCAAAGTTTATCCTCAATTATCTTGGTCGCCAAAGCTAATAATGTTAACGGAATCACATGATAATAAATTCTCCAGCATGAAAAATTCAATATTAGACATAATCGTTGATAGTAACTTTCATGCTTGTCCTGTTGATGATGATCATGTAGCAGTCATTCCATACTCTAGTGGCACAACAGGTTTACCAAAAGGAGTAATGTTAACAAACAAAAATTTATTAGCAGTAATAAGATGTCTAGCAGTTTCAACGCCTGAGATATTAAATACTAATGTAATAACATTAGCTTTGTTACCATTTTTCCATGCATATTCTTTCTCTGTACTTCTTGTAAGACTCGCATTTGGAAATAAGAGTGTCATTCTATCACGTTTCGAAGAAAATGTGTTTCTACGAACTATAGAAAAGTATAGAATTGAGTACATAACTCTTGTACCACCCCTTATGATATTCCTGGCAAAGCATCCTATTGTGGATAAATATGATTTATCTAGTGTTAAGGATATTTGGTAAGTCTCTGTTTCTAAAACTAAGTTCTGCTATTAAATTTCAATAATTAGCAATTGCTTATATTTGATCAGGTGTGGTGCAGCGCATTTGTCAGAAAATATTGCAAAGGTAGTTGCTAAAAGATTAAACATGAGAAATATCAAACAAGGGTATGGATTAACAGAAACTACTTTGGCTGTACTTATATCACCAAATAATAGTGCAAAATATGGGAGTGTAGGCATACTAGTCCCTGGAATTTCAGGTAATACAATATATGTACTTTTTTCCATAATATTGCTTTAATATTTGCATTATATTTCTCTTTAGCAAAGGTAATGCCAATAAATGGGAACGAATCGAGTGAACCTTTAGGGCCACACGAAATTGGAGAATTATATTTCAAAGGAGATTTAATAATGAAAGGGTACTACAACGACGAGAAAGCTACAAAAGCCACTATTGATAAAGACGGCTGGTTACATTCAGGAGACATAGGGTATTACGACGAACAGTATTATTTCTATGTGGTAGATCGTTTAAAAGAACTTATTAAGTACAAAGGATATCAAGTGCCACCAGCTGAACTAGAGGCATTACTATTAACATGTCCTGGAGTTAAAGATGTAGCAGTGATTGGAATACCACATGAAGAAGCAGGAGAATTACCAGCTGCTTTTATAGTTAAACAAGATGGATCTGACATAACAACCGAGGATATTGTTAAATTCGTAAATGGTAAGTATTGAAAATCAGCCAATTGAATACCTTTATTTTCTGCTAATGAAAACTGTTACAGAACGTGCATCAAGTCACAAACGGCTTCGGGGTGGCATCAAGTTCGTTGATAGTATTCCTAAAACTGCGTCAGGGAAAATACTACGTCGAGCATTACGCGATACATTTAAATCAAAATTGTAAAGTTTCGGTATTGTGAAGAAACATTGCAAATTTTGAATCTTTTATTGCTTTATTTTTATATTTATTTTAAAGCATTGAGATGTAAGAGACATTGTTCAATTTGCTTTTAATTGTGTGTAGAGCTGAAATCTTTTTAAAATGTAATCCCAAAACCGTTTGCTCTAATTCCGTATTTGAAATACTTTGTATTGAATAAAAATGCATGAACCCATAAGTTAAATCTCTTACAATGAAAAACAAATTATGTACATTATTATTTTAACTTTTCTTTTACTTCCTCTGGTATTTGACTTAAATACCATTGATGATTTTCACCAGGAGCAGTAGCTAATATACCCTTTTCATTTGATAATGACGATTTTGCATTATACGAATAAAATTCTCCGAAACAATCAGTTAAAGTGCCACCAATAGCTTGAAGAATAGCCTCGGGTGCACAGGTGTCCCATTTTTTGTAACCTCTACTGGCGAATACACAAGCGTGAGCTTTTCCCTCCAATAAAAGTAATATCTATAATAAAATTAAAATATTAAACCACTTTGATAAACTTGAGTCTATTAATTCTACAAGTATTCTTACCTTATACCCAGCACCACCAACACGTAAAATTTCATCAGGATGTAAAGCATTTACAGCTGCTTGAACATTACTATTTGAATGCGAACTGAAAAGGTATGTAGCATTTGTTGTTATTAATCACAATGAAATGCAACTTTAATGATAGTAAAAGCAAAACTTACCGTGTAGTTGTAATTATTCTCTTTCCAGCTAAAGGTGCTACTGGCGAGAAACCACCAAATCCTATACCGTTAATGCCCCAAATAGTTCGTCCCAATTTGCTGCTATCGCTATTTTTATAATATGGTTGATGTATTACTCCTCCAATTGGTTTTTGTCCAATTGCCACTCCTACTAAAACTGTAACATGTTCTACAAGTCCTTGTGTATATTCTGACGTTCCTGAAATATTTTTTCCTTTTAATGTATACATATTGAACAAGTTGTAACATTTGCCATTTTTCTGTGTGCTAATTAAAACGCATATATACCGTCTAATGGGTCTACCCAAACACATATGTCTTTAGGATCAATATTTTCCAGATTTGCTGGTACTTTCAGTTTTAATATTTCTTGATCCATCTCTGACACCATCCAATCAGACGGTACATCACAGTTTGTTGATTCTTCTTCGCCAATAATAGTAATATTTGGAAATTGTGAACTTAGTGAAGCAATAATACACCTTTGAGCACAACGATCGGCCTCCGTTTGTAAATCATTCTTGCCTTTTTCTACTATATTTAGAGTTCCATGAGTCATAATATCTCTTATAATTTTACCTGCTCTCACAGTAGCAAATACAGAAGATGCCACTATACGTGACACTAAGGACGCAGTCTGAGCCATATCTCAAATTTTTCTGTTAATAGCAGTAGATATTGACACTGCTGGTTAAAGATTAGAGAAACTATACCTTTCATAAACACTTTCAGTATGTTGCATACATAATCATTCTGGTTCTAGCTGTAAAAACATTATACGGAAAAACTTAAAGAACACTATCATTTCTCAAGGTTATATTAAGTAATACTTATTCATGGAAGTTATGAAATTTTGCAACCAGCTTTTTTAAAGTTACATATTGTTATTTTAAAGATTTCTTATTGTAATAAATAGAAACTTGAAACATAAATAACACAATCTGAAATTCTACTTTAAATAAAATATGCATTGAATATTGTAAATACAAGATTAAAAATAATTTTATATTTACGTTTTATTCTTTATATAACTATATATTCAGAAAATAAAAATTCATACGATTTTTATTCAGATTATTAGATTATTATAATATTGTAAGATTATTTTTATTGATTTTATAAAATCATTAAAAATCTACCAATTTGAATACACGATGGTTTATATTAATAAATAACGCAAAAGAAATATACGTAGAAGAGAGAATACTTACAAAGTATTTAATTATAATTAACGTGTCAATAACCATATAATATGTTATAGCAAAGTAAAATATGCATGTTCTGTGTAATTTATTGTGAAGATAATCTATATTGTATACTATCAATGAACAAAATACTTTTGCTTAGTAAAATAGTACAAAGAAATAATATTTCAAATACTAAATTAACGTTTTATTCATATATGAGTACGTGTGTCAATTTATTTTTTATCATAGGTGGCACGAGGCACAATTTTATAGGTATAAATCAACATGTCATATGTATTCAAAATACTTTGTATTCACATGTAAAGAGTACTGTATAGGATTAACTAACTTAAGAAACAAAAGATTAATGATAATTTTTGTATAATACAGTGTAATATGAAGTATTTGACTGAAAATAAATTCATTCGAAACACTTGTTATATTAAACACTTACAAAAGTATGTTTATTAATCTAACCTTGCATTCATCTATCAACATCTGAATTTTGTACTTTTAGTGAAGGAAAAAAAATTAATTAGATACGTCAAGGATGATAACGAAAAATTTCTTATTATCATCACATAATTTTATGATACTACTACGAAAACTTTATAATAATAATAATTTTTCTGGTTTGACGAGATTTAATAAAAAAACAAATCCAACACGTCTAATACGACATATAGGCGAAAATGTATATAAAAAAAATATTCTCCTTGACTACATAGAAAGGATTCATCTAGGACGTACATATAATATTCCACAACAGTATGTATCAGTGAGTACAACTGCAACTGACTTATATCTAATTGATGAAACAGTGGCTAAGAAATTTATCTCGTTAATTAAAGATGATTTGTTAAAAAATATGTCGCATGTAATAGAATTGAATCCTGGTTTGGGTTTTACAACTCAGCAATTGCTCGAGATTGGTGTCCCATTTGTTCATATGTATGAAAAGGAAATAAGGTTTTTTGATACTTTAAATGAGTTGTGCAGCAAATTTCCTAATAAATTAAGTCTGCAGAAAGCAGATCTTTATACTTTATCAAAGTCGATGCATATAAATAACATAAGTAATAACGATAACATTCAGAATTCATATGATCTATTTAACAATGTGCAACACAAACAATGGACCCAGAACAGTTGCATGCAAATAATTGGAGCAACGAATAGGATATCATTCCTAAGGCATTTAATATTAAGCACAGTATTTCAAACATGCTTTATGTCATATGGGCGACCTATATTTTATCTTGCTATACCACCATCTGTATGGAATGTTAGTATACAATCTTCTCAAAAGTACATTCTTTCACTAATAGTATAGTATACTTATAGTATACACAATATTTTTAACTATTATTGTTTAACTTTCAGAAATTTACTTCTCCATTAATGAGACCTACTAGTATTATGTTTCAAACAATATTTAATTATCATGTTTTTGGAAAAATAGATAGGAAAGCATTCATACCATGGAATAAAGGAAAAATCAGAAAGAAACTAGCTAAACATATGTGCAAACTTTCATCAACAAGGGTAGAACAGTGTGCAACTAATGAAGATTTATCCTATCTGTATATTGTCAAAATTGAACCAAAATGTAAGACTCGGGTATCGAGTCATGGAAAAGATTTGCGATACTTTTGGTATTTTGTTCGACATAATTTATATAAACCAACTGCTCGAGTGATACCTTCAATGGAGTAAGTAATTATGATACTACAATTGTAGTAAGTATTGAATATAAATCAAATCACTATATCTGCAACCAATTAATTTTTTCAGAAAATTAATACCAGGTTGCGGTGTGCGACTAATAGCTATGAATTTAAATGTATTCACTCAATTTCGTGATTTAAGCTTCGAACAGATATACGATATTTATTTAGAATTTCGTTCTTGGCCAGAATTTGAGGAGAGCATATTTAAATCGAATGCAGCTGATATTATATCAGTTTATAATAATTATGTATCCAAAGAAGAAAATCACGAGATTGATAATAGTAGTCATTACAAAGCTAAGGATAGTAAGACTGAGGAACAATAAGTTTGTTGTTTTTTTATTAATAATGTTAATAAAAATTGTATTATATATAAAATATACTTCGTTATTGTATTAACTATCTTAAATAATATTTTTATATTTATAATACTCCTTATAATTATATATAGCAAGTCACATATTTAGAAGCAAATATTATACATTAGGTTTATTAGGTTGTCATATATTTTACCGTTTACGTGTTGACTGAAATAAACGTGCTGAGGTTCTTCTTTGTGGAGTAGCTGCAGGTTCCGCAGAATTCAGTTTTTTCAAAGCACTCTTTGCTGTTACAATTTTTAATAAAATAATGTATAGCTTATGCATAACAGAAATTTTAAATATTCTGATTGAATAGAATTTATAGATAAGGAAAACACACCTTTTACAGGTGTATCAGAGTCGTTTTCATCATCTTCTTCATCGCTAGAATGCTTGTGTCGTCTTCTATGCTTTACATGTCCTTTTAACTTTGACACGGAAGGCGGCGGCATTGTTTCGACATCGTTTTGTTGTAAGTTCTCTGTATCCTCTGTGCTCTTAAGCAGTTCTTTCATTTTTACCTCCAAGTCCATAGAAGCAGCTTTCATATTTGGCTTCTTCTTTGTCTGTTCTATTATAGTTTGCACAGCTTTCATAACTTCCTTGTTATGAATCTTTTCCTTTAGCAAAGGTAAGCTCTCAGTCAAATATCGTATACCTAACAGACATTTAAAACAATAATAATATCACATGATGCTTTTACTTAAAGGACAACAATGTTTTACTCACTCTTTTGACTAAATGGCAAAAGTGAGAGACAATATGAAAAGTTCCGCCACTTTCGTTCTGTGGTGGCTAAGTTAAATCTAGCAAAAACTTTGTTGATTATAGAATCGATATGTGCTTCTTTTTGTAACAAGCCTAATAAGTATCTGTAATTTAAAAAAATATTATCCCAAATTCTCGTACAGTTTAACTTTTAATTTTGAGTAATAATACAAACTTCATAATTTCCTGGAAATCAGATTCATTTAGATCTGTATCTGAATCGGTTAACCGAGACAAAATATCGGGCACCACATTATACAAAGCATTGGCTTTTTGTGAGAAAGCTTTGAAGAATTGTCTCGCCTCTTCGCGAATATCGGCGTTGTCGTCAGTAATACAAAGAGCTAATTCTGATATTTGGCCCCTTACGCGTACCATGTCTCTCATTATAAGACTCGATAAAACACGAACACAAGTGCTGCGTACATGTAAATTTTCGTCTCGTAGCCTGAAAGATAATCGTATATTAGTTTATAACAATGGAGTATTTCAAGTCCGAAATTACCTGCCATATATGTGCTTCATCCACGGTTCTATCAAGTTAGGAAATCTCGCTGTAAGATCGCTTATTCCCATAAGAACATTCGCGCGAATGGCAGGATGCGGTGAACGCTCTAGTATTGTGATCAACAGTTGTAATGATTCTTCGCAAAGTCTAGAACTCACGGTCATCATCTTAGTAAGTGCCAGAGTCCCAGCAGCTTGTATATCCTCGTTATTGTATTTGTCAGGATTTTGACATACGTCTAATACCAATGGACTGTAAAATAGATTTCGTATTATTTTGTACGATAAAAAGTATACATTACAGATGGTCGGGACGGATAGAGAAGCAAACCTCTAGTACACATATATTGAAATTATTTACGTACACAAATTGTGCTAGCAGTCCATCTCCAGTTACAATATGATTTTCAAGAATATCATTTATAAGCTCTGCATCTGCGTCATCTATTGCCCCCTCAACAGCTTCCTCTCCGTTATCTTCGATAATTACGCTTGTCTAAACGCAAAGGGTAAACAGTAATTTGGTTTTAAATTAAAAATAATAACACGAATACTATCTAAAATAACTAAACAAAAATATTGTACTTCTTTAATGCGAAGTTGTTGTCTTGCACTGGTTGGAGCAATGTTGGTCGATTTACGAGACTTTTGAGATCCTCTTCGATCCCCTTTATCTGGATGCTGTCCTTTTTTTACTTTCTGTAGAGCATCTCTTCGCTTTAATTCTGCGTAGACTGATGTGTCCAAATGTACCATTTCTTTGATGGCGGTATGTCCAATTATATAAAGCAATTTAGACAATATATAAAGTGAAAAAATTTGTTGCTTTGAATTACTATTGTTAAATTGTTCTCGGTTATATATACATAGTATCGATTGTTGCATTAAATGATCTGGTTGATTTGCTAACTAGAAATTCAAAATATTTTTTATAAAATGTCAATACTTCAATAATGAAATGTTAACATTTGTAATTAAACAAATCATTCATTTACGTGATAAATAGCGTTAATTGCATCCGTCGCAAATGATATATATCCGTTTTCTTCTTTGTTAGTAAAGTTTTCATTCAGTAATGTAAGAATTTTTTTAAATATTTTATGGTCATTGGGATACCTACAGATTTTAATAATCAGTTATTATGTCTTTTTCAAATTACTTGTACAATTTTACACTCTGGTTTACCTATTCACGGTTTTCTTAATATCATTACTCTTATTGTCGATCGTTAACAATGATCTGCATGTATCTCTGGCCAAAAGAAGGTCCGTTTTCGCTCGTGGTCCTAAACCTATTTTGATTAATACTTCTAGATTATCCGTCACAATATTATCCTGAACTTTAGCAATCATTGTTATTAACATTAAAGCCGATCTGCTATCCAAAGGATCGATATCTGGTATTTTCATCGAAAAGTTTTCCCATAGGACCTAAATTAAATTGATTACAATGTAGAATATAGCATGCACAGTTTAAATCGTTTGATACCCATAGAATTATATATAATATTAAATTGTATTACTTGTAATTCTTCGTTACCCAGATCTTTATTATTCCACCATGTTGCAACAAGCTGACTTAAAGCTTGGCTTTGTCCAGGTTGAAGTGATTTCAGTAAGCCAATTAAAGCTTTTACGCGCACAAGAGCAGTTTGACGACTGGACTTCTTATTTTCATTGTCTTTCAAATATATCTGCTTGTAGACATCAGCCAAGTTATTACGTACTGACTGATCAGGGAGAAATATTTGAAAGAGAGCCTTATGCACAGCAGTTGCAGCTCCAGTTACTCCAAACTGATATGCAGTTCCCAGAAAAGTGCATGCTTCAATAGCATCACCAGCTGTTGTAGAAAAAAGTAATTTTTCTGCTATAGGAATAGCAACTTCTAATTCGGTGGTAATTTCCAAACAATTCTAAAATGAAAATTGTGTAACTAAAAGATAATATGAGGAGCTTTTTTTAATAAAAAGAAAAAAAAATAAGAAATTTAAACCACATACTCTCCAATAGTCTACAAGTCGTTTCCGCACTTCTATTTCCTTTTTTTCCTTATTTTCCTTTTTATTCGTTGATTTTGAATTATCCGTGGTCTCGTTTGTGCTATCTTTATTATCTTCTGATTCCATAAACGTTTTTAGTAAAAGCATGAATAGAAATTCTTCTTTTGCTTCGAAAGGTAAAGTTTTCAGTTGTGCATTTTGGTTCAATTTAATACAAGAATTCCATAATAACGTCACTGCTTCGTAAATTTTTTCTTTTAACATAAGTTGTCGGACGCGTTCAAATGCTTCATCAGGACTGATATTTTCTGCATCTTCCGCCTCGTCTTCACTTTCTGTATCATCTAAATTCGTAAAATGATGTTATGAGTATGGCTCTGGATTTATTGTATCTCACATATATGTACATAAATATATATATTTAATACATATACCGTGATTTTTATTGTCTTCCTTGCTTCCATTAATAACTTCCTTTAATGCTTTTCTTATTTCTGGAAGTAAACCCTTCCATAATTCCAATCTTTGCCCATCGCCGCAAGCACTTTTACTAACACTCTCAGTTAACATTTTTTTATATTCTATTTCTTCCTTTTCTAGTGATTGAAAAATTTCCTCTTTGTTTAACTGTAAATGTTTTGTTCATTTAGTCATTTTATTCAATTAACAAAATGAAATCAAAAAAGTATATTACCTTTACTTACCTTAGCAGCATAAGGATTGGTTTGAAGTAATGCACGTAACAGTTGAAGTGCTTGCTTTCGCACACTTGCACTTTTATCTTCTAGTCGTAATATTGTAGCAGCTAGGAGTTTCTTTTGTCTTGCTAGAGGAATAGCTCCATCACAAGCTAAACGTTGCCAAACCTGTAGAACTTTCGATCTTACATAAGCATTACAATCTAAAATGTGGTCTTGTAAATTATTAAGACATTCGTCGCGTTGATTTTTTTGTTCTGGTGTAAGTGCTTCCCCAGTCAGTGCGTTTTGTACAACTATTCCCAAAACAGAAATTGTAGAATTTCTCATAGTGTAATGCTGTAGAAAGTATTTAATAGACATGAAATAAATACGAATACATATTTTTAATCTGATTAACATGAAGACGCGTACTTCGCTAGCTAAGTAATCCATCAGTTCATCAAGAATAGGAAGTACAATGTCCGGTCTGGTAGTAGCAATAGTTTCAAGAAATACAGATAAATTGCGACCATCAGCTTCAGATGGTTCAGATTGATCGATTTCCTTCATTATTTCTCTTATTAAGCCGTTACACCCACATTCGGTAACCATTTGAACAACACCAATAGCTACATGTGCTGGATCATAAAATTTAACCATCTAAAATAATAGCATATACATTAAATTTCTGTTTCTAAATTAACTTTTAATTATTGAGTAATTATTCTGTACACACCTGGATAATTTTTACTACACAGCTTATACCGTGATTATATTTTTTAACTGCAATTCCTAAAATCTTTTTGAAGAAAAAAAGAGTTTCAGTCGAGTAATATCTCAATGCCAAGAATTAAAAAGACTTACCTGGAAAATTGTTTGCCTTAAATGTTTTTGTTTTCCTTCTTTGCTTTGTTCCAACATTTTATAGCACACTTTAGTCAGTAATCTGTAATATGAAATGACAGTTAATTAATTGTTAGCTTATACAGTAACTACAATATTCAGCATGATCTGTAAACTTACACAACAAACGTATCTTCTACTATCGGAGGATGCCAGAGCCTATGTAATGGTAAATGTAATAATCTGTAGACATATTCTAATGCCTTTTCTTTAGCACTTTCCCATTCTTCTTCTATATCAGACTTAGTAGATTTTTTCTTCTAAAGAAATCATGTTGATAAAAAAGTAATTTATTTTTGCAATAAAATTAAAATATGTAAATCACAAACAAACAAACCTTATTAGTTAGTTTGTCACTTGCTTCTTTACAGATTTCTTCACTTATGTGACAAACAAACGAAGAAAATAGATATACTAGCATTTTAGTAATGTTTAAAAATCGTGTTCTATTTTCTTCTTGCAATTCGTTTGTGCTGTCAAATATACTTTCCATGTCATGGACTAACATTTCAATGGCTTCATAAAACAATATTTGAAATGGACAGAAATTCGTACAAATTTCAATAATTCAAGTAAAACAATCTTTTTTACCTTTCTGAATTCTTGTGAAACCTCTTAGTACAATTGGTAACTCAATTTTATTGCCATGAACAGTTATAGAAAAGAATGTATCAAAGTGTTCTAGAATAAAATCAATTCCATTTTCTTGAAGTTCTAATCTTGTTTCTGCAAGGAAGTTTTAAGTTTATTAGTAAATACTCCAAGTATTTTTCTTCAGATAAATAAGGTAACATAAGTAAGTGTTAGTAAGAAGATATTCGTATGCATAGTTTACTGTTTGTATTAGTAAAGGAAAGAATATATTACATGTAATAAGAAATGGTAAGAAATGGTAATGGTGATACCATTTAAAGCTTGTGGGATCATTCTGACTGGAATAATTGATTTAACGAAATACTCATTCTGGTTCGATTTGAAAAGTTCATCTTTGTTTAAAGGAATAACGAAATCCTTAATCATTTCGATTAATTTATTAATATACAAGAAGTCTTCGAAAAATCTCTTCCTTTTGTATTCAAAATTTCAAAACGTTTATCCACTATAAAATCTTAAATCACTTTCACGATATGAAATGTAACGCACAATACTAAAAAGCTGAACAGAAGCGTTGAATTTTTGAATTCATTGGCACCAACAAAATAATAATTAAATTCAAATCAGTATATTTCAATCACCGATATAAGTAATTTAGAAAATCCAAGTGATAAGTAATTTTTTTTATATATCAATACTTTTATCATGTGCTATGTATATTACTTATTTATTTAAGAACAATACGTAGTCCAACAATAACATATGTATTTGCATGTTTAGATTGGCAGGATTGCGGTACCAAACAAATTTGTGTATATACATTACAATTTACCGGCGACACTATGACCTCAGAAGTAGAAAAAAATGTATTTCGTATAAATAACCAATTGTGTAAATTTTCTCCGGATGACAGATTTGTTGTGCTCGTGTGTCAGGCGAATTTAATTGTAAATGAACATTCATTCATGTTTGCAGACATAATCGAGGTTAATGTATGACATCAAGTGCATGAAATCAACCAGAATTATCTATTAAAATGTTAACTAATTATTACAATAAATAAAATTTGTTCATATAACCTATTTGTTTTTCATTTTATCACAGTATTTAGAACGGTCTCAAAATAGCGAATATATTTTATGCTAACATAAAAAAAACTATTATTTAAGTGTACTCCATTCATTATCCTGAATGGCAATATAAACTTGTCGAAGGCAGTACACGTTTCAAAAATATACTCTATAGCTATATCTAGTTGTTGGTTAATGATTTTAATACTGAGCAGTGATTGGGTAATGATTTTAATATTTTTATTTTCGACAATGGCTGACCTTGAAATCTCAGGGTCAGCCAGATCATTCAATGAAAAAAATATACCGTAGGTACAGCAGAGTATAGTTATATCTGCATCTCTACTACATAGATAGTCACATTTAATAATGCCAATTAACTTCCATATCAAATTGCAACTTAAATAACTTGTTTTCAACAAAAATAAATATTTGTTGCAATTTAATATTTTAACCATTAAGTGTTATTGTCTAAATAAAATGAAGTGGATAGTTCTTTGTGTTACATTGGTTATCTGGAATAATATAATATCTTGTCAAGATATTGTATTTCCAAATGATGATGAAATACCTCCTCTTAGCAGCAGCGGTGCAATGGTAATTGTATTTAAATAATAATTTAAGTTATGTCATACAGTAATAGAAAATACTTAATATGCTTCCTTTTTTAGTTAACAGAACGTGTACCATTACTTGTACCAGGACAATGTCCTGAAAATATGTACCTTTATCCTGGATATGGAAATTCCAGTACATGGATATGCGATTGCAAACCTACATTTTTATATTTTCCTCTAAACGACAGTTGTTATGCAGCTTATAGACAAGGACCTTGTCCACCTAAGAATTATGTGGTATTGCCTAAAAATGAGGCAACACCACGATGTGTAAAAAATCCATGCTTAGAAGATGGTTTGGTACAATACAATAATGTATGTTATCCTCTGAGAACAATAGGTGGTCCATGCGCTCCTAAAGGAGTACTGGCTGTAAATGAAACTACTTTTGACATCGAATGTGTACCAGCAGATATCGAACCATTTATAACAATTGATCCACCTAGAAAGCGGTGTCCTGTAGGGACTCGTAGAAATAGTCTTGGAGTATGTAGAGAAGTAATAAACGTTTAAACTGTTATATCACTTGCATTATTATTTGCAGATTTATACTTTTTAAAATAATAAATTTGTATGCACTTTATATTACTCATGTATTATAAGAATATGTTACATATATATTTACAAAATATATTTAAGTAATATTATTTTTAACGCTACATTATATACACTCAATATTTTTATATATAAATATACACACATATATATATATGTTTATAAAATGTATAATATTCTATTTCTCCATTAAAGATGACTATACTAATTGCAATGCATAAATATGTTGTATTATGCTTTCCCTACTCTTAGATAAGGTATATACAAGTGGTAGAGACTATAATACGATGAAAATACTTTACATTTAACATTTGCTTAAGATAAAGAAAATTAGTTAAGTTAAAAATGACAAACCTACTGTTGTAGAAGTATACATTAATGCTAACTACAAAGCATGTAAGTAGCAATTTTATCCAGTCTTGATATGTGTAAAATTTAAAAATTAAATAACAAATTACAATTTTAACAAAGAGAATCTCATTTTACTATACTGCTTCTAACCATAATAAACTTATATTTAACATTTTTATTGTTTTGTTACTTTTAATAGAAAATTGTAATAAGTCAAATTATGCTATATCAATTATGTAAATTAGAAACTGCAAGTTTGTAAAACTGATATCAACTGATGAGATATTGGCATTTTTATATTTCAAATGTTTTTGTAATATCCCTATACTTTTAATTTCATTCTTGGATTTCATTACTTCTGGCAGCTTCTATCAATCTTTGTCTTTCTCTATACATGGAAACCTTCATATTCTCCAACTGATGGTAACGTAATAATTTTAAAACTGCAAAAACTGACAAACCAACCCAAATAGACAAACTGGTCCATGTTCCAAACTGAGCAGCACCTAATTCTATATGAAAACCAGACGTATCTATACCATCGGCTTTATCAATGTCGTTTCCAGCTGCTAATTCACACGACGGAAATCTTTTCGTCATATTTTGACACCAAGTCATAAATCCAAGCGTGACAATAATTGCAGCGATTAACGTTACTGTTGTAAGAACTATTGAACTAACAACATCTATGAAGGCAGACAAGAAAGAGCTGTCTTCGCCACGATACATCATTACAGATAATCTATAGATTTGTACAGCAGATGTCAAAAGTAAGAGCAAACCAACAAATATTGTATAATGACAATAAACATGCGAGGCCCAATTTACAACAAATTGTCCATCCGACTCTTGCCATGTTCCTGTTGAAAATAATAAGCAATGTCCCCTGAAAAAGGAAGTTACAATGACACCATGTCACAGCTATAAAATATTGTTAATTGTTTTACTCGATGCAAATACCTAAATTCATCTTGATGTAGACCCATAGGTATGATAATACAAAGTGACAAAATAAAGGCTACAATATATCCAGATATTTGGCTTAGTAGCAATACATTCGTTAAAGCCATTTTGTCAATCAGTAGAGAAAATTATTTGTCTGCAACACGTATATAGACAAAATTTGCGTTTTCATAGAATTTTCACCAACTACTGAATAGTTTCGATGACAATTCGACTGAGTCCAATACATCGGAATTTGGTAACAAATAAGTTAGTAAAACCAAGTGTGACGTGAAGTTGGTGGCACGGTCAGTCTGGTAAACTTTGCAAAGAAACTCTTCGAATTATCTTCGAAATAAATTTTCAAATTATGGAACGTCAAATAATTGTATAAAAGCAGGTACATTAAATGTCGAAACAATAAAACTACTTCATCGGTTACGCATACACAAAAATTACGAAAATTAAATCGCGATAGAATTTTTTTAATGATTTATAGAAGAATCGTGCGTACTTGATGCAAAAAATGGTAATGCAAAGAATACGATTAATGCGATATTACGTGTACAATTATTTTTTTGTAATGAAACAAAGGGTATTCGAATAGGAAACACATTTAACGTTTCGACAGATAATATGAATCATTCACACTTTCTTCATAGTTTCAAATACACGTATGTATTATATACATATATATGTATACATGCACTTATATGTGAAATAAAAATTAATCGCAATCACGCTATAATATATGCATATCGCTACATTTTGTACGGTGAAGCAATATTGTAAGCAATAAATTTTTTTCAAAATTCTAATGAAAATGACTAATGATACGATGTGATACGAATGAATTTGATTCACGTAAAGTCGTAAGTTTCCGTACTGTTTTGCTGATCAGAGAAACAAAATGAATAATTCTCATTGATAAACAGGAAAAAATAGATTTATAGGCGAGTGTAACGAAATTGCTGTATCATTCCTATTAAAAATGCTATTGAAATGGAATTGATACAGGACGTGAGGGGGTATTAGAAAATCCGAGTATCAGTGCGCGTCTCAATCCCGAAAGTCAGCTGATTTCAGTTAATCAGTATATTTCGTTTCACAGTGTTGTCCGATAGTCAGGCGCGACCAGGGACTGTACGCCGCGCGTCAGCATGTGTATGTGTAAATGTTTGTAGTGTATCCGAAGGAAAACATTACGCAGCTAGAACCCCCGTTACATCCGAATCATCGTATTATGTTAAGGATCATTGTACCAAGCTAGACACGTGCTAGGAAGATGGAATTCACGTGGATAAATTGTTTTTTATGCACCGTGCCCGAATAACAGGCCTAACATAAGACGCATGACGGGAGACAAACCCTCGAAAATCCCGTCTTTCTTAGATTCGGACTGTCAAACGCTACGGTAAAATGTCTTGGTTGGGATGTTTACCTTGGTCACAGGGGATCAAAAAACGGGCCTGCAGATATCTTCTACAACGATATCTTGGTCAATTTCTCGAGGAGAAGTTGACATTGGATCAGCTCTCTGTAGATCTTTATAATGGAACTGGTCGTGTAACCAATGTCAGCCTTGATGTACAGGTATTGTCATTTCCTTTGTTTCATTTCTCTTTGTTAGGCTCTGTTTAATAATGGCGAATATAAAGAAATAACAAATGTGATTTACATTTCTGGTTTAAAGGGATCCTATCTCTCTTGTTGAATATCGCTTTTAAAGGGAAAGAAAATTCCATTTTTTAAAAATATGCTTTCCTGTCTATAGGCACTCAATGAAATGGGAGAACAACAAAATCTCCCTTTGGAATTCATTGATGGTTTTATAGCAGAGATGTCTATGAGTATACCATGGTCAGCTTTGTTGAGTGAAGCGACTTACGTGGAGGTGACCAGTCTCAGATTAACCGTTCAACCTAGACAAAGAACAGAAAGCGGAACATCAATGTTCGAGTCTATGTGGAGTTCGATGACGTCCAGCATGCAGCTTGCACAAGAATGTTTGCAAGAGGATGCTAGTAATGCTGGGAATTCTCAGCCATTGGAAGGAATAGAACTGTTTGCACAAACAATAGACTCAAGTATGGATTTGAATGTATAATACTTCAAGTTAAAGGAAAAATACAAATTTTATTACAAACAATTTTATTTCAGTTTTATGCAGGGTGAAAGTGAGATTTATAGATACCATAATACGTTTAGAACATGTGCCACTAGATTCTTCCACAGGAGTTGCAATAGAAATGTACATAAAAAACCTGGAATATTCGGATGAAGCAGGCTTGGACCCAAGTAGCACTTCGTTAGATCCCAGTCAGGCAACAAAGAGTTATATTGTGTCAGCATTCACTACAAAACGCTTCTATGTGGATGGCGTGTCTTTTTATACAGATGAATTTCCATCTCGAGCAAGAACTTTCTCTAGAAGTTTAATAACAACGAGTAGGGGTTCCACACCAGATTCTAAAGTAATATTTCTTCTGAGGCTTTAGTCAAAACAAAAAATACATAAAATTGAAAACCTGGAAAAAAATGTTGTGGAATGTTTTTGCTACAGAATTCAGATGGTCAAGTTTCTTCAGCACAAATATCTCCAGTTCAAAATACCCAAACTCCTCCAGAGGGAAATATTCTTAATAACTTAAGTGGATCCAATCCTATAATGTTTGCTAAGTTGGCAGGCAGACAAGAAATAAGATTGAAGTTGAAGCAAGGGGAAGGTGTTTCAGGGCCAAAGGTAAAGTCAAATGATTGAAATTAGGCAACGAATGCCTGTGTATGCTGATGTCTCGTCCGATGTCTGTACGCGGCAGAAAGTAAAGAAAGATTCATTACTTTAGGTAGAATTAGAAGTAACTCTGGGATCTTTTACTTCGTTCCTAAGCCCTCGACAGATGCATGTTTTATTGGAATTAGGGCATGGATTAGCGTCTCCAGACATAGAAGACATTAGTAACGTTGCACCAAGAACATGCACTGAGAAACCTATGGCTGGCAGCGATTTTAATCGCGTAGAGCGGGAACTTATCCATCAAATATGCCCAACGCAAGGACTGCGTACCATGGTATTAGTATATATGACTGAACATTTTAAAATGTACAAGAAATTAATTATAAACATGAAATTTTAGGATTTAAGACATACACAGGGCTGGTCAACAGCATCTTTGGATGAGTCGGATAACGAGGATGAGTTCCTACCAATGCAGTTAGCAGGATCTTCTACAATGAGCGATTCTATCGCAAGCAGTAATACTAGTATGGATAGAAGCATATCCGCCAGTAGTATTAGCACGAAAACCTCGGCTTCAAATGTACCAAAGCAGCGCAAACATAGACATAGTGTTGACAATGGCCCCTCTGCTGAAACGTCTCATTTCCATGTGAGAGTATCTTCCATAGCTGTAATTCTGTTACACGAAGATATATTGACGACGTGTGTCGATGGTGGTGGTCTAACGTGTTCTAGTATACAGCAAATGAAAAATTCTGCAGATGAATTTTTTAAGCAGCTAGGATTGTTTGCAGCTGGTGGATACGGAAATAAAGATTTCGACAAGGCATCTAAATTGCTCTTAGACGCTTGTCACTTGAGTCACATTAGGTGTGCACAAATAATTGAACACATTGAATTAAGACTTATTGATCTTAATCGTAATAATCTTAATAGTCTTAATCAATAATTATGAATTTCTTACAGATTGCTTGCTGCACCTCTAGTGATAGAAGGAAGGGAAAAGACTATTACATTGTCTTCTATAATATCAGGAACGTTGACTTTAGCTAGCTTAGAAATTGTGGAATGTTTAATCGATTCAAACAGTTCCAGTTCTAAAGGAACATCTCCGACGGAATATGTAGAACTGCTTAACTTTAAAAAAGAGAACTCGACGAATCATGGTTTTGCTAATAAAACAGACTTCAAAATGAAATTTAAATATGTGGAAGATGCTCAGAGCGCTAGACATGCCCAATTAATGAAATACACGCATCCTTGTACAGAAATTGAGTAAGTTGAGTAAATTTTGATCTATAGAATCCATTTAAGCTAGTCTAATTAAACCTACATCAATGTATGTTTAGCATTGAAATGGAGCCATGCAAAAGCGAAGTAGACATAACTATTGTGGATAGGATATGTGCTTTACTTAATCCACAACCCATATGCGTTTGTAATCCAGTATCGAAAAATAAGAATACCGTGAGTTTTGCCGTGATTTTAAGAGAGTAGCGACACTACGGAGGAAATACTGCATTTTACTGTTATTTAAATTGTTTCGTTATTAAATACTATATATTTCAGAATCAACAAACTTTGTTTTATCAAGCCGTGGAAAATCCAACGTCATCAAACTTTGCAGCTGTTATAAATATATCTTCGACGCAGTGTACAATAAAACTAAGGTAATATGCGAGTACAGAAGTGAAGGCATATGAGAACTTTTTTACACGTTACACATTTAAATGGTCAATAATTTAAAAATAGGTTTCCAATACCAGATTTAAGACCACTGCACGATATGAATCGGGCACCGTGGTGGAAAAGATCAGTAAGAACGGATTACATGATTTTGAAATTGAAAGATGCGCAAATACATTCTACCGTGAAGATTCATCCTCACTCTGTTGTAAAACACGAGGTTCAATTCCGGAAGATGCTTCTTTCATACGTGGAAACGGACACGGACATGCCAATAAATATAGGCAAAGTTACTACAGATGAGAAAAACAATGCGTCCTGTCAGCAAGTCAACGAAGGCTTTGGCTGGGCTAGAGTGGTGATCACGGTTTATCCGCAGCGTTTGAGCAGTCAGTTGGAAGATAGTTCCGATGGTGAAACGGATTCAAGCCTGGACGATACTTTAGAGAATACGCCTAAGCAGCAACCATCACCATTCAGTTCCAACCGGGTGATACATGAATCCGATACACCCCATTCTAGATCCCACGGACAGGGTGAAAAAGATGATTCGGAACACAGGTTGGTCTAACAAAATGTTTTAAAGGATTTAACCATCTTGATACAAGTAACTAAATTTATTTAATAAATTTATATAAAACACTGCTGTTCAGCTATCGTGTACTTTACTTCAGACATGATTAGTCATGCGGACCCGGGCATCGGCGTGTGCCCATGCTCATCACAAGGCTTGTTGAACAGCATTGCTATAAAAGCATCTTTATAATTTTAGTAACTGTAAAATACAAGATCTAACATGTTGTTAACAGAGAAGGGGAAGAATTAATCATACCAGGCAGCCGAGAAGAAATGCTAGAGTTTATGGATGAAGTCATTCGAGGGTCTAAGATTCAAGTGGAGATCAACTTTCCATGCGTCTCTGTCCAGATACCGTCTAAGCATCTTTATGAATTACTTTTTAATAGATTCAATAGTGATCTGTTTTTATGGAAACCTTCAGCGCCGAGACCAAAGTACAATTCACATATGGAAAGTTATATTGGTCTTGATTTGGCATCTACTCTGTTGCAAGAGTCAGCGTATCCCAGGTAACAGACTTGAACAAGAATGAAATATTCGTCTCTAGATTTCTGTACAATATGTTGTGTATTTTAGATTCTCTACTTGTAAAAGTGGCATTCAATATGATTCCGAGTCGGAGTCAGACTCGGACGGCATATTTCACTCTGCAGCCGACAAAAGTTATAAACAATACCCGAGCAAGTCGTCAAGAAATGGTCAGAGTGAACTAGCACTAATTTTGAATATAGATCAAGGCTGCCTCTGCATGTTCACTCCTGTTCGCGACTCGATGTACAATGTTATACCCGGTCAACAGGGGGAATTGTTAATAAGATTGGAAGACGCGACGATATTTTCAGTGCCTGCCTACAAAGGGAACTCGAATTTGGGTTACATGTGTGCCATGATAAGAGAGGTGTCTTTGGATCATTACGGATTAATGACCACTCCTTCGCAACCACCTCCACTGAGACGTATTAATAGTGATACCCCGCAACATTATAAAAAGGCTATATATAAAAGCGAGCCAGAAGCAAACGTAATGGGAACAGGCAACAATGATAAAGATATGCTAATGCTTGCTATTCGAATACAAACAGCTCATCAGACTCATCGTATAAAAGTTTGTTTTCTGAATGTAAAGAATAATTATGATCAGCCCAATTTCTTGTATATTTATGTTTGTTTTGATAGACTTTTAGAGTGGCAGTAGGCATATCGAATGCAACACTCAGGCATAGAGTGTGCACTACTGGTACATCGTGGTTTAAGCAGCTGACAGACTGCTTGGACGTAGCTCATCACCCAGTTGCTGGATATTGTCCTCCGGGGATATTAACGGAGCTGCATTTACACCTTTGGAATTGTGCAATCGATTATAGGTTTTTACTCTGATCAATTCGAATGACATTTACAATAAACAGGTAATGAAAAGTTTCTTTGATTTCAGGCCGGTATATTTACCTCTCAGAGCAATGGTGACTCTCGGCAACTTTAGCGTATCCAGTAATATCGCTGCGCAGACAAATACCTCGACGTTACGTTTCATAGCGGACGATATTGCCTTATTTATATCGAACAAGCTTGAAAAAACCGTTAACATAAAGCGGGATTACGTGTGCGTTATGGATGTAGGCTTACTCGAGTTGTCTTTGAGATTAAACGATAAAATGTGCGGTGGGGCACCCAGAGTAGATCTAAGAGCTAGCAACAATGTTCTCCATGTACGAACGTGTTCAGATTCCGGACGTGCTCTTATTCAATTGTTAACATACTTCGCCAGCGATGGAGACTTGGCACTGACCACAGAGAGCATGGAAAGTATCACGGTGCCAAGCTCTGGAGATGAGGAAAGTCTTCTAGGGGACGAATGTATCAATATGTTGACTAAGAGTCAAGAAGAGCGTGTAAATATTTTAATGGAGGAAGCGATGGAAGAGACTGTGAAAGGTAAGTTAAAACGGTCTAAGCGGTTCGGTTGAACGTTCACAAGTAACAGTATCGTTTTCGTTTAGGGACACGTGCAAACGTGGATGATAAAACAATGATAGCCGAAAATCGAGTAGAGGTGTTCTTTTTTCCTGACGAACCCCATCCGCCGTCGCAAACAGTACCTGAAATGTATAAAAGCCCCGAACAATGTGCCAAGCCGGAATGCAATATGGAGGCTGATGACCCTAACGAGGACTTTTGTATATTAGGAGAAGAGGCTGGCACAGGGATCATGCCTAGGCATGGGGTACCGGAAGTTCGTTGGCTGTGTTTAGAATCTTTAAGGATAATAGACAACCACTTTTCGGTTCCGCTCGGTAGAACAGATTTACTCAAAGCGCCTAGACATTTTCCTGCTCCCATTTTAAGGTATACTCTCTGTGAAATGTCACTGGTTTGGCACATGTACGGCGGAAGGGATTTTGATAGTTCGCCACCGGTCAAGAAACAAGTTACTATTAACGATAACATAATTCGTCCTAATACTGCAGCCCAAGAACGGTATGTATACATATCAATCAAAACGCCGAATATACCGTGTAATTTCGATAATATACGCAGATCTCCTTGGTGCGACACTGTTACTTTTAACAAATCCAATCCGAATGAAATACATTTTGGTAGCGTGCCAAATTCACCGCGAGGAAAGGTTTTTAAAGAAGTTACGGAATGGCAAGCAATGGGAGGTCCAGGACGGCAACACGATGTCCTAATGGAACTACAGTTAGACAAAGTGCGCTTTCAACACGAGGTCTATCCAGATGACACCGTAGAAGCAGCAAGACAAATATTGCTAGTAAACGAGATAGAAATTAGGGATAGGCTGGCATCCTCGCAGATCAACAAATTCTTGTACCAGTATAGTAGCGAATCAAATCCAAAACAGTCCCATGCGAACATGTTTGCTATGAAAGTAGTCCATGTTAGACCGGACCCACGATTATGTGCTCAAGAATGTTGTTTAAAGCTCAGCCTACTGCCATTGCGTCTAAACATAGACCAAGACAGCCTATTGTTCTTGATAGAGTTCTTCAACGAATTGAGTAGCGATTCGAAGCAGACTACTGAGAATTCTAATACACCTAACAACCCTCAATCTTCTCCGGTGTCTAAGCAAGGAACGCCAACCCACTATCCACCAGTCATGAGCGTGAGCGACTCTACGCCTAATGCTCTGTTGTCAACGAATACCTCGGAAAGCGAAGCTATCAATCCGAATCTGTTATTACTGTTGGAAGACGAGCTAATGATCAAAGAGAATAAAACAAAAGTGAAAGCAACACAGGAGGTTCACGAAGATTGTCAGCCAATATATTTTAGGTAAGGATACCATAAAACTAAGATTGATTCCATAATTTATGAAAACATTGTTTCTCTTTTATTTGTTCCAGGAGTGTAATATTTTCCCCCGAAGTCCTTGTTAGATTAGATTATCATGGGAAGCGTGTAGATCTCACTCATGGACCGTTAGCGGGCCTCCTAATGGGACTGGCACAGCTGAACTGTTCTGAATTAAGACTGAAAAGATTGACACATCGACATGGACTTCTGGGATTCGATAAGCTCATCACATTTATGCTTTCCGAGTGGTTACAAGATATTAAAAAGAATCAGCTACCAAGTTTGCTTGGCGGTGTAGGTCCTATACACTCGTTGGTACAATTATGTGAGCATAAGTATTCGTATAGATATTCTATTTTCTATTTACTGTATTATGTACTACAATGAACATTCAAATCTAATTACTCGTTTACTCTTTTGCTGTTGCAGTTCAAGGGATACGAGATCTCTTTTGGTTGCCCATTGAACAGTACCAGAAAGATGGAAGGATCATTAGGGGCCTGCAACGGGGTGCAAACAGCTTCACCACGTCCACGGCAATGGCAGCATTAGAATTAACTTCTAAGTTGATACACGCAATACAAAGCACCGCTGAAACAACTTACGATATGGTCAGTCCTGGGCCCAGTGTTAGGCGACAAATTAAAGGGCAGAAAGGACGTCGAAAGAGATATAGTCAGCCATTGGACATTCGAGAAGGAATGGCTAACGCTTATACGCTAGTGAAAGAGGTGAATTTTGAAAATTGAAAAATCAAGTTCCACCAAAAATGCACTAAATGCAAATTTGAATAGAATACTAAGATTTATTTATAAATAAAGTAAAAAAATAATTCAACATAAACCTATATGCTCGGGTATATTTTTCAGGGCTTGGGAGAAACAGCAAATCAGTTAGTCCGTGTGGCTAGCGAAGAACACGAGCAAAAGGGAGTTTCTGGCGCAGTTGGTGGCGTTTTACGACAAATACCACCGACGGTTGTGAAGCCAATTATTTTGGCCACCGAAGCCACTAGTAACGTTTTAGGCGGTATGCAGTCGCAATTGGTGCCTGATGCGAGGCGAGAAGCGGCTCAGAAGTGGCGACAAGATTCTAATGAGAATTGATGTTGGTCGGTTTGTAATGTGATCTGTAACGGTCTGTAATATATTGAATCCATGACGCGAAATTACAAAGGAACGCGAGTGAATCCTCGAAACAAGAAACATACAATACGAGAAAGTCAATTGACACGATGACACACGATTAAAATGAACCTTAGACCTAAATGCATAAATTTTATTGAGAGATTTCTGCAAGATTATCTGAGTGAACAATGCAACATATTCATGTAACTATCATATGTTTAAATTCCATTGTTCTTTTTGTTACATATTATATATATATATATATATATTACAAAGAGATCAAGTCGATTTGTTATATTTATAGTTTATAAATAAAAATATATACTATCGTGAAATGTTATTCTCGCAGCTTGTATGTATTTTTGTTCCGGCGATGCGTATGTTTTATACCAATGGCATGTATCTAAAGATTTTTATTAATAAAATTGTAACGCTTACTATGACGTGCTACTTTCTTGCCGTAAAATAAAAATAACAGCGCGTGTTCATCGACGAGATGCAAGAACAGGCCTCATTAGGTGTACATTTATGATTGAGCTTCAGCAATTTTAATATCATAATTCTTGCGATATGAAAGTATGTATATATATATATATATTTATTACGCATTAGGCCAGTATGAATATCGTCTGTGTTCATAGAATTATAGGTAAAGTCATCTATGATAAAATGTAAGTACTTACCTATTGTTGTTAACTGTACCACATCTGTTGATGCTGAAAGATGGCGCAATTCGAAATTCTGATATTATGCGCCATCTTCGTCCACTAATTGAAGCTACAGAAAATATTTAGCAGCTTGCATTGTAGCTCGCATATTATCGACTGTTATGTATTACATAACGCACAAAACTAATGCATACCATTTCATTATTTGAAAAGTCGTTTGCAAAGACAATTTGTTTTAAAGTTATCTCAATTTCATAACTGATATAATGAACTAACAAACCATCAATTACCGCGCATTGATTCTCTCGGTTGATGCTGCCCTCTGCTCACCACTTTTAATATCAAGTTACTTCGTTAAATTGCTATGACAACAAACAATCATTCGTCGGGGCATTTCGATTTAAATTCTGTCATCTTGACAGTCGCACCGACAATCAACTGTACCAAAGAAGGTTGTAACTGTTAACTTTTTCACGCGCGGAGTGACTTAACGAATTGTTACATCGAGCATGTCCAAGAACGTTGATGAAGGTGAATTTGGTAGTTATGAGAGTCAAACAACCCTCGGTGATACGGACGTGGAGCTGAGCTCGGAATTGGTTAGAAATTTCGTCAGTTTAATGAAGATTACACCCGAGATTATAAAAGAAGCACAACAAGAACTTGGTACGATCAAGCTGTGTTGGCCGGAACCCGACTTGAGAGAAGATGTTTACTTCAAAACGCTTCCGTGCATTTACTCTACTGTCAGCGATAAAGAGAAGGTGCTCGCGTGGTACGCCGAAAACTTTCGACGACAATTTCACGCGAAATATCCAGATCGAAAGCCGCTTCTGCTCGTGTGCGAGAACGAGTGCGATGTGCAAGTAAGTTGAACACAAACTAACCGGTAACCGGCGAATCGGAGTGGCTGTAATTAAATAGAAAATAAGAATGTGGATGGTGGTGATATATATATATACACATGTACACGTTGCTGCAAAACGTCAGTTCAGTTTAAATAATACTTTTTATTTATTTCTGCGTTCCTTTCAAATTAACCTTTCAAATATTAAATTAGAGATATTAATCGAAAGACTCGGACAATAGTTCGATTCATCGTTTCTTTCGCGTTCTACCTAGTTTCACTAATCAACTTTACAGAGTCGCATATTTGTCCGATCCGTATTTAACGGTAAGACCCCGTTGTTCTTGCGAAGTCCGAATGTTTCTCGGCTTCTACGAGTAAACGCATAAAAATCTCTCGATTTTATTAACAATTCCGAGAACAGTTCGGTGCGCTGTTCGAATCGGTTACCGACAGTCGGTATTGTCGCACGGGTATCGCGTGAAGTTCTCCACCCGCCCCTCCACTGATCGTTTTCAAGATGTCGCGCAAAAGTACCGCAGGAGAGAAAAATTGTTCGAACTCGTTCGCAGTGTTCGTAACGGTTCAAATGGCTCTTGAATTTTTGTACGTAACATTGGTTATTTAATATTTACATACTTCTTTTCTGCACATTTTACATCACGAGTTTTTTCCGGGCGCTCTCGTCCCTTTTTCCCTACTATCGAAGTGAAAAGATAACTTTAACACAAATCAAGCAACAACGGTCACTGAAAATTCCGATCGATTCCGAAAAGAAACGTTCCCTACTCTCGCAATTCCATTTATCATTTGATATACCAAGCGAGTTTTTTTCTCTCTCTCTCGTGCAAGTTACATTTTTTCCGCAAAGATGTTACATCCATTTCTCGTTACTCCTTCGATTACTCGGTGGTTAGTGTTTCGACAAAAGGAATAAGCAGTGTCGCCAGATCAAGACTTGTTCTCTCACTTTAATTTCCCTTTTTCCCCTGGAAAAATCGTGGCTCACCTTCCCTCATCTGGCGACACTGGGAATAAGTGTCAAGAAATATACGAATGCGTTTGTGTTTTATTTTTTTTTTCGGTGTATTCTCTCGATAAATACTTTTCGACTCATTGTACAAAGGCATATTATTCGTCTTTCTTATAAAAATTAAAACGTGTTATAAATAAAATTATATATCGATATTAACGTTGAAAATTTCTTGAGTCGTTCCTTTCGTTAGAAGTATACGTGTGTACGTGTGTATGTATGTGTTTGCACGTGTCTCTCTCTCTCTCTCTCTCTCTCTCTCGCTCGCTCGCTCTTTCTCTTCATCTAAAAGGTAACGAGGAATGTCGTCTTGCAAATAGATTCTAAAAGTTCTTTCTCTTTCCCGTGAAATTCACAACTAATGGAAATATAACTGCATAATAGGAATCTTTCTAATATACTCGAACGCGCGTCCTCTTCTACGATCTAAATAATAAAAATAAACTTCGCTATACATTTATTCGTACATGCTTCAAACATTCTACGATACATGGTATGCACTTCGCGTGCAAGTGCACGGTCACAGTCTTATTTACACGCGCTGTCAAACACTCTCTCGACAGCGCTTTCTTCACTTTGGTTTTCTGTTGTGTGTACGTGTGTGTGTGTGTGTGGGTGTATCTGTGTGTTCGGTATGTTTGTTGTCGGTTCATAAATACGCTTTGCTACCGGTAAGATTAGGAAGTTCTCCCATTCGAAGTACAATTCGAGCACGATAGGAACGACGAGACACGACAAACGTTATTACACGCGGGTCAACGGTTCTACATATCGACACATACATATATATATTCACGTGTATTTGTACATATACGCATATGTATATTTACAAACACACCTGCGAACCATAGACGGACGAACAACAAAAGTAATAGCGCGTTAAATGCTTCGACGGGGCTCGAGGACCGGTATATTATCGATCGATACGATCGTTTGCGTGAACGATGATATTCGAACGGTGAACGGATTTGTTTCGTGGCGTCGAAATGCAAAAGGGACCAAGGAAAATAAATATTCGGCGGAGGACGCTACACTTCGCGGAACGAATCTTACGATAGCAAAGCATCGTGTCAAAGAGCAATGGGGAAACAAAAACAAAATGAAGCGCGAGATAGGAAAGGATATATATATATATATATATACATATATATATATGTATATACATGTATATATGTACATATGTGTGTGTATGTGTGTATGTATGTATGTAAGCGCGTGTCGGTCATGTGTTTATAATCACTAATCGCTTTCTTTCGTGTGTGTGTGTACGTATGTGTGTGCAGAAATTCGTGTCTACGACTATCAGACGAAGTACGCTGCCGTATCCGGAACTGTACACGTGGCAGGGGTGCGGAAAATTCGTCAGCGACTATATCGACTACGTGCCGCTGGACAAGCCACTCAGCATAGTGAGTAGTCACGAATATGTTATTCGATCCCGAACATCGTCTTGGTTTTATTTTTGTTGTTTTTATTACCGTAAAGCTAAGCGATGAAGGTCCTTAAATATATATGTATATTAATATAATATATTTATACATTAATATAAATATTAATATACATGTATATATTATAATATAATACGTTATTTTCTATATATATATATATAATTTCTCATTGATATAACAAACATCGCGTTCTTCGACCGTTTCGTCGGATTTATTTATTTTTTCTTTCCATTTTGTTGTGTTCTTCAGATTTTTTGGACCATTTAGTTTCGTGCGAGTCGCGTGCACATACACACACACACGCCCCCTCCCGCCCCCCAGTACACAATCACGCACGCATTCGTTCCACACGTACGACACACACATAACCTTACTTCTTATTTACCGTATGTAAATAACTCGCTAACAGAACACGAGAGGTAGAACTGTTTGGGAAAAAGCGCAGTCCAGAATGAACGTCGCGAAGCCGTTCTTTCGTTTCATTAAATATATATATATACACATATAAATATATATATATATATATATATATATATATTTATAATATGCCCGCGCGAATAATTAAAATGTGATATAAATCTAACTAAATTCGAAAAAATGAAAGGAGAAACAAAGATGGTAGATCCCCACCCCTCCCTTTCCGACCGTGGATAACAGATTTTTTGCGACTTCTCCATGTCCGACTTCCTCTATGCGTATATACGAATACGTGCGCCCGCGCGTACGTGCGTGCGTGCGTGTAAATAGTCCTCGAAGCGAACATGTCTCTGATACACAGTTTTCCATCGGTCGGACACAGTTTTTTATGACGATCGGTGTCACTAGATGGTCGCGAGGACATATTTCTCCCGCGCAACCTTATGCTAACGAATGATAGAGTATTCGATATTAATTACCTCTCCTACGGACATCTTATTATAATTACAACAGTCCACTCACGAATTTGGTATATCCTCTTTTATATACAAGCTTGTCGACAAGCAAAAGATCGGTTACCGACCCCTCTATAACTTTTTGATTCGATCCGACTCTTCCGGTAACCGGATGAAATAATGATAAAACCAGACGGGTTCAGGGTGGGACAACAATTGTGCAAACAAAAGAAAACTGTCTTTAAAACTGCTAAATTTAAGAAGGGGTGATGATGGGTCGCGATACGATCGTTTGTATTGTTTGTCTCTCTCTCTCTCTCTCTCTCTCTCTCTCTGTCTGTCTTTCTCTCGTTCTTTCTCTTTCTGTGGCACACGCATATACATCGAGAAACGAGGTGTGCGAGGTTTAAACTCGAAAACAAGAAAGAAAACGGATCGAAAAGCGATGGAGAATTCGTTTCAATAGGCGAAGTATGGATTAACGACAAAAAAAATGGAGATCGTGACTGTGTGTCGCGTTAGTACTAGAAGACGAGCCTCTGATTTACTGTTCATCATTCTATCTCTATCTCTCCTTCAGTCAGACATACATTCTCGCACACACACACATACTCTCTCATTCTCTCTCTCTTTCTCTCTACCTATCTCGTTTTCGATCCGCTGTCCTCGACGTTCGCCGCGACGCGCTCTAACCGCACTCTTTCTAAGATATATATTTAGCATCACAGGAGCTTCTGTCTCTATCTCTTGCCTACTTTCTGCTCTGCTTCGAGCTGGACGACGACTTCTTCCTACACGCCTTCAGATTGTCCAATAGGTATTTGAACTGTATGATCTGTAGCCGCGTGACCGCCGGGTCGGAGCATTTGTCCAACCATTTGAAGAACTTCTCGCCGTGCTCGATCGCCTCCTCGGTGGTGCAGGGTACGTCCCCGGCAGTCTCCATCTCCTCCTCGTCCGGTACCACGTCCATGTTCAGACTCCGTTTCACGTTCTCGTTGTTGTTGTTGTTGTTACATAGAACATTGTCGAGCATTGCTCTCGCCTTGCTCGGCGACTTCTTGGCGACCGGACTGGGCGCTAGCTGGGTCGGCGTCGGCATTATCAGCGGGGAGCTGCACTGCTTGTACCATTGCCAGAACCACGAGCCGTCCTGCTGATTGATGCTCGGATTGAAGCTGGCCGACTGTTGACCGAGAAGCTGTTGCTGCTGCGTCAGCCATAGCCAGAGCGCCTCGTCCACCTTCTTGTTGTTCCCGCTCACGTTCCCATCCTTCTTCGGTTTGCTCGACCGTTGTATCCCGGTGTTCTCGTTGGTCTTCCGCGGCGACGCCGGGACCGGCGTCGACGGTGCTTCCGCCGCAGGTGGCAAGCTCTTCCTGGTGCAAGACTTTGCCACCACCGAGTCCATTTGGGCCGGCGCGATCGCCGAAATGCTGTGCCTCTTACCGTTGCCGCCGTTCAAGGTGTTCGCGGCGTTCGCCAGACAACCGGCGTTACCGGTGCTGCTTTTCGTGTATTGGAGGCCGTTCTCGACGAGCCCGACAGCGCTGCCGTGCGTCAATGCCGGCGACATGCTCAACAAATTTTTGGCTAGGGTTCCGGTGGCGCCGGACAGCAGGCCCAATTGTTGCAGCAGCAACGAACTATTCTCGGGTCTCATGCCCGCCATGCTGGTCATCAAGCCGACGTAATCGATCTTCGGTTGTTTGTTCTCCTGTTTGCCGTCCACGTCGGTGCAAACGTCGCCGACGAACGATGTGCCCGCGCTGGTCACCACCGATGTCTGCTGATCCATTTTCGACTTCTTCGCGCAAGGACCCTCGTCCTCGCTGGACAGATTCGCCGATCCGCCGGCTAAATTGCCCGGTCCCGTCACGTTTGCGCCCGACGACGACGCTGGCGAGTGCGCCTCGCTGTCCGGCGTCGACGAGTTCCTCGCCATGCCTCGAATCTTGTGCTCGGATTTGCACCAACCTCGTAACGTTGACTCGGGCACGCCGATGTCTCGTGCCACCGACGCCTTGCTCTCGCCTTCGTGCACCCTCTGTATAGCGTCCATCTTCTCGGATGCGGAGAGCGCCCTTAAGGGCCGCTTCCCCGGTCGTGCCGACTCGCCCCTCATCCCGGCGAGACGATCTTTCGCGCCTTCCCGCAAACGATCCTCGTAACCGCTGTCCTCCGTCGTGGTGATCGAATCCTCGATCACCACCGCTTTTGGATCTATTTTCGTTGCTTTGCTGCGGTCTCTGGCCCGCGATTTATCGCGACCGTCCAACACCCGATCAGGGTCGTCGACGTAAACGTCCAGATTCGTCGTTCTTAGATCCAGGTTGAACGATTTCAATGACCAATTGCCGCACGACCAAACTACCCGGGGCGCGTTCTTTGATCGCGCGGATTAGCTCGGTGGATCCTCTTCGTTTTTCAACGGTTCTTCTTCCCCCCTATCGTTCCTCTTTGTTCACGCACAGCCGATCCTACACACATGCACGCTCCTAGTCTCTCTGTCCACCAGCAGCAACTCCTCTTCCTCCTCCTCCTCGCGGTTGGTAGCCCCGTGTGTCAGCGCGCGCGAACCGTCGCCGAGCGGGTCTTGTGACGCGCGCGAGAAGGCGATCGATCGACGTTCACGTTCCAGATCGCGCCATCCGACTATATCGGGCCTGCGTGTGGACACGCGAGGAATTCCAATTGCTCGTCCGCAATCGAGACGAGCGTCCGTCTGCTCGAGTGGACAAACGCGTACGGTGTTTCTCGCTCGCGAAAGAAAACGGGAGCAAGAGAGTGAGAGAGGGAAGACGCGAGCGGTAACAGCGGGTCCGAGAGACACCCCACTCGATGGCACACCAAGTTCTCTTCTTCTTCTTCTTTCTTTCTTCTTCTTCTTCTTCTTCGGCGAACCGACCGAGAGACCGATTCGATGAACGTTCGATAAGAAGCAGTTCCTAATTAGGCGCGTCGAAGGTGGTCACACATGTACATTTACACACACGTAAGGACACACGCGATACGTCAACCACCGATATCACTGAGAGCGAGAAATACCGAAAACGCGACCGATTACCGAATAATGCGAATGGTAACACGAGGCGAACCACCAGAGAGATCCGTACGCCGTACCGTTGCCACGGCGTGTGGCAGCGATTCGTATCTCGCGCAGTAGTAAATAATACCGTGTGTAAACGTGGTTACGCCGGTCGGGGGAGGTCCTCCTCCGTGGAATAGCACATGCGCTCACAGAGAGTAATAAAGAACTTTTTTATGAATGAAACAACTCGGTCGGGCGGTTCCCCTCCTCGGCTGCCGCCCACCCCCCTCCTTTGCTACTCTCGTTCTCTCTGTCTGTCTGCCACAGTTTTGCCACTCTGGCGCACTCTGCGCTCGTGGCTTCTCTTTCTTTCTCTCTCTCTCTCTCGTTCTATCTCTATCTTCCTTTCCTTTCGTCTCTCCTCTGTACACGTCCTCGGCGCTAGCGCGAGTAAAACGGGGCACGTTGCTTTGCTGCTCCGGTGCTCTTCGTTCGTGGGCACATCAGCCAATCCGCAGTCCGCGCGGGAAACGATATTATTGCTGTACCACGAGGAATAGCGGCGACTCTGGTTGGAAGGAGACGCCCGGAGAAAGATAGAATCGGGCGAAACAAAGATGGTGATAGACACACACGGGTTCGGCGGTGAGGTCGCGCCGGCTTTGCATTCAGATCGGTTCTTGCCGTCGCGTTATCCGCTTCGGGGTACCACTTTGATGATGTGTCCCGGTCGTCTCGGTCCGATTAATTCTTCTCGGGTGTTGGTCCGCGGTGCTTCGCTCTTCGCTCAGAATGCGTGAGCGGTATATGTCGTCGTCTCGCGCGTTCTTCTTCGTTGCTCCAATCTGCTCGCGGCGATGGTTTGCTCGACAAACCGATCTCGTTCTTTCTCTGTCTGTCCGGCTGCTTAGGCGGTCGCGATCAAAGCCAGCGACAATCGAGACAACCGAGCGAGACAGAGACCGTTGCCAGACTGAACGGGGAAAAAAGCACGCACAGTGTCTCGACGAAAGGACGCCTGTCAAGGACAAACGCGAGCAGCCGCGCGCACCAATTCCCGGGAACACCGTCGACAAATTTTTCAAAACTCCGCCTCCTCTTTCTCTCGTGGTCTGTCCTTTTTTTCTCGGGCTCTTCCTCCTCGATGATCAAAGCAACTGTATACCCCAGTGGTCGTTCCCGAGAAAACACTGATCTACTCCTGGTTCGGCGCGAACGTATCAGTGAATCGTATCGCTCGTAGTATCTCGTTCCATATCACAATAGAACAACGATCGTCGATCGCGGAGGTCGCGGCACAAAATAATCACAGTCGTCACTTTTTCTTCACACGGTGAAAAACAAACCCGATTAGCTTCCGAACTCGTTCAACGTGTGCGCGCGTTCATTTGATAAACAATTCGAATGTGCAATACTATGGATATATATATACCGCGTGTGCATATATATATACGTGTGTGTGTGTATAGATCTGTAAATGCACAACACGGGATCTATGTGTATATATAACCGACGATCAATCGTGATTTAACAGACGCGTACTGATTAGGATACAAGCGAGACCGTGACACCGGCGATCCTCACCTGACGGTGGATCGACCTCGACTGAACCGCCGGTGTGTGCGTTCGCCGCGTTTACTGGTTTCGGGGCGCGCGTCGTGTCGCCTCTGGTCGCACCGCGCCGCACCGTACCGCACCGCGTCGCTGGTTCGTTCGCTTCCCTCTCGACCGTCGAACCTGATCGGTGATCAGTCGATCCGCCCGGTTCTACGTCTCGCAGCTAACTGTTCCGTTGTGTGTGCGCACACGGCGGTATTACACGTCGGGGCGCGCGAACTACCAACGCACGATGCTCTCGCGACGAATCGCGACGCTCAACTGCGGCGGTGGTCGCCGCCGGCTTTCCGCGGACTCGCGACGCCGTTTTCTCGCTCTCTCTCTATCCTGGTTGGTCTCTCTCCCCCTCTCTCACTCTCTCTCTCCCTCTCTCTTGCTCTCTCCTTCCCTTTCTCTCTCTCTCTGTTTCGTCCCTCCGTCGTTAGCCCCCCGCATCCCTCCACCCGGACTTCCCCTCGCCGTGCGGCACCGCGCCATTCGGCCCTCCCCCTTCCCTCTCTGATCCTCCGCCGCAGCCCAGCTTGCGCCTCGCCTTGCCATGCCATGCCTTGGCTTGCCTTGCCATGCTTTGCCATGCCGCGCCGCGCCGAGCCGAACCGCGCCGCGCGTCTTGCTTTTGCCTCGTTCCTGCCTCGTCTCGCCTATACCCCCGGCTATTCTACGCTACCTATCCGTCCCTCCCTGACCCAACCCTCCTCCTCCCCTAGCCTTTCCCTCAGGTTCACCTCGTCCTCTTCCGTTCCTGTCCCTCGGTCTTCCTTCGTGCTGTCGAACGCGCGCTTCTCTCGTTCTTTACCCCTCTGCGCCCTTATCCACTAAAACCCCTCTTCAGTCCACGACCCTCTCTCGGCCTCTTCTCTCTTCTCAACCGTCGTCGTCGTCGTCGTCTTCGTCGTCGTCGTCGTCGTCATCCTCCTCCTCTTCTTCCTCCACCTCCACCTCCTCCTCCTCCACCTTGTCCTCGTCGCTAGACACCGACGATGACGTTGACGTCGACGTCGTCCGCTACCGGTCTTCCGCTCCCCGTACTTGCCAAGGTGACATCGAGCCTCCATGAAGCAACCCTCTGCGCTAGCCTTACATAGAATCCTATACGCAATACCCTCGATCCGCGAGAGGCTGTCTCGTCGGTTCTGTCTTTCTACTCCGAAAGTTGCCAACAGCCACGTCGGTTTCTTTGTCCCTCTCTTTGACGCGAGTTCCGAGAGACGCCTTCGTGTCCGAGTTTCCGGGCCGCGACCGTGACGACGAGAGCGACGGCCGATGATACAGTCGGAAAGAGTCCAAGAGAAAGGAAGAGAGAGATAGATAGATAGATAGAGAGAGAGAGAGAGAGAGAGAGAGAGAGAGAGAGAGAGAACGAGATGGAAGCAGGCAGGAAACGATAGGAACGAAGAGGAGAGGAGAGCCGGTCGTCGAAATTTACGAGCGACGCGATTTTTTCGCGCGTACCCGAACGCTCGTTTAATTTCCCCGCGATTCCGGGATCTCTCTCCGGGGCTCGCCGTTTTTCCAACCTCTGCTCTCTCCTCCTCTGAAATATAGAGGAGCCACCGGGAGCTGCAGGGTGGCTGGTCGGAGGGACGGAAGAGAGGGAGGGACGGCGAACCCGTGGCAAAACCCTTAAATCCGACCCTCCTACCCCCGGCAACGTCGCGCGCGGCCCCAAGGGGAGAGCCGGATTTATGAGCGCGGCCTAAAATCCGTACGCGAGCGAACGCCGCCGTACGAAGTTGCGGAGTAAGGAACGCCGCGGTAATTCGCGGATAAATTTACCAGGCCGCTGGGCGGTGGCGGCGGCAACGGCAACGGCAACCGGCGACCAGCGACCAAGCGTATTTACCGTCGTAAATACGCGCGCGGACACCGCCGTCGCGACCGGCACCTATAGCGTCGATTTCTTTTTCGCGTCCGAGCGAGCGCATCGCGCAGCGAACGAACGAGCGAGTCTCGCCCTACCCTGGCCCGATAATTATCGCTCGTTCGGTTGGTCGGTCGCGGTCTCGTGCGAGCGCCAGCCTTTGCCCTTCTCCGAGTCCCATTTTACCGGAACGACGACGACGACGACGACGACGACGACGATGACGAGGAGCTCGAACTCCACGACAACGACAAGCACCGCGCCGACGAAGACGACAACGGCGACGTTATATTACCTGCGCGCGGCCCACGGGACGCGAACGAATGCCACGAATGCTACGGATTTTTCGGTCGTTCCAGAAATAATCGTGCCCCGAAATATCGGGCTCTCCCGGTTTGTAACCGAACTTTAAAGGGGAACGAGCGAACGAACACCGGCGCGAACGACCACAGGAAAAACCCGTTCGTCGCGAGAACTGCCTTTCAGAATCGATCCGGCATCGATGACGATTTTATCGGGAGGGAGGGAACCGGCCTATTATCGCTTGTTCTTGTTGTGATTCCGGAATAATCGAGTAGGATGATTTTGGTTCGCGTATGTTTGCACGCGTTATAACTGGAATCGGGTGTTTATCGATAAATTGGTACCGACGATAGGGAGATAGAGCCGGAGAGGGGGAGCGAAGCAGATGGAGAGGGAGAGCGAGAGAGACAGAGATAGAGAAAGAGAGAGATAGAGAGAAAGAGAGAGTTGGCGGCATATTATCGCAGGGACAACGTTACGAAAATATTTCGAACGCGCACAAGATCAAGAAGATAGCGGGGCGGAGGAGCGCGGACGTCACCGGATACACCTTATCGATCTCGATATCGGTGCGGCTGCTGCCTCTGCTGCTGCTCGAGACGCGGTCGGACGTACGGCGGCCGATTAACGAACGGAGAGTCGCGCAAAGGGGAAAGGACGAAGGCGCGAAAGAGAAAGGAGAGAGGAGAGGAGAGGAGAGGAGGACGGAAGAGGGGCGGGGGGGAGAGGGCAAAATCGATCGACACGTCCTCCGGTACGCGGTGAGGCGCACTTTGCGCGCCGCGCACCGACAAGACGAAGCCAGACCGTGTGCTCCTTCGCCACTCGAGCCGGTAACCCGTACAATTAATTTTCACCTGCTTCCCTCGCGGCTCGGCCTTTCGCGGAAGGATGTGCGCGACCGAGCGAACACGACCGGCGAAACACCGACAAGGACGGAGAATTTGCACGCGCGAACGCGCGTTTCATGCGCGAGCCGCGAGCTCTCGTGTGTATGTGCGTGCGCGCGCGTTCGTGCGTGCGTGTACGCGCGCGTCTGTCTGTGTATATACACAGCCGCCGCGTATCGGTGTGTATACGTGCGTGCGTTCGCTACGTGACGCTCGCCGTCTCGGACTTAACGGTCGCCATCGTTCCGCGAAAAAGACACGCGTGTACCGGATGAGACCGGAGAAAACGGCTTGGACTAATTTCGCGACGTATCGACCGGAATCAACCGCTGCTCTCTTCGGCTTTGATCGATACCGACGATTCGTCGCCGCCGCCGGGCCGGATGCCTGACTTTCAGCCTAATTTTCGCTCAAACTTTTGCAAAAACCTTACGCCGACCGGTTACTTTCCAAAGTAATTCGGTAACTTTTTACGTAAACGTTATGTTTCGTCAATGTCCAGCACAAAAAAAGTTAGATTGCATATCTGAAACGTAAGAAAGCAGGCACTGAATCTGTGGAAAGCAAACCCCGTTTCTCAATTTTTCCATGCAATAACTTACTTTTACTACGTGCACTTTTCTTCGTATGATTTCGTAAAAAATGAAATGTCCCTTCTCTAATTAACCAGCATTGCACGGCGAACAGATTGTACATTTGCCAGCTTTGATAGGTCGCTTTTGCATAATCGAAAACTGGAAATGGGGAAGGAGACGTCCGAGTCTACCTCGTCTTCTTTATCCAACATCAACTTTGCGCCTTAAAGGTACACCGCGGAAGCGGCAGTTCAACTTTCATAAAGTTAAGGGAGCACGGGAGAGGGTGAGCTGCTCTTTTCTCGTCCGCTGAACGAATGGCCCGGTTTATGCATAATAGAAAACCGACTGTCGTTGATGTGAACTCTGTACTATGATAATGGGCGGGTGTAAAAAGCGCGTAAACACGTCCGATTCCGGTCGCTTCCGGCGATGGAGCAATAAACGGTCGGGCCAGACGCTGGAAATATTAGCGCGTGGGGTCGTTAATTGTAGCGTCGACAGGGTTTAAGCGCTATAATTGTCGGAGAGTTCGACGAACAAACGGGACGAGAGGGACTTTCAGAAACCGGGGTCCTGTTTACCAGGCAGAAGGAATGACGGGTACCGTTGCTTCGCGGTCTTAGCCCGCAGTTTTTCGAGGGAATGGCCACGGGATTAGCTGGACGGAATCGACTATCGGTTTATCCGAGCACGGATTACCCAGTCCGCCCTGTACCTTATTATCGAGCGCCGGGTTTTACGACGCTTCTTTTGGCCCCCGGGCCAGGCCAGGTCACGTTAAAAGTAGTCCTGCCCCATTGTTAGCGTCCGGGAAGCCCGAAACGCTTTTCAATTTTTCCACGGTTGTAAAACCTCTGCGATGACTAACACGGTGTACCCCGCTAAACTAAGGGGTGTATACCCGCTATAAAACCCCTGAAGAAATGTAAGTCCACGTAAACGAGGCACGGTTCTAAATTACTTTCTCTTTAGAAGCGACGAACATTAATTTTTACACAAATTATTTGGATCATTTGCTGGCACGTTGTTTCTAGTTATGTATTTTTTCTGCACAAATAATAGTTATTAGAGGTGGCAGAGTTAACTGAGACACCCTGTAAATCTTGCCCAAAAGGTTCCGAAAATGGTCCAGTTCCGTTTTAGACATTTATCAGTTAATTTCACCTTATACCCGGTTCCCGTTTAATCGTCTGGGAATCGCATCGATTCGGCCTGCCAGACTGCGGATTTCGTGGCTTTACATAATAAACATCTCGTTACAAAATTCAACGTGATTTTTATATCGCTCGCATCCTCTTGGGTTCTTTAACCCTCTATTTATACCTTCTCATTTTGGTGCTGGATAACAAACTTCCATTTCAACCCTCGTCCGTCCTTAGAATAATGTCTTTAATAGAAAATTTGATCGAAACTAGAATTTCTGGAATAGTTGCGCTAAAAACTAGACACGGAGCAATAATAATGTTAATGGGAGAAACTGATGTTTCATAACTCGTCGAAAAGGATCGAGATTCGCATGGACGAGCGATCATCGATCCGGTGCGAGATTGTTGGACTGGCCGGCACTGTAGCGATTGCGACTCGCCGACGTTGTAATTAGTTAAATGGAATCAGCTGTACTATATCAAAGGTGGTTGTAACTCGAAGGCAAGGGTCTGCGACGGTACTTGTTAGCGAGGAGCCACCGGGGTTACGCGCGTCTCCCGAAGCCCGTAGAAGTTGGCGCCAACTTCGCAATCGTCCCCCGGTGCGAAACGTTCAACGATCCTGTTCGGACTCATTTGCGAGCGTAAAACGAGGCAGCCGGGAGAACACTGTCCACCCTCGGTTATTTACGATGAGAACCGAGTCCCCGGATTTTCCGTTGTCCGAGAGAGACTTTCCAAACGGCGGAACGGCGGATTTTGCTGGCGACACCCGGAGCAACGGTTGCTTCGTCCCCGTTTCGGTTCGGTTTCGTTTCAAGGCACCCCCAGAGGCTCATGAGAGGGTGGACGGCGCTGGATGGTTGTTCTAATAATTATACCCTCGGCAAATTTATATTCCACTGAATTAACAGGTGTTTGGGATAGTTCGGCTCGATATACGCTCAGAATTACCGCGTGATTTCGTTCAACCCTTTCCCCGATATCCGCCCGTTTAACGCACGTGGCAATATGCGTAAACAATGGAACTGGGAATCGAGAATTCGGAACAAATAAACAGGGAACCGGGTCCCGTAATTGTAGGAATAATTTGTTTGCCCGGAGGCGATACGGTTAGGTAGCAGCCAGTGATGGATTTCGCCGGTTAAGAGGGTGAAAAGACACCAACTAAAAAGCTAATAGGCCGTGTAATGGCGCGAACGAGAGAAAGAACAATAAAGGAAGGAGAGAGAGACAGAGGGAGAGAGAGTGGGGTTCGAACGGTGTACGATTACGTAGACGTTTTATAGTGTTTTGCGACCGGGCCGACCCAGAGCACAATTAATAATTCCATAGAGCTCTTAAATCATTCGCTCGAGCACCGTTCGCCTTCTTTGTTTCGCTTTACGATCCTGGAACGAGTGGGGTGGTCGGTAGGCGGGATGCGAAGGTAAATGGGGGACCGAGGGGGTTGTGTGGGTCGGCCAAGGTACAGGATTAACTTGTCCGTCGAACGACGACGAACACCGGCCGGCGTCGTAACGAATAAAAGGTGTTTTTGACCTGGGCCAAGTCGCCATAGAAAAATTACAATGCCCGCCCGGGTACCGAGCTACCTTGCATAGCAGTTACAGGTGTGCCCCCAGTCCTATTGTCATAATCAGCGGTCGTGCAGCGAATGGAAATGAAGCCGCGTTATAACAACAGGACCGAGAGATATTCCTCTGATCCTGGGGACAAACGGGGCCGAAGCTTCATGGAATCCGCCACTCGGCATATTCGATTATCCTCTCGGTGTCAGTCGCGGGGATCTCGTTCCGTTAGGCTGTATCGGCCGGCGCGTTTAACCCTCGGACACAACCGAAACATTTCCATTCTGACCTCTTGTAAATTTCACTTTTACGAGACTCTTAAACCCTGCTCCTTCACAACCCTTACATTAGGTTTGTCTTTCCCAGGTGTAATTTTAGCTTTTCAATTGTATTACTAAGATTCTACAACCTATAGAACCGGGGTAAACTTTCTACACAGATCGGCTCGACGGGATCGATCTCTGCTCGGCGAACCCCTTCGCAGTAGGGGGACATTGTTTCCAATCGGCTTCCGGTGGACACCGTCGAAATGAAGGCGTGACTCATCGAACGAAGGGATCGAATCGACCGTCGGAAAATTGTGGAAGAAATCGCGGTGCAAGAAAGCGCACCAACCGTAGACCTCCAGCTTTGACGAAGACGAATGTTCGTGTCTCGCGCAGCGCAAACGGCGTGGCACGAGCATGGGAGAACGATCGGAACGGAAAGGGGAAAAAGCAGGGAGAAAGGAGAGAGAGAGAGAGGGAGAAACGGCGCGAAGAGCGAAGTTCATTCATAAAAAAGAAAATTATTACAGCCGCGAGAAGCGACTCGGCTCCCGCAAAGTGAATAATGCCTCGCGTTCTCCCTCCCCCGCGCCGCATGGCAGCGGCTGCTCGGCCAGCCGGCGTTCTCGGCGACTTCAGAACGACGACGATTATCCGTCCCCCCTCCCTCTTTGGCGGCCGCCTTATCGTAGTTGCAACCGTAAAAGATCCGCCGTGATAAACTTCCAACCCTCCCACGAGGTCGAGGGTCATCTCTCGGCGGCTGCACCGGGAGACTCAGGGCGACGACGACGACGACGACGACGACGACGGAACACGAATCAGACGGAGGAAAGTTGAGCGGGGAAAGTCGAAGCTGAGTTCTTAACTCGCTCGTTTAATACGATCCGAAGGTTATTGCGGGCCGCGTGGGCGGAAGTTTCGAAAGAGTGTCGATATATCGACAACGGGGTTGTATCGGGCAGGAGGAAGCGAGACGGAGAGCGAGGTCGGGAGAGCGCATGTACGGCCAATGGGAGAACTACCTAACAGTTCCCGACCCGTTGACCCCTAAAGTTTGCCGAGCGAGAATTCGCATTCCGTGAATGGGGCAATTCATAAATGTATCTCCCGATGTCTCTCTTTCGTTCGCCGTTGCTCTCGCTCTCGCAGGCGCGCGCGCGCGAGCGCCCTCGCTACCTTTCCCCACGTGGATGTTCCGTTGTCACGAGTTTCCATTTACCGTGTTTCTCGAGTGGTACTTAATACGTTGCAAGGGTTGCTCAGAGTGAATTTACGATCGGAAGCTTACGGCCGACAGGTTAATTTAAATAAATTGTCATCGAGCGGGAACGATCGCCGCCGGGGTTCAAACCTAAATACCGGCAATGATAACCGAATCGCCGATTTCGGTCGGGGTTGATTCCTCTCCTCGGCCGGGTAATAGGCGACCAACGAAGAAACTACTCCCGGGCCGAGTTTTTCCAATTTTTCGCGGACCGACGCCTCCGGCCGGCCTTCCCTCCACCCGTGGAAATCGTATTAATTACGAGCCGGGGGTTCGGAGCGTTTTAATTGCGACTGGATTCCTTGAATCGGACGGGAAAATAATCCCGGGGCGTCCTCCTCCTTCTTCTTTCCGCTTCTCGTCCTCCTTCTACGCCATCTTACCCGCGCCCCCTGTATCGCTGTCCCGCATACTTCCGCGGAACTTTGTTCGCTGTTCTTGAAAACTTTGAATCGGTTTCACTGCGGCAACTCTCCCGTAACATGAAAGATACATCGCTACCCTGTTGCGGAGGATCGCGCGGAGAACGGAAAGGGTGTGTTTGCGCGTAGAATTAGCGGGCTCGGGATTTCCGCGTACAGTTCGACGGTTAGACCCCGCGGTTCGCTAGAAACCGGGGCCCTATACCTGGATCCCTTTCCTTTCACCGAACGACGACCAGTGACGATCACCGAGACCACCCCTTTTGTCCGCGTGAAACGCGAGCCTTCGAAATTTTCGTTCAAAAAGGAAAATCGATAGTCCGAGCGTGAAAGGGGGCACACCGGGGACAGGGGAGGCAGAGACGAGGAAAGAAAGAGAGAGAGAGAGTCACCCTCCTGGCGAACGCCCACGCGGCTGTTGCCGCGTGCACTTCACCCGCGCGCGTATCTTTGCGATCTCACACCTACCTGGACACCCACGTAATCGCCAGCGAAGTGGAAATCCTGGTAGCGGCCGCTCGAGGACGCTTGCTGGAGAAGGGAGACAGGGAAAGGGGTTGTCAGGCGAGCGAACGTACCAACGAGCAAACGAACAAACGATCGAAAGCCTGAGAAGAAGAGGAAGAAGAAAGGAGGGAATAAAGAAGAGGCAGAAGAAGGCGTATACCGGAGAAACGCGAAGATCGCTGCCGGTGGTGGTTTCACCCTGTGTTGGCACAAAAGCGGGGGCCACAGTGGAGCAAAGGGGGTGGCGGGCGAAGCGAGACCGACAGACAGAGGAAACGACCGAGAGGGAGCGAGAAGGGGAGATATTAGAACGGACACAGGGCGAGCGAGTAAGACCAAAGGTGCAGAGGAAGGTGGAAGAAGGAAGAGGACGAGGCGTAGGAGGAGGAGGAGGGTCTCCGTGGAAATTTACCGGAGCGCGAGTTACGGGAACTTGGCCGTAGCTGCTTCAAGCTACGTAGCGCTACGGTATAGCATCGTCGGTTCGTTCGCTGGCTCGCTCGTTCGCCCCCGTATATATACACCGCGGCTTTCGCATCCGCGGCTAAGAGCAAAGGGGCGCCAAGGGTTCGGGTCCGTCGCCGGATGGCGGAGGTATCCTGGGGTGAGAGGGATGAGGCGCGATGGAGGAAGACAGAAATGGCCGTGAGACGAAGACGGAAGACCGAGACTGCGGGTCGACGGAGACAAGAGAGAGAGAGAGGGTGAGACAAGGAGAGAAGATGGAGAGAGAGAGCGAGAAGAGAGAAGTGAAACGGCGGGTGGTGTGCGGTCGGTGGCAAGGGGGCGAGAGAGCGCGGCGGTGTACGCGCGCGGCGAGGGTCGCTCGAGGGATCGTGGCGAGAGAAGCTTGTCGGCGAGGAGAGGCGCGGGGCGGGAGCAGGGGGAGCGAAGAGAAGCGTGGACGAGGGTTCGCGGGTAGCGGCGTAGAGAGGGTGAGCGGGGGGCGAGTAGCGGCGACGGGTCGCGGGTCGCGGGGAACGGCGAAGTAGGTCGTCTCGCTCCCCCTCGTTTCGCCGAGCGGTTGCCCCGTCCCTCTCTGGTCGCCGGTTTCTCTCGCTCCGCTGTGTGTTCCGCGGTAAACGGCCAGGCCTGGTCGACGGACCCTCGCATGGCCTGCAGCTGTCTCCTAAACCCCTCTCCCCCATCCTCTATCTCACCATCCCTGTGCTGGTTCGCTCGCTCGTTCGCCCGCTAGCACGGCACGGCACGGATCGCCTCGCCTCGCCTCGCCTTGCCACGGCTTGTGCTCTCTCCTCTGCCGATACCCCCGCGCGCACCCTTGCCTTTCCTGTCCTCTTCGCCACCGCGTTCCCATCGCGTTCTCCTCTGCGAGAGCCACCCTACACGACCCACGGGAGACAGAGACCACGTGCGCCGAGTGCCAACCGATCCGAGAAGGAGAGGCGAAACCGCGTGTTGGAAGGGCAGCCAGCGAGAACGCGACCGACCGACTACTTCGGCCCTATGTACTAGATAGCGGCGAGCGAGCGTGCTAGCGAGCGAACCAACGGAAACCGGGTGAGGTGACCATCGGGGGGTGCAGAGGGCGAACTCAGAGAGAGAGCTAGAGAGAGAGAGAGAGCTAGAGAGAGCTAGAGAGAGAGAGAGAGAGAGAGAGAGAGAGAGAGAGAGAGGATCTACCCTGGCTCTGGTGTAAATACATAGCTGCACGCCACGCTATGCCACGCCACGCCACGACCGCGGGCTTCGGACGACCCGAGGAGTTAACTCGCGCGACGGAGAAAGCGGGATACCTACCTACCTACCTACCTACCCACCTACCTACCTACCTACCTACCTACCTACCCATCCCGCCTACCTAGCATCTATCTATCTATCCATCTATCTATCTATCTACCCTATCGGTGGGAAGAGGAGAACGAACGACCGACCGATTACCGAACTACAGACACGACGCGACCGTTCCCGACCGCCCGTGTTCGTGCCAGCTACGTCCGTTTTGTTCTTGGACCGTGGCGGCCGCAGCGAACGCCGAGACCGTGGCCCGAGGGGTGCCGAGGGAACCGGGGATGGCTTGGACCCGGGGAAGAGCGGGGAGCGGAGGGAAGAGAAAAACAGGCCGCGTGAAAAGGATCGCGACCCGCTCACGATCCAGCCCGCAGGCCTTCCTATGCATCCCATCCGGCCGAGGGAGATCGATAAAAGACGGGAAGAGGTCCGAACCGCGCGGTAATTCTTTGCCGCGGCTGATGCAGACCGGAGAAGCGAACCGTGACTGCGCCGATAGGGTGGAAACTGGTAAAAATATAATAAATCGCGGATCAAGACGCGACCTTACCTCTCCCCTTTTTTACCTGCCGCGACGCACGGTGCTTCGGCGCAGATGAAGACGAGAGGGCACGAACGGCGGAAGACGATGGGCCGGGGGAGACGGGGTCGGGTTGCGAAGGGGTGTGGGAATAATTGCGAACGTCGGGGAGACGAGACTCTGGGCGATAAGGGCGGCGAGAGGGTGACGGGGGTGAGATTCCGGGGGAAAGATCAGGGTGTAACGAGGAAGGGTCCGTTGACCGAGCCGGAGTTACGGGAGAAGCCGAGGAATCGAAAGAAATACGGAAAGGACGCGCGCGGGAGACGGGGAAGAAATGGGAAACCGAGGGCAACGGAGTCGACGGAGTCGACGGATTCGGTGTAGCCGGGCGAAAATCGTAAGACCCACGGACATTCTCGGCGATACACGACTTTCGGACTTGTTCTATCTCAGAGGAGCCGGATAGGTTTCTCCGGTCGGCGAGAGAGAATCGATTTCTGTTCGCCCGTCGGGCGTAAAGCAGACCGTCGAACACGTATCGTGTACACGGCGTGATACGCGGCTGCAATTTACGCGCGGGTATCAAGCATACGTACGTCGGGTATCGCGGGACTGAAACGATACCGGCCGACGGGGGATCCTGATGGAACGCGGCAAAAGGCTTTCCGAGGCTCTCTCTCTCTCTCTCTCTCTCTCTCTCTCTCTCCCCCCTTCCTCCCTCTTTCGATAAAACTGGGCTGAAGCGATGAGAAGAGCGATGTTCGAAGGACGATTGCGCGATGATCGTTTCGGATCGGCTCAAAATTATAATCTGAAACTCGAGTGGGGGATTGAAGAACGTTTTAAACTTCGTTTCGGCGTTTGTAATCAATTTTAACTCGTTAGACACCCGTACGAGTATTAAGAGAGGATAGAGAATATAAATTTTCAGGCACGCTGGCGAAGTGTGAAAATTGTCTGTTTGCCATCGGTATCGACATCGAGAATTGTTAGCGATTCGAAGCACACAGTGCTCGTTAGACTTTATTTTTATCGGCGTCGAGGGAATTAGCTCTGTCGGATGGGATTACATAATACGCAACGATTCGCTGGAATTGCTGTCCGAGGAGCGTCTAGTGACGATAATTGGCGAACGATTACCGGGGTAGACGCACAACGCAAGATCAGACACGGTCCTTTCCAACCCCTTCCGTTCCCGTGTCTCCCCTCTGCCCCCCTCCCCACCCCCTGATGGTCGTGCTCACCGTTATCATAAATCCCTTACGGATGCTAGCAGCGGCGGCGGGGGCGGCTGCTGTGTACAGTCGTATATCAGAAAGCCGGGAGTTATAGAAGTGGGTCGATCCTATCTTTCTGCTTGGGGTGCGACGCGCGTTGCAACAAGTGCGAGACGATAGCTACATTGAGATTCAGTCTGCTCGGGCTCAATTCCATTCATCGTCGAAACACAGTTTCCCGGAGCAGATGCTTTAACGATCGGCACTCAGCCGAAAACACAAATTATCGAGTTAACTCCGTGCTCGCTAAATAGACCGATGCTATCTCCGGGAACTATCGCCCGAGAGTAATTTTAATTAGATCGCGGCGGCGCCCGGCGGATGGTAACGAGCATCGCCGTGTGCATTTCGCTTTTATTATTTCCCCTAACCCTCCCCGCCCCTCGACAAGCCAACCCCTCGCGCCACTCCATTTAAGCTGGACTCTCTCTCTCTCTCTCTCTCGCTCTCGCTCTCTCTCGTGGCCGTTTTTATGACGAACTGCCGCGAACGATTCTACCGCCCGTTTTCATCGTCTCTGTTTCTGTCTCTATCTCTGTCTCTTTCTCTCTCTCCCTTTTCGCCTGTCTCTCTCTCGCTCTCGCACTCTCGTTCTCTGTGTACATACACAGCCGCGTCTATGCGGATCGTACGTACCCGACCCTGTATATCTGTATATACATATATACACGTATACAATCAGTAAACGCAACAAGTTTCCTTTTTATACGGTGACCTACAGGTTATTCAAAAGGAAGCTTAAAGCAGAGAACGGTATTATTATCGTGGTAGGTCACGAGGGAAACTTATCGGTCTTCTCCGCGCAAAAATCGTTCCTCCTTCCCTCCCACTCGTCCCGCTACCTCCCTCTCGCTCACCCCCACTCGCCCCCTCTTTTCACTGTTCCATGATTTCTCTCTTTCTTCCGACGATTGCGTTTAAAGTTACCATTCAAGGGCTCGTTTTTACTTTCACCGTAGCAAATAGAGACACGAGACCGCTCTCCGCAGTTTACCGGAAATCGTTCGACAAGTTGCATCACTCCTCGCATGACCGAGAAACTTCGTCAAATCTTTTCGAAAACTTTTGCGTTTTGGCTGTAACTTATCGGATAATTGACTCAAGGATTTTCACATCATTGTAGGAATCTCACATCGTTCTTTCGTTAACAATTTATACAAATTCTCGTTTCGTTTTGTGTGACTCTAAGAAACTCTACTGCAACAAAGGTACTACTTTTTTCTAAATAATGTGTACACGGCGAGATATTAGACGATCTGTTCCACCCAGCCACCCTAATCTTTACCAAAGAAACCCTCGAAACACTTTGCCCCCAGGTTATTTCACCCGAATAATTTCGTTTTCCATCGACGAGCATATTTCTAAACCCCGGCTACGTATACCGTCGAGTCAACGACGCGGAGCAATCGCCAAGGCAGATGGACGCGCGGAGTTAATTGAAATCTTGCCGCGTGTAAACCTGAGTTTCACGGGAGCGGAGCTCCGGGGACTCGGTCCGAAATTAAAATTGCTCGACGGATAGCTAGCCTCCTCGTCCCCATCGGCCCCGAAATCTTTCCCCGGACCGGCTCTTCTCGTCCCATCCTTCGACCCCACCCGGTTAACCCTCGGCCCCCGTCGCCGTCGCCGTAAAGCTGCGTGTCTCGCAGCGGGGGCGAGAATTCGCGTCACGTAGGCAACGTTACCCTCGTCCCCCGTCCCGCACCCTACTCCCTTGGCAGATAGAGACGGTCGATTTTTTGCGGGCGTCTTTGTGAAAGGGAAGCAGCCGCGGCGGCTGCCGAGGGTAGCAATTAAAACGGTCGCTGGCCGGCTGGCCTGGGCTCTGCGACGACGACGACGACGACGACGACGACAGTGAAATCTCAGTGTCCGTTGGTCCCAGCTCCCCGTTAAAAGCTTGACAAATCGATGGGACGATGGGTCCGCAAAGCGTCGACGACACGGGGGCTGTGCAGCGTCGCTGCGATCTTTGTAGATACCTACCTGCCTGTGTTTCGCTGCGAGACCAGTGGGGAGGTTTCTCTCTGTTTGCCATCTGCGAGAGGGAGAGGGAGAGAGAGAGAGAGAGAGGCTCGTTCAAGCGAGGAAAAAGGGAACAGAAGGGACTCCGGGACCATTCCCCGCGAACAATAACTGCGACACGGACACGAACGGTCGCCGTGGGGAAAGCGGTCCCGAAATCGCACGCAGAAGGCGGTCTCCATTTCCGATTCTTTGAACCGCGCCGATAGGATTAAAGCCGGCCTTCGACTTCGCATAATTCGTCCTGCCGGTCCGTGGAAATGTCCCTGGAAAAATTGTTTGGCTCCGCTGTCAAGGAAATACGATGTACAAAGAGGGAGAAAGAGCGACGAAGAGAGAGAGAGAGGGATAGAGAAGAGCACGCTAGTACCTGTGTTATCTGTCCACAGTGAAACCAAGTAGAACAAATCGAATCCCGGCAGCATCCGCATTCGCCGGCACTGCCTGTTGCTCTTATTAGATCGTTATTACATCATGGTGAAACAGAGTTATCCGACGCACGGATTATTCGGCATTGTTCCGGGACCCTGTACCGGGTGGCTTTGTTTACTTTCGCGCACGTCGTGCCGCCGCAATGGATGTTTTTCCTTTACAAAATGCAGTCGCTCAGCGCGTTTCAAAGCAAATACCTTGAATGACGGTGATTCAATTTTTCGCTCGCAAATCGTACGATTCGTTTCTGCTAATAGTTTGTAGTTAGGCCGTGAATTGTCCGTGTCTACTGAAATTAAAATTCCACTGTATCCAGTAATGTTAATTCGTAGGCACCATGTTGAATGTTATCGAGCAATATCTATTCTATGACCGATGTAAACAATGATTTCGCCGTTCGCTTCAATTCAGAGGGTGGAATTCCATTTCGAATTCATCAATTCTTAAAGAGATGTTAATTGAGATCATTACGGGATCAAAGTTACTGCAACCGGAACAGATTTAAATACAGGGAATTGGGAAAGAGGACTTGTTACAATTGCTCGCCGTCTCTTCGAGCAGATTATTATGTAACGATTCGCGTCGTTACTGAAACCAATTTACACTATCGCCCATAAATATTTTATTACTCACGGTGATCATGGTCTAGAGAAAAAAAGTCAAGTGCTTGACAGTATATTATTTCACGGTAGATAGTGCACGACGAAAGTTCCACTTTAAAACTACTCCGAATCGGTTATTCTTATTACAGTATGCTAAATAACGAAATAAATAGTGTTCTTTTTATTTTCTCTTTTACCGCGGTAAAGACCAAGTGTACAATAAACATGTACTGTTAATATTATTAGTACTATCAACGTTAACGCTAGTAAGTTACGTGCGCTTAGTTTTGACTGCGTAAAACTATAAATTTTGCATCTCCCCGCAAAAACGGACAAGTTATAACAAGCGATTAAATATTTTTTAATCCGTTGCCCTTGTGTAACCGTAAAGTAGACCGTAGCGCGAGGGATTAAGTATAGTGTAATAAACGTTGCATCGCGACACATTGACTTTTACATGCTAGATAAATGAGAACAGCGATATCAGTTGCAAATGACCAATTGAGTGGCCGACTAACTCCACATAATAAAGAGTACAAATTTGTATCATTCGGTGAAATTAAGCCTGACAATTCAGCAAATTAATTTGAAATGTAAAATCGAATGTAGTACGGAAATATTCGAGAGTTGGTTAATCGTTCCGGCCAGCTTATCGAACGAGATTGCACGCTATAATGACAGGGTCGATCGTTGCTTGTTCCGGTGCCACCGTGTGTGTTTTAAAGTACTCGGAACGCGGTCGACCTCACGCCAGTTCGTTTCAAATCTCGGTGCCAACAACATAAATCCTTATATCGTGGGCCAGCGATCCGCCATCATCAATCGGCCGGCTGTGTATCGCGCGTGCACTCAATTAGCCGGTCGTTTCAAAATGGCGGCCACCCCTTGTCCGTCACGTCGGATCAGGTGTTCCCACTTCCGCTCCCCGGATCCGGTCACGGTGTGTGCGGGCTCGTTTCGCGAGCTACGTGACCGTGGTCTGATCGCAGAAAACGTTCGAACGGGTAACGAGCAAATATAACAAATACTGGAAATACCGGAATTGCTTTTTTTTTAGCCTGGCAAGTAATTGGAGGAGCGACGACCACGATCGCTCGACTTGGATCGTCGTAGGCACGACTTACGGATCCATGGCGCAAAGATATAGACTGCGGATCTTTATGCAAAATAAAAGTTGTCTGACGTTTTATAAAAAGTTAGAAAGTTTTACAATTATTGAAATTGTTACTTTGCTATAGAAGTGACATACGAAATTCGTCACTCATTCGATCCTCAAGCGCTTCAGGCCCCTGACAGTTTCATATTCGCTTAACCCGGTAGATTCGTCATCTCCGGTGGCCAGCGGTCGCCGAGGTAAATTCTCAGGTATACAAATCGTTAGTCATAAAATTATTTGTTGTCCGGAACGAGCGCCGGTACGAAAGTTGACCGTCCTAATCGCAGGATATTTAATTTACGAGTGTACTGTGTCGAACTGCAGGCCACGGGAAATCCAGGAACGCAGCGCAAGTTCGTTCCGAAGGGCGTCAAGAGGGGGTGGTATCGGGTCTCGACGGAAGAAGAAGAAGAAGCAGAAGGAGGTGGGTGGGAACGCAAGAGAGAGAGGTAGGGTGCACGAGGGGGAAAAGGGCACGACAACGCGGTGGCTTCTGTACCTGAGGGCGATTCGCGCTGGTATATGGCGGTTATATATCTTCGGCGGGCCACGTCGTGGAAGCACCGACCGTTTCTAGGTAGTCAGGATCGGCCTTGCTCCTTCCCACCCTCGTCCCTGCCGCCCTTCGTTCGTTCCGTTCCGTTCGTCCATCCGTCCCTTCTTCTTTCTGCCTTCCTTTCTCTGGCCGGCTTCAGCATTCTCTTCCTTCTCCCGTGGGTCCGTCGTTCCTTTTTCCTCGGTGGCTCTCTCGCCTCGGTATCGCCTCGCCGTTTCTCCATTCCTATCTCCCTCATCCCCCTGGCGCGCTCGCGTCTCTCTCTCTCTCTCTCTCTCTCCGCGCCCGTCCCTTTTCCCTCTTGCTCGCTCGAACACCGCTCCGCCTTCTTCCTCTCTTTCTCCGCGAGTCGTTGGGTTAATCTGCGAGACAGCTGTGCCGGGGATACACCCTCGCCTAGGTCTCTCCTTTATTGCCGCGTCTTCTCTTCTTTTTTACGTCATTATTAAAGGCACGCCCCAACGAGGACGCTTCGGGCCGAGCTCTGCTCTCCTCGCCGCGCCACGGAGACGCGGAGGGTCTGCTTCTCTCTTTCTCTCTCTCCGCTAAAGGGTCGACGGAACGAGGACAACCGGAGGGACTGCGGAGGGCGGGTAGAGGCGACCGCGCCGCTCTATGTCGGCCCCCGCTCTCTTATTCTAAATTATCCGGATACCTGCGCCGAGGAAATGACGGTACGTGTTATCGGCGCGTCCTCTCGCAGAGACCGGCATTGTGTCCATGTACGTGCCGCGTCCTCTTCCCTTTCGTTTCTCTTTCTCTCTTCCTCTCCACCCTCTTTCTCTCTTTCTTTCTTTCTCTCTCTCTCTCTCTCTCTCTCTCTCTCTCTCTCACTCTCACCCCAGTCGGGGATTCGTGTACCTGGCGGAGGTCCGCGCTCTGAAAAGTCGCGAGAGCCCATCGATCGCCGATACCCGTGAGTATTCCTCGCGAACGTTCCACCGATCCTCGACGAGGATTTCCTCCGCTAATTAGAGAAATCGATAATCGCCGGTCGACCCCTCCGGCCCAGCCGTCACGAAAAGGAAACGCCTGGAAACAAGCGGATCGAGTATACCGGCGACGACCTTGTTCTCACAAAAATTCCTTCGACCAACCCTCGACCCTAATATCCGACTTTCTAAATCATAGGGTCGAGAGCAGCCCTTCGCCGACGCGCCGCGCCGCCGCTTAAGCACCTTCGACCACTTGGCCGTCGGTTTAAACTGTGAACCGATTAACCCTTTCGACTCGCATCTTTTCACTAGCCATTCTCCGCACCCCCATTTAGACATGACTCGGCCGGTAGTAGTTGCTCGATGACTAATCCCAAAGCGGACGATCGGAAATCGAACGCGCGGCTCGCACAGTCGTCATTGAACGCGTAAGCTTGCTTTCGGTCACCATGCTAAAATCTCCTTCAAACGCGAGCCCTCAGGTACGAGGTGCTCGGTCGTAATGGCCGTATTTGGAATTTTGACCTACCGTTTCGACCGTGTCCTCAGTGGTTGTCACCATGCTATCGAAAGATCGAAGCACCGTAGCTCGCATTTCTGACTCGGTTTTAACCTTAATTTCGCGGTTTTTGCGTGTATCTACATCACTCGCACTCACAAGGGACAATTATCACAACCTCGTAACTGGCCTCTGCTTTTGATACATATTTTTTGTGCTGTTGTATTACAGATGTCCCTTGTCAGTGCTTCTCATTTCACCATCGTCGCGAGCGAGCCAAGGGAAGAAGGCGTTCGGTATTCCGGGAATTACCGAAAAAGATGAATACAAACCGGTATGTCGATACGTCTATATGCATTTTCGATAATCAAGTGTTGACGAGCAATTCGACATTGGTACTGGTTCGGTTGAATCGTTATTGATCGAAACAAGTTGTTTCCGTCGATTTCAAAATAACCGCGACCGACGTTCCCGAAATATCGACGACAAATCTGTTTAATGAACTCGGATGTCTTTGATAGTCGTTTTTCCGCCTCTTGCCCGAAACGTAACTCGCCCGACGACCCCGAAATACGCGCTCTAAAATCGAATCTGTCATAGCGAAATTAAATCGGACGAACAGCAGACAGCGTTGGCAAAAAATTCGCTGGTTCGCGTGATCGACGAACCCGGCCGACATTCCTCGAGCTCCTCGACGTCGGGGGTGTGAATTAAATATTTTCCGAAGCTCGAACGAACGAACGAACGAAACGGGGCGAACGGGTCTCGCGACGAGGACGGGAATAAACTTGCAAGGCACGGTTTTAGCCCCGCGGCGTTACGCGACGGCAGGAGGAGGGTGGTGAAGAAGGGGGGTGATTCTCGTGGGGCCGCCGGGGGTTCCAGCGAAAACGGGGGTTCGACGCGCAACGCGGTCGAAAATCCAAGTACCGGCGGCGCCATTTCCGTGAACGAGCCCGTAATAATCGCCGCGAGATCGCTTGTGCAAACAGAGGGCGTGGGACCGGCGGGGGTACGAGGGGGTCCGAGGGGGTAGCCTTTAGCCGGTCGACGCGTATCCGTTAGCCTTTCCGCGTATATGCGAGCCGTACCCTCGAGAAACGGCTGGCTGGCTGGCTGGCTGGCTCGGCTCGGCTCGGCTCGGCGAGGGTCGCGGAGAGGAAAGCTGTCGGCGTTGCCGAGGGGTCGCGGCAGGGAGAGGGCTTTGCTTCCATCGGTTTTCCCGTTACTTCGACCCAAAGTCGTACCTAACTTATCTGCGCTTAAAGCCGCCCCTTCGTCCGTCCCTTCGGGGCCGCCCGCTGCGAGCACGAGAATGACGTCGCCGTGTCGCGACGGGATCATCGACGACCACGGCCGTCGCTCCGCGTCCCAACGGCCATCGCGCCGTGCCGCGCCGGCCTCGAACAGAAACGATCTCTCTCCCTCTTTCTCTCTCCCTTCCTCTCTGTCTCTCTCGCTCGCTCCCCTCGGCCTGTTCTACCTTTTCCCGGAAAAACTCGGGGACCTGCTGTTCTCCCCCGGTTTCGGTCGCTGCACGACACGGACCGAACAGTTGGCGTGCCTTTCTTCGGGGTCTCGAACCAACGCCACGGTGGGGGCGGCTTTGAAGATGTGATCGATAACGAGATGAGAAGTCCTCCTCGGAGACTTTCGAGCTGATATCTGCCACTATGCCGAAAGAATTCCGAGCTGCTCGAGATTAGGATGATTGGCGTCCCTGATACGGAGGTCGTTCTTATTAGGGATGATTTTCTGGCGGCGCCGTTTCGGAGTATTGCAATCTGCGTGACGAAACCGTGTGTAGATCGGGGACTCAAAATCACAAGTAAAATGAATTGAACAATAAATTAGTTAATACAGAAGAGTGTATCTATACTACTTTCCAGTGACATCGCATGTTTCTTCGAAACACGTGTACGAAGACTTATAAATGGAAAGCTTCCCCGCCCCAAGTACATTGTAAAGAAGTAGAATTCGATAATCACCGCTTCCTAATCCCCTTGCTACGCAAAAACTCCGCGCGACGGTTAAATCGTGAGACTACATTTTCCACGCGAACTGAAGATAGCATCTTGTACTTTATTAAACGTCCAACAAGCTTTATTGATTGACGCGTGAACTGTCGAGCTAGGAATCGTAAAAATACCACAAAGTCATTAGAAATTTATATAATGAAAAAAATATATATATAAATATTCAAGATTTATCTAGATCGTTACTATTTTTAATTTCTTACATTTCCGACAGTCAACGTATTAGCACGGAAATTAATTTTTAAAACCAACCGAATAATTGCATCGCCCAGATGTGAGTGACGTGGTAATACAAAATTTTAATGAGTACATGCTGCAAACCCTTCACGGCAGGTCACAATGGTTACCTTTCCTATAGAATAATCGTTCGACATTAGACAATAGACGTCTTTAGTAACAGAACGGTTAAGTGCATCCTTTACCCCGGGCGTGACAGTCAAACTTTTTTAATTTAGTGTATTGTTCATATTGGTGGTCATCCGTAATTATTATTAATCGCTGACGTTGTTCGAATGTCACTTAGAAAAAATTTGATAACTCCGGTCAAATAATTTCCCGGTGACCGCGATTACCCTGTTCTCCGGCAACTCTTATTCAAACAGCAATGCGTCAAGCAAACGAGGATTGGCAAGAAATAAAAATGGTCCAGGCGTTGGGCATTGTTCACGGTAACCGGAGCCGAGGTCTTCGAAATGTTAATTTGTCGAAGCATACATCATCGTCGAAGCTAATCGGCACGATTATCCGCGGCGCGTCCGTGTAGTATGCTCGGCATGCAAGAACCCCCGGTTGAATGAAGCTATAAAACTCGCAACCGCGCGCATTCGTAGCCGACGATACAAATGGCTCGGGTGCATAGCGGCGGATGAAGAAGCGCGCGACGTCCGCGCCCGTGGAAGATCAGAATTTCAGATATAATTGGCCGGAGCGCATAATGCGCCTTAACACTTGGCGATTCAGCTTAATCCAGCTGGTCGGTCGGTCGGCTGTCCAGCTCGGTTCGCGCTCAGTTTAATAAATGGCATTCGTCGACGGTATAATGGTAACGGTCACGGTGTGTAATCGCCGCGATTTTCTCGTCTGTGGTCCCGGTCGTCGGTTATCCGTGCACGGCGCAAGGGCGGAAGGTGTAGAGGCGTAGAGAGGAGAGTGGAGAAACAGGACGAGAGCGAGAGAGAGAGAGAGAGAGAGAATTATAGAGAGAGAAGGAGAGACAAGAGAACGTCGCGGTAACGGAATTGAATTAAAAGTTACCGGCGCTCCAGCACCCGTTTCCCTCCACGGTTGTAACGGCTTAACAGTACGTTGCGAGGCAATGATGCGTACCAAACTAAGAGATTACCTACACCGCGGGCTTGTTCGAAAATTCGCAAGCGATTATTAGATCCCGCCTCGTAATTGGAGATGCCGGGGAGGTTCGCGCACCGCGCAGATTTCAGTATCGCGTCCGTGCACCATGGTTGCCGGCGTTGTCCGGATACTTAAAAATGGCACAACGCGTCACGTTCCAGATAAGTGTTTGCCTTCGATTAGGGTGACTTGTTCCGCGAATGAACGCTCGAGCCCCGTGTCTGTTGAAATCAGGGACTTGAAACCGGTATTGCACTAGTCGGGCTGTGTATCGAAACCGATATAATACCGAAATCGTGACAATACCGTTGCAGTATCTTTACAGTAGGGTTTTTCGGTATTCTTTCTGCCTCCAAATCCTTTGGAAATTGTACTAAATACGATTACAATTTTATAAACTATTTATGACGAATATAATGATAATTTGAGAGCTCTCCACAGCTACTGTAAGCATTCTCATTATAATCAGAGATTTGAGACTTTCACGGCCCGGCATCATACTTGCTTTCGGGTGTAAGCCTCAACATACAAAACTGTATTCCCATTATAGATAGGTAGTTGATAGTAAGATCAAAATGACAAATATATTACAGTCCTTAGGGAAATAATTATAACGAGTATAGAGCATGTACAACAATATTTACAAAGTGCAGAGCATTAGACTAGAAGTAAAAGTAATGCAGTCTATACTAGAGTTCAGGCACTCGAGGCAAGAAACTACTATTACAATTTTAGGGAACCGATAAAATTATTGATAAATGTCAACTCCACGCGATAAACGAAATTACTCTCCGAGAGACCCAGTAAAACTATTTTAAAGACGCATGACAGACATCGTATAGGGCTACGAAGCAAAAATGCGACAGCAAATCCACGTGGCACGGCGGATCGTCAACGCCGGTGGTTGATCGATGAACCGAATTTATCGCGGTGTCGATTTCCGTGGGGCAGCGCGGCGTTCAGAAATAGAAACTTCGACAAACATCCGCGGCGTTAATAGTTAGTTATTAACACGTTCCGCAACCACTTGGCAGGCAACGTGCGTGATGAGCAGGCGTGACGCAGCCCCCGCGACGAAGGATTAAATCGTCTTTCCTCGTTCCTTGGACTTCGAGTGTGCCGGCGCGGCGCGGAGTATCGTCTCGTTCGTTTTGTCGTTGCCAATGAGTCGGCGCTTTACGACTCGGCCGAATGGATTTTACAGCCGTAATACTGTCGGCAGGTGTGCGTGTATGTGAGACAGAGAGAAGGAGAGAGAGCAGAGAGAGAGATAGCAGTACGCGGGCACCACGTGGGGGGATCCTCTCTGATCGCCGGGCGCTGCTCCTTTGTCGCCGAAGGAAAATAGAGTTCCCCGGTTTCGCCAGAAGTTGCTCGAGAGAGCTCTGCGTTCAACTTGTCCCGGGACTGGGGCAGGAGTCTAGCCGGGGCATTAACATACGCGGTGACGGTGGGCCAAGGTCTCGGTTGACGAAAGATCCTCGAACGAGAGGCGGCTTTCTCGCTTCTCGCGCGCCTTCTCCGCTCCTTTGTCGCGCGGATCACGATAGGGCCGTCTTGACAACAGTCTCTCCGTGGAACGAGTTAACTCTGCCCCATTACGTGCATTAATTGTTTAACGGCGCACTTCGAAATAAGGAGCCGCCCGACAGGTCGCTCCAGCCTCGAGCTTTACCGTTGCGACTTGCAACTCGTATCGCGTGCACCACTTTCATAATCACCGGCACACCGTTCATCGACGAGAACAGAGGAACGTTGCGGATTTTTCGAATCGACCAGTTATCTCGAAAACAAATTCGAACCAGTTAAAAACAATTGGAACGGTGCAATAAATCGAGGCTATCCTCCGGCGGGAAAAGACGAAAAAGAGGATCGTTGTGGATTTCTCGTGTCGGGCACAGGAAAAGCAGCGTTTCGCGAGAGTTCGGTGCGCGTTATAAATCTGGAGCGTTGCCGGATGAAATTTCTCACCATATGGCGGATGGCTACGGTCGCCATCTTCCCCGGAACTCACCCTGCGGCCGCCACGAGTCTCTTTCTCTCTCTCTTTGGCTTTCGGTCCTTTTTCTTCAGCAGGAACGCGCGCGCGGACGCGAGCGTTCGTTCGCTCGCGCTGGGCCCCCGTAAGTCGGCCGAGATTACAGGCTCGCTTTTAAGGCCGCCTGCTGCGAATCCGAAAGAGGCCAACGCGATGAGCTCCGCGCGCCTCGAGATAAACGCGAAGAAACCGTCCAGACGAATGCCAGCGGGATTTATCGTTCGGCAAAAAAATGAGAATGCGAGCCTGCCAATCACACGCGCAGTTATTTGCAGCCCTTAAAACCGATCAGGTCCTTGCACCGCACCCCACCCCTTCCCCCATCCATACCTTCCCTACCTTCCCTCCATCCCGGTATTATTATCCCGCTCTTGTCTCAACGGGGGAAAAAATTCGCAATTCCGCCGGTTACTCTTTAATGGCGGCCATCGTTATCTCCCGAATCCTTTAATTATATCGGGTCCGATCAGCCAAACTAGAGGAATAAGTGAAAGTTTATTTTTCACGGATCTGTCGGACGAATCCTCTTTATTGGTTCAAATTGTCCTGTCGTGTTCGTTCAAAAAAAAATCGGAAGTCCAAAAATAAGGACCAGCCTAGCGGCTGATGGTTAAATTTCAACGAGTATAATCTCGGACGTCTCGGAGGATTGCGCACCCCCGCGAGCCCGACTCGTCTTCAAAAACGGGGTGGCACTGGTCAGCTCCGATGCGGCTCGTTGCACGCTGATACCTCGGGCGAACCTAACCAGGGCGTAAAAAAAAAGTGGCTAAGTCCGACGAGGTCTCGGCTAGTCGGTGCGCGTCGTTCACGCGGGAAATTTGAGCGGTCTTCCGTCTGGACGCACGTTCGTCGTTACGGGGAGGCATATGGGGAGCATGAGCGGCTCGGGTGCACGCATGTGCGCGGCTCGTACACGTATTCCCTGCGTGCGTGTGCGCGTGTGGCACAAGGAACTTTATACCAGGTGCCCTCCATGCGTCGCTATAAATTATCGGGTTACCCGTTACGCGCGCGCTTGTATCGAGAAAAACCTGTCGAGCGTTATCTTAAAAGTGGATTTTTATATGCTTTTCGTATCTCGAACGAGCATGGCCGACGCGGCGCGGCGTCTCGCCACGAAGGCTCGGAGAACTTTCTTCGGGTCTCGATCGAGCGGCCCTCGAAGACGAACTCGTTCCCCTGTCTTTTCCCTCCTTTTTTTCTTTAATTACCATTAGTTTATCGAGTTCGTTTCGTGTTGATAATTTATTCCTAGGAGACAGTTATACAATCTCTGGTAGGTAGAGTGTTGAGAAGGGGAAAGAATGCAATTATTTGTACAAGACTGACCGGCCAAGCAGTAACGTGGCTCATTTGAGTACTTTGCACAGGTGATGGTCGGCAATAATTATCCCCGATTAGGCCGTCTTTCGTCTGGCAGCTGATGGAAGCAGAGCTGTTTGCTTTGTATTTAGGCCGAGGAGGACGGGCCGCGTTCTGGAGAGAGCTTCCGGTTGCGCCGGAAGTGCGGGTCCTCTCGACGCAGCCAATCGTTCGCTCGCCGCTTAAAGATTTCCTGTCGGAGCAATCGGTGTCGCAGTCTTCGTGTCACCGCCTCTTCGAGGAATATTCATTGTTTTTATCGAGCCTTCGCACCCGATATCGCTCCGCGGAAAGATAATCGCATGTTCCGCACGGTTTTCGAACATTTTCTCGGGATCAACCATTGCCGGTGCTCGAGATTTTTATTAAACTCCTTTTAAAACTAAATCTCTCCTTAATCGCTGCATTTAGGTTTTTATCATTTTTTCTTCACAACAATTCGCGAGTTGGTTCAAAACAAAATCTCTTTAATTTATACTTTGCATAATATTTCCAGATTTCAGAAAGATAATTGTAAGGAAATCTTGTTATCATGTGTTTACCTCTTAGTTTAATCCCTGGGGGGAGGGGGGAGGGGTTGAAAAATGCCTTAGCAAGCAATGAAGACTCGAGGGTAACTTCTTTTCAGCGAAAAATCTTCACTTCTCAGGTTTTTAAAGATGCAACGGTCTAAATGAACATCCAGCATCCGCAAAATATTTAAAAAATGTGAAAAACCTTCCAAAAAAAAAATTACAATTCACGATAATAAATTTAAATAATATCACTCTACCGACTCCGTTAACGCTTCGAATTCCAGCTCGGCAACCTGAAAAATTCTATAAAATAAAAACAATATATTTAACGAGATAAAGGTGAAACAAGTAAAATGCGTTATACCGAGAGAATTCTTTCAGCCTTCTAGCATTTCGCAGATTAAAATCGAATTCGCTACGCTCGGTATAATAACGGCAAAACTCATTTGAAAATCTGGACAAACAATTCTGTCTACCATTTCTGGGAGACGAGTCGTCCAAAACTAAATTTCTACATCTAAAGAGGGAACACCTTTCCGCGTTCGAACCTACCAGTAGAAGTTTGCACGCTGACGGTACGAAGAAAGGTCCGTGAACGGGGATCGTGGAAAACTGGTGATCGTTACGTCACCGTCGTCCGCTAAAAGGGACAAACAAACGGATCCGACTTGTAGTCTTGGTGAATTAACGAGCATTCGGCGGGCGGTTGAGCGCGTGCACGCGCTCTATCATCTCGCAATCAGTCATAAGCTGCCGGCCGGCAGGCCAAGCGGCGTGTACCAGGCCGTAATTTAGCATCGACAAACGACTCTGCCGGGCTCTGGCTCTCTGGACTCTCCTCTCTGCTGTGCTCTCGGGGTCTGTGCCGTTCGAATTCCGTCGTTTATAAGCGGCGAAGCGGGCGAGCGCGATATCTCGTCGATATCTTCGTGGACGAGGAAACATCGCGAGCGGCTCGTTGGCGAAACGCTCGCGCTCTCTTGCGAGAGAGAGAGAGAGAGAGAGAGAGAGAGAGAAAGAGAGATAGAGAGAGCGAGAGAGACGGAGACCCGCTAGAGCGAGATCGACCGAGAAAGACTCGCTCTTTGTTCGTGAAGGGAACGGGCTCCGAGCGGCGTTCCTAATTGACGGCTCTCGCGATTTTTACCTCGCTCACCGTCCAAGCCAGAAGCTCGCAGCCTCCTCCGGCCTCTTTTTCTCGATATCTTTTTCTCTCCGGTATCTCTCCGTCTCTGTCGCTCCCCGCGACGACTCCCAGTTCTGCTCTCGCTTCTCTCTCTCTCACTCACTCTTTCTTCCCCATCTCTCGCGACGCGGGTCCCGTCTCGTTTCACGTCTATCTCGTTCCGTTGCCCGTGGACGAAGAGATCTCTCGAAGGCCGCGCGAGGCGCATGCAAAAGAGAGGAAAAAAATCCGTGGGTCGAGGGAAAGAGGCGAGGAGAACCGCGGGGAAACCGCGGGGAGGGCCGCGAGACGCCCAAAGCCGCATTAACGCCGCGCCACTCCGCTCCGCACCGCTCCACGCCGCTCCACACCGCTCCGATCTGCTCCCGCACCGCTCCGATCCGTTCGGCCCGCGATCAAAATCGCGGTCAGAACAACGCTGCATTTTCTGAGGAGCGGCTCGATAACCGAATATTATGGACAGCCTCTTTCTTCTTTCTCTCGGCCCTTCTTTCCTTTCCACTTCCTCCGTTTCCTCCCGTTTCCTCCCCACTCTTCTGTCGTCCCTGCTTCGCGGTCGATTCCATCCCCGAGACGAGAAAAAATAACAGATACATCGAACTACGATCTCATTTTACCGATGTCTTCGCTGATACTTCTATCATCGGCCCGCACCGGATCTCCGAGTGATTCTCGATCACTTGTGATCCGAAAGTACGAGTCAAGAGCGTCATACTTGAGAGGATTCTGTCGGATCAGTGGTGCTTCACTGCCGCGTCATTTCTATACGCGGGCCGGAATTTTTGCCCCTTTTGGGAACCCCCTGTCCATTTTTTAAACCAAGTTCAAGAACGTTTATTTAATAGATCTTCTACTTAAGAGATCACACTTGCGCAGTCCGAGCTCTGCACTGAAGATTAACGTTCGCTGAGCATTACGAAAGAAAATAATGATTTTTTAAATTTGTCAACCGTGGAGGACGAGTTAACCTGTTTTCTACGCGACCTCGCCTTTCATTAACTGTTCAGTTTCTCATCCGTTCGACTAATAATAGATTAGCAAAAACTATATTGCATTCGCATTCAGCGCAGCGAAATCTTTATCACATTAATTTTCTTCTCCTCGGATTACACCATCGTGAATGTCAAGATCTGCACAATGCCGTTCCACTAGTTTCGAAATGGCGTCCAGGTTAATTACCATGTGCATGCAGAGACTTGTCAACATTTTACCGAATCGCTTAAACTCTTCATTCTTCGTGATTCATAGCTTTTATAAGAACACTCTAAATCTCGACTTCAGGATGGAGTTTCCCCGTTGTAGCCGTGATGCGGTATAAAATGTTTATACCCTGACCTAGTACCCCTAACGTCTAAAGTGTGCCATAAATTCTTCAACGATATTAATTTACCAATTCGTACGGTTACCGTGTTAAAGTTCTGAATACCATCGGTAAGAGACAATATCGCGTGAATCACGGGTACGGTAATGCGCCAACACCCGGTGTCCCATTCCGACGAACCTTCGATTTTCCTTGTGTTGGTAGTCAGGTATACTTTCCAGGAAAATTTCCAATTCCTTCCTCCAACAAAGACCCGCCAGCAGGAGCTATCGAACGCTGGTCGCGCAACCTTTACACCGGGACATTCCCACTTCCTTCCCGCATGACGCACCAGCCTCGCTATCCCAGGGCAATTAGTCGACGCGGACAAAATAATTTTTCTCCTCAAACAGTTCCGAAAATCATGGTGACGGTACGGGGAGGGCCTCTCTCGTTTCTTCCGATTATTCACCCTTTGCACTCGAAGCTATTTTAACTCCAAGTTATACATACTTAAATAGTGCAATTTACTCGTAGAGTACTGAAATGTTTAATAATTTATGAAATACAAACAAATTTAATAGTGTAAAAAATAATTTAAATAATGTTACAGCAATTTTTAGTGGCGCCATACAGTCGCCAAAGGAGCTTAAAAATATTTTCCTAAATAGTAATATCAAATGAAATGATTAGATTTCGTTACTGGGAGTGACTTGTCGATTTGGAGTTGTTGTTGAAGGTTTTACTAAAAACTCCTTGGCCATCATAGACTTTAAAACATTATGAGATAATTGTAAAATCGTATTGTAATTATTGGCCTAATCGAACGTTTAACAAGTCAATTAATTCCTCGCGATGGAAAATGTTACAATATCGAGGAGCGGTGCAGGCTCGATCGTGGTCGTTCGACATTCGAAAAGACCTTTTTAGAAAAGGCAGGCAGGCCCGGCGAGCAAAAAGCCGCGGACGCCGACGGTGGACGTCCAATCCCGCGCTTTTGCAACGAGGAACGGTTTTCTGTGCGGCTCGGTGAAGCTTCACCTCTGCCCTTTCGAGGATCCACCGTGGAAGCCGCCAGTGACGACGGCCAATGTGGTCACACGTCGCAGCGTTTCTCCGCCCGTCTCTCTATCTCGCCGCTGCCCTTCTCTCTCTCTCTCTGTCACCCTTCGCGTTCGATGCTTCTGTCCTCGTCCCTCTCGCGCGCCTCTCTATTCGCGTTCTCGCCGTCCGCGTCCGTCTCTCTCTCGTCCTCGCCCAATCTCTATACGTCGTTTCCGTCGCGCACCGGTCTCTCCTCTCGCTCGCTCTCCCGCCGCCACTATTTATGTAAGTAGCGTCGCGCGTGGACGTTTACGCGAGCCGGTGTGCGCGCGTGTACGTGTGCGCGGTGCGCGACACTTCTCACATAAATAGCGGCCACGGTATCCACGGGGTGTCCCGTTTCGATCCTCCCTCGTGGATTCCCTCGGAAACCCTCTTTTCTTTCTCGAAAAAGTCTCGGGTTCGCCCCCGGGTTCCGCTCCGAATTTTTCCACACCGGGTGGCGCGGAAATTCCGCTGTGAACGGTAGGACCGCGTGTCGAAATAACAGGAAAGCGGGGGACGAAATTCTGTTATGCAACATCTGGCGAAAAGTATTCAATCGCGTTAAGTTTTCTTGAAATTGAGGCAAATGAGTTAAGCATTTTAATAAAACTATGCATATGCATATAAAATAAAGTCAGCACCGTGTATTACTAGTAAGAATCGTCGGATCTCGAAGGGTAGGTCCTCCGATGACCTAGGTCAAAAGGGACTCGGGCGTCGCTTTGTGAATATTAACCCCTTCGTTAGGGTAGCGTTAATTGGCTACAAGTATACCGTCATTGGGACAAATTGTCTCAAATTAGCCCAGCCCAGATTGTTAATTAATGCGAAATTATGGCGAGCGACTGTGATTAGTTGAAGGACACGGAGATTGTTAGCAACTGGGTAAGGATTAGTTTCTACGACTTCGGAAATCCGTAATACCGGGTTTGTAATTCACAATCAGCACGAATTTCGTCGAGGTTTTCGGGATTCTTACGGTGAGACGTTCGGGTAGGATCGAAACGGGTCACCGTGTATATCGGCAGACACGTGGTGCGGTTGAGCGCGAGTATCCGAGCGTTAGCTCCTCGGGTCGGCTGTTCTCCTGGTAGCGCGGCCGTCGTCGCCGCATACTTTCCGGACGGACGGACGATAATCGAGTCAACGGTGGTTTTCGGAAGGGGAAGCGTTTTCGAGAGACCCCGGGCCAGTCCACTCGGCCCCGTGTATTCACTGTCTGATTTAGTTTCGCCCGTATGTACTTTGCGCTACCAGAAGCGGGCGCGCGCGTTCGTTCAGTTTATGCGCCGCCCGACCAGGCTATTCCATTACGCCCCGGAGAAAGAGTTTATGAATGAAGAGGATGCGAAAGATAGTTTCCGGGAGCCGAACCCCCCCGCCCTGTCTCGCACCCCCTCGTCCCGTCGAACCCCCTCCACCCTTCTGCAGCACGCGGCCAACACGAACACACAACGCTCGCGCAATAATCGTAGAATGGATCACCTCGGTGCGCTTTGTTGCGTAAAAAGCTGAACAGCCGTGCGCCGCGCATATATGAATATCAGGCTCCAGCGAGCGTGAGGAGGTTACCAGGCGTTTTAATGCCTGGAAATTAGGCTTTACGGACGGGCCGCGATATTGCTCGGGCATGGATCACGCGGACAGTTTGATGGAATTGTTTTAATTCACGTCGGGCGCGCGTTAACAACGGTGTTAGAAAGGGGGTTGAAGATCCGGGACCAATCTTTCGGCTTCGAAAGTGCTCGGAAAGCGTCTCGTTCAGGGGACGACGCGCAAATTTTTATTATTTGTCGTCGTTTCATAGTCTTTACAACTACTTCGAACTCGATGCGAATTGCTCGTTGAACAATATTATGCGATCCGTGTTGAACGTGCCGCCTTACAGAGGGTTGAAAATTGAGAACTGAAAAATATCTATGCACAGGGATCGCCCTTTGGACTTTCAAAGCGTTAATGCTTTTAATAAATGCTTTAATTAGTGCTTTTCCATTATAGGATCCGAGTTGAGACCGTTTGAAGTGACATTCAAAGGGTTAACGAGCTATTACGGCAGCTGAACAGCGTGCAATTAAAATAGTTCATCGCCGCGGAGCTACGCTAAGACGTAGAAACCGTTGGCGATACTTTCGATCGCGTTAGATCGGTGGAACCAATTTTGGAGGATCCGGTGTATCGAGGCGTTTCACCGAGCGGATCGTTTTTTCTTCAGTTTTAGAAAATGATCGATAGGCGAACCTCGCGCACCGGTCCTCGCGAATTGTGCTCGGGGATGATTATCGGCGGAGATATCTGAAACGCGTTGCAATAATCCTTGAACGTCGAAACTACAAATCGACCGTCGGTCGTCTTAATCGGCGGACGATCAGGCCCGGACAAAAGAAAGGGGGAAGAACCGGGGGGACACACGGGACGGGAAGCGATCGCGCGATTAATCAGATATCTCGCAAACGGCTCGATTTCGGCGGGGAACAAACGGACGGGCAGCGAGAGCGATCGGGTTTTTGCTCGGTGCGTCGCAGTTGCCGGTTTTAGCCCGAGGCCCGGGGCCCGAGCAGGTGGTTCGCGGGCACGAGTTATTGCGGCAACCGATACCGAGCTTCCACGAAGGAATTAGGTAGGACAATGGCTCGATTAAATTTCGTAAGAGGCTGGCCAAGGCAGGGGTGTCTTCCGCTCGGTTGTGTCGCGTAGAAAGATCCCCTTTTCCTCGATCCCTTTGCTCGCCGTTTCTCCGCGCAGTTGAAACTTGTTCTAACCGGGCGCAGGATCTTCATAAGCCTCCGAACTTTCGAGTTCCTCCTTCCGTTCGATCGTTATTCGTTTAATCTCGGCCCCGGGCCGATACTCTAGCGAGGGAACCACTCAACTGCCCCCCTCTCTCTCTCTCTCTCTTCCCCTTAGAGTTTCAACCACTTCCGCAGGACTCTGGGTGTCCCGATCCCTATCGCTGTTCGTGAAGTATTAATAAAGCGTATACGAAAACTCCGTATAATAAGTATCAACTAACAAATCATTATACACTTGACAGAGCACAATTATCAGCCTATTTCAATATGTAGCTTCGTGTACACATATTGCGAAGGATTTAGAAAATAGTTTATCAATAATATCAACGATTGTAAGTCAGAAAGTCGTGAGAGCTGTTTAAAAAACTCCAAGGCGTATTCCGAATTTCGAGGGCTATTTCCATCTGGTGAATATGAAATATGACCGCTGAGAAAACAATGTATGTAAATTTTATCAAAATCTGAGGGGGCCACTCGACTAAAAGCCCTCGCAAGGCACACAAACTCAAATTACCCGAGCGATCATCGAATGTCCGGTGTTCGCGTTCGAGGTACGTTAATCGCGATACGCACACGGTCGTTCTAGAAAGTATGTCGAAATCAGAGAGGGTTTGGAGGGTTGTTTTCCTCGTGGAACGCGAGCGAAAGAGAAAGATAGGGAGAGAGCAAGAGAGAGAGAGAGAGAGAGAGAGAGAGAGAGAATGAGTGAGTGAGTGAGTGAGTGAGAGAGAGCCGGGTGGGACGGGTGAGCTAAGGGCGAACGCTCAATTTCCGTGCAGGCTGTATCGGCATCGATCAACATCTTTCACGGCGGGACGCGCGATCCTCCGTTTTCATTTACCCATCGGGGGTGACTTGTGTTTTCGTGAAAATTCTCTGGGGCTTTCCCATCGATTTTCGTCGAGGGCCGCAACCATGCCGGCAAGGAGCTACCTGCGCTCGGAGGAAATTGGAGGGCGGCGAGAGAGCGACGAATTAAAATGGAGGAGCAACGAACCGAACCAACCCGATTCCCGACAAACCTCTCCCTCGACCCCTGGTGCCCCTCGCCTCGCCCCACGGTGGCCGTTCAGCCCCCGAAACCCACACAATTCCCGCGGAACCTTTTTCCACGCGACCGTAAGACGATCCTTGCTCGCCAGATGGTCGCGAGCCGAACACGTTCGTCCCGAAACGGAACGCCGACGAACAAAGGAACCACCCATACACGAGGAGGCCGAGAGACTTCCTCTCTCCCTGGAATCCCTCGCGAAACTTCCACCGGCGACGTGTCCTTAGCACGTCCGCCACCGGGACCCGGGTAGTTTCCACCCTTTTGACAACGATCGCGGAAGCAGATCCATTATTTATACCGCAGTTTGTTCGCTGTTTTGTCGTACGTCTTGCCCTGTTAATCTCGCCTCTCCGCAATTACCCGATTCATTCGCTAATTAATTCATGCTTCTACTTCTTTCCTTTTCTTCCCCTTTGTTCGTCCGCTTTACAGCGCTGCCCTTTATTCCTGTTTTGCCAGTCTTTATTCTTTCGCACATTTCGTTCTCTTGGAGACAATCCACAGTTTACTATGGAAACTTTCATTTCCTTCTAGACGGTTCTGCACAGGGACGAGGTCAAGATACAGTTCAAAAATGTAATAATTACTTTGCATGGTTTTCATCTTGTTCAAGAGTTCTGATATCTGGGAAAGACTACAAACTAATTGTAAGAGGTTCGATGCTTTCTGTCCGGGTTTTATTGTGCGACTGACACGAAGAACCAAACGTTCCGTCGAAAAATAAAACGCTATCGCCAACCGAACAAAACGCTATCGCCAACCGAACAAAACGCTGTCGCGTTTTGAAGAGAAGCATCACGTGCATCTCGTATTACATATTACTCTGAAACTCTGAAAAGACGGTGGAAAAATCGCAACACTTCTCCCATAATCGATCCGATTCAGTTCGCCCGAGATTCGAGCCGGTCTCCGGTGAGCATGAATTTTCATAAACAGCCGCAGCGGAAGAGCTCCGGAGCCTCTGAAGCGCGACTCGTCCGGACGACGAAATAAGGGGTCCGCGTGTCCCGGTGGGGGTAAACGATCGAGGTTCCCTTTGTCGCGGCGGAGACGAAGCGCGAAAGAAAGCCGGTTCACTTGCGGTTCCGGCGAAACATCTGTTCGCTCCGCTCATTGTCTCAATACTCGCTCCTCGCGGCTCTCGGCGCGCATTCCACCGCCGAGCAAGTACTCTCGTCCGCTCGTAAATCGCGCGGCGTTATCTAACCCATTTCTACAATAGTCCGCGCACAGGCATACCTACAAAAAGACAGAAAGAGAGAGAGAGAGAGACTGAGGCCCGCGAAACCTTCAGCGGGCATAAATGTCAATCGGCGGCCAAGCACGCACCGCGTACACCGATAGTTCTTCCTATCGATTATAGATAATCGACCGGTCTCTCCGCCAATCTCCGATTCGTTGCTCGAGGGGTTAGAGCCGGTGGCGATGGTTAGGGGAAACGAAAGGAGACGACGAGGGGCTGGCGGGGGGTTAAGAGGGGAAGGGGGGACAGCGGCGTCGAACGCCGGAGGAACCCAGGACAGACGGAGGGAAGAAGAAGAAGAAGAAGAGGACAGAGGGGGTTAGCGGATCGCGAGCCAGAGCGAGAAAGAGAGAGGTTCTTGGGGACCAGAGGGGATCAGAGGGTCTGGAGGGAAACAGGAGGAGCAGCGGCTCGTCGGGCGGGGGGGGGGGGGGGGGGGGGGGGGGGAAGGGGGGTAGGGCGATAGCTGAAAACGCGGCGTGAGTCGCGAGAACTCGAGGAGGGACTTAACGAACGAGCGGACCGAGAACCGACCTCGGAGTCGGGAGTTAACGCTCGAGGGGTCGTTAATTTTCCGATCGTGCCCTTCCCGTCAGAGGCTGCAGGCTCTCACGAACACACAGAAGGAGCGAGAAAGCGAAGGAGACGCGGAGAGACGGGAGAGAGAGAGAGAACGAGTGGGAGGAGGGGGAAGAGAAAGAGAGAGAGAGAGAGACAGTCGGCCACGAAGATGGCCAGAAGGCATGCGCGCTGGAAATGGCGCGGCCACACGCCGCCACCGTCCTCCAGGTAACGCCGAAAGGACGCACGAAGAATTCGCGTGGTCACGATTAGGAATGTAAAGGTCACTTCGTAGAAAAAGAATTCGAGACTGGGCCCCGGCCGCGGGAAGGGGGCCAGCAGCGGGAGGAATTATGCGGACGCCGCGTCGGGCAGCCGTCTCGCATCCGACGCCGTTAGACGCCGCTATCTCGCGTCCCGCGGCCACCGGTTTCCTCCAGAAACACTCTCCCCCCGCCCTCCCTCTATCGTTCCCCGTCTGTTTCTCCGTTCGTCCTATTTTTTTCTCTCCTCTCTTTCACCTGGGATTTCCTTTTTTCGAGGACCGTTCGCCTCTCGATTGCCCGCGGCATTGTTCGCGTCGCCCGTTCGATCGGCGAAATCCTATTTTAACGCGTTCGATGACGCAACGCAACGCGCCGCGTGACGCGGAACGATCGGTTCTGTTAGGGTTCGGAGGACCTCGGAGACACACACACACACGTCACGGATAAAGTTCAAACCTGACGATCAAAATTAGTCGCGCTTCTTCATTTTCCCCCGTCTCTCGAAAATTAGCACATTTCAAGCTCGAGACACTTCTGCGGTTTGTACAGCGTTCCTCTTATTGTTTTTGTTTGCCGAATCACCCCCGACTCAGCCGGAGATCGCTTGACCAACGAGGGACCCCGCCGACGATTGTCAATGCCGGATTAACTTGGTCACACAGTCGCCCCATTAAACTGATCATCTGTTTGTCTTTCGGTCTTTGTAATATAAACTCGATCGGGTTCCTCCGGTAATTGCGATTATCGGACGGCGATTCCGGCCGGCATGAAGTTTCTATTCAATTGTCTTCATTGGATTGCGGATCTTTACGCGGATGAAATTTCCCGGGGATCGTTTTAGAGAAATTCGAATCCAGAAAAGTTTCTGTACGCTGTTCCTAATGGAGCGCTATCCTGTTCAAAGTAAGATTAAAAGCTCATCAACATCTATTAACAGCTATTTTCAGTCTACGTTCTCGTCACAGGCTAAATATTCATTACGTAAAAATAGACGTTTGATCGATAGAAAAAAAATAACAATACCGGAGTGCGTGACCTAAGGGTGAGAATAAATTGGGGGACATGTTCGCATCGTTATATCGATAGTTCGGTGTTCGGAGTTTGTTTACTGTACATGTCCGTTTAAAATTTCCATCGTGTTTCCAACTACAAAGCAGGGGTCGGCGGCTGGTCCCATCTTAACCCTTTGCACTCGAAGTCATTTTAACTCTAACACGAAACATTTCTTCCGACCTAGAATATTTCCCTTCTATATATATACAAGGTGGGGCAATAACTATGTCCAGTGTGAATATTGCCGTTATTTGTAATAATATGAAAAAATGTTATATAGAAAACTTACACGGTATAGAGGGAGACTTATTGTGACACAAACATTTTCTGCGTGGGTGGAGGCAAAGAGGAGATTTCAAGGTGAACTCTATTTTTTTAAATGGAATGCTATGTTTTTTTTTATCACGATGTGATAGCCAGTGTTGAGACGAATTCAGCTAGTTATGATTGAAGGTCATGCAAGGTCAAATATGGTAGTAAAATGAACTTTACATTATGGGAGATGCTCGAATTGATGACTGTTTGCGTCAATGCAAAGTTGCAATCTTCGTATCCCTGCAACACGTGCATGTCTTATCGTTTCTGAACTTATTCTAGCACATGCTGTATTATTTCATAGACCCTCACTTTTACATAAACGAATGGTTTTGTAAGATTGTTTATGTTGTGGCAATACATCGCATATAGCTAGAAATGTAAACATCTCATCAGTTCGCAACATTAACATGAATCGGTCAGTCAGTCTCGGTCGATTGATAAGTCAAGTAGCTGCGTGATCATCAAAATGAAGGTTTCTTTCGAAGAGCAAGTGGATACGATCCTCATTTATGGAGAAATGCGACAAAATTCGATACGAGCTCAATCCTTGTATGCTGAACGATACCAGCTTGTTTAGAAACGATAAGACATGCATGTGATGCAGGGATACGAAGATTGCAACTTTGCATTGACGCAAACGGTCACCAATTCGAGCATCTCCTGTAAGGTAATAAAGTTTATTTTACTCCATATTTGACCTTGCATGACCTTCAATGATAACTCGCTGAATTCGTCTCAACACTAGCTATCACATCGTAATAAAAAAAACATATCATTCCATTTAAAAAATAGACTTGACCTTGAAATCTCTTCTATGCCGTCACTCACGCAGAAAATGTTTGTGTCACAATACGTCCCCCTCTATACCGTGTAAGTTTTCTATATAACATTTTTTCATATTATTACAAATAACGGTAATATTCAAACTGGACATAGTTATTGCCCCACCCTGTATTTTTGCATGCTATACATACGAAAATTGTGAAATGTACTCGTACAGTACTGAAATGTTTAGTGATTTGACGGATTCAAGCAAATTGAATAGTATAAAAAATATTTTGTTGAATTCTTAGTGGCGCCTTAGAATCCCCATTCGAGCGCTAAGGGTAAAATTGCGGCAACGCGGATTTTCGGTGGTAATCTTTGTCCACTCGCGGCCGAAAGTCCTCCTCTGGTTGAGAGGTTTCCCATCGATATAGATCTATGGGTCCGGTCTCTGGTCCCATGCTAACATAGCTGCGCCGCGGATTTTCGAAGGGACCCCTCGTTAACTGGAGGCTGAACAAACTTCGAGGTCGTTAGCGACGGTAGTGGGTCTTGCTTAAATTTTGGTGAACACGTTCAGTTGTTTGAGGTGCTCGTCTATCTCCTGCAAATTGGGCCTGAGCAAAAGCATCGAAAACGCGACGCCGACGATGCCGGGCACGTGGACGTCGCCGTACGATCTGGCGTGTAGATCCTCGATCGCGATTCCACGGATCGTTGCTCGGCGAACGGTACACGCAACATCTCCGGTACACGCGTATTACATAATTCAAAACTTCTAAAATTAGGCTGTCGGCGCGAGTCGGCGCGGCTAGGCCGACCGCTGGGGAGCGCAGCCACGGCGCGGCCCGGCGCGGCGGGAAAAAATACGTCGGGAGGATCCAACGCGCGCGCGAGAGAGAGTCTGTGCCCTGGTTAAATATAACGCGCCTGGAGCACGGAGACGACAGGTAGTTGCGGGCTGGCTCGGGCCTTATGCAACGAGACCGCGTATCCGCGTACTCTCGCGCGCGCGAGAGGCAAAAGGGAATAACAGCCGTGCGAGAGATCGCGAGACGCCGAGTCACGCTCGGCGCGGACACCGGGGAAACGAAGAAAGAGAACATAATCGAGACCGCCTACTTCGCGCAACGCGGAGCTCCGACAAAGGCAGAGAATCAACGGAGAATATTGTAAATGGTCAACGGAATTTTGTTACACCTCCTGATAAATGTTACGATTGTTTCATTGGGTTACAATGGTCGCCTACGATCGCCTAGAAAAAGGTGTTCGGCATTTTAAACAGTACGTATTCGTGTACTCTCTGCTCTTAGTTGCTCTTGCAATTAGTTGTCTCAGTTATCGGCCGCGGTCGCGGCTTGCGCGACGCGATTACGTAACGCCGCATCGAGCGAGTGTCCTTCTCGATTTATATCGGGGTGCGTCCTTCCTTCGCGACGCTTCGACGATCGTTACCGTCGTCCTCGCGTTCCGATGGGATTCGACGGAATTCGACTAACTGCGATCCCCGTTCGTCAACTAATTGCATCACTTCGGGTCTCGTGAATTGAACCTATTCTCGATACTTTCCTCTTTATGTTACAAACAATTCGTACTACACCTTACCCATTCAACTTCGCGTACGTTTCGCTGCAAGATCGCTTCCTATTTAATGTCTTCTCTTACCTGAAACGTAAATTATGGTTGCCAATAATTGAGTTAATTAATTAAAGGGCGGTCATTTGAAACACTAGCATTGGAAGCAACAATATGGGGTGACTTGACCAATAAATGAACCCTTAAGTTTGTCTCATTGTTGTTTCATTGTCTGTTCAAATTAATTTTCGTAAATCGGTCCCCCATTTCCGAGGAGCTATTTGTGTAAGAAGACTGCGTCATTGTCAAGTTCTTACATCGCAGAACACAATTTACGTTAACGATTTAACACTGTTTTATGGTTACAGCTTGTATTCAAAAGCTGACTTAGGAAAATGGGGTCAAGTGACCAATAAATGACCATAAATTCTAACGACCGAGCAGAGTTACCCCGGCCAATTATAATTACCCGACCCGCTTTAAAATACAACTTGCTAATCTCGCGACAACAATGCTGACCTTGAACGCGTGGGACGTTGCTCGAACAACTACAAAATAAGCTATAATTTAATTCAAAATGAGTCGAATTAAAATATGTTACTCGGACCTTAATTGAGCGGGTAATCCCGTAGATCCGAGTGAAAGTAAGAGCCCTAATACGAATTACGTTGATTCACCGGACAGGTCATTCTACTCGCGCGCGGTTCGTGGTGTTACGTACCACTTTGGGTATGCTAAACACAGTTCTTCGTTCTCCATCTCTCGGTATCATAAATCACCGGTGACCATCGAATAAAAAAATTCCCCGTGGGACACCTACGATCATCGTCCACGTGTTAACATCCTCAAACGTTCCTGGAATAATCACTACTTAGAACAAGGCAGAGACTCCAGTCTCCTCGGCTCTGAGGAAGATTAGACGCGGGAGGACGCCGCGATTCCGAGACAAATCCTCTCATCTCCGCGATATTAAAAGACGAACCGGGAGAAGAAGCGAGAGGCAGAGGAGCGACGGTCGGGGAAAGAGGGTAGGGGTCGGGAAGGGAAGAAGAATTTTTTTTTTCTTCGCGATTACGCTTCCGGGAGAGAGCCAGTGTTCATCGACCTTAAAGCGACCAACCCCCGCCGGACGGAGGATTTCCAGCGTCTGAAAGGGAAGCGCGCGCCGAGCGGAAATACGGTCTCCGGGCGCACGCGGGCGGGCACGTCGTCGAAGGGAAGAAATTCGCGCGGTGTTCGCCCGAAACTAGGCGAGGCGAGGCGAGGCGAGGCGAGGCGAGGCGAGGCAAGGCGAGGTTGCAGCAGGTGCGGCCGTTAAGTCGACGACGAAGAAAACGGAGGTAGAAGCACGCAGCGTCGGGTGTTTCTCGGAAGGATCCAAAGGGAGAGAGAAAGAGGAGTCCTCGACGAGGGGAGCCAAGGACGAGGGAGCGGAGGGACTCGAGGGACGAGGGAGGAAGTCACTCCGGACGAGTGGACGTCTTACACGAGCGGACTTTGCGGGTCTCCGCCGCTGGACCAGTCCAAAGGGTCGCCGTTAATTATTCGAGATTATAGGAAAAACGTTAGAATAAAAAGTTTTCCCAAAGGTGCCCGACTCCGCTGGTCGTCGGCTGGCTGGCTGGCTGGCTGGCTGGGCTGTTCGGTGCGCCCGAGGACGTCGACTTCGACGGCGACGCCGGCTACGGTGGCCAGCCACCGGCAAACAACCGCTTCTACACGGTCGCGACGATGCGGGCACGGATCGATCGAGGGCCCAGTCCCTTCTCGCGAACACCACGGCCGAGAGGAGAGACGACCGCCTTTAAATTTCACGCGAGAGAAACGCGCAACCCCGTACCCGGTCTCCTCTAGGGCCACGTACCTTCCACGCCGCGCCATCCGTCACGCCGACATTTTTGCCCCTCCGCGGCAACCCCTCCGCTAAATCGAAGGAATCGCGGCGTATTACCCGGGATATTTTAACCCCCGCTCTGAAATATTTAGCAGATAGGTCCAACGATTTCGCTGAAGTTTACTCCCCCCCTCTCCCCTTCCAATCCCTTCGCGGCGCCGTCTCTTCAAGATGCGGATTGCCCGCTCGAAACCATCCCGTTGATTGTAATGTTTAATCTCCTGTATCGTGCCTTGATAAATCGGCCAGAGACGCAGATGGCTCCTCCGTGGTCCACGCCGCTGATCCCCTACGCGTCGAGGGTGAAACTGTTGTTGTAACCCCTTCTCAAGGGGATGACCGGTCCAGCAACGGCCGAAGAATTTGTTGTGAAATCGTGTCCGCTCTCTGTTCGCGATTCCATAAAATGTTCTTCGGCTTATCCGACTTTCGGAACCGTGAATCGGCGATTAATCCGCGAGTAATGGGGTAGACGGTCTCTAGCACCCTATAAACCTTTTTGAACGGACGATAGTATGTGAAATTGGCTTAAACTTTTTGCCTCGAAGAAACTACCAGAGTATTACTGTCTGAAGGTAATTCGGGTACGTGGTGAACCAAGTTCATACCGTCTGCAAATGATTGGCACGCTTTTACTACTATCCAGATCAGAGGTTATTTACGTCAAACTTGTTGAATATAAAGGGGCAGGAGTATCACAAAAATTAATAATATTTTTCGTTGATTTTCGTCATGATGAACCCTTCAATCGGCGAATGAAAATTTTTCCAGAATTTAGCTTTTATAAAATGAGCCGTGAATTCACATAAAGACCCATCGTAATTAAGTGGTGTGTACTCTGATGGATGAATTGCAACCCACTTAATGTTGTTTTGGTCTGTATAGCAATTCGTGGAGCATCTCAGGCTTTCCTCCCGCATCTCCAATTCGGAAACGGGAAGGGCGCAAACCACTACCACGGTTGGCCAAGTCAGATAAATTGCGCTGTCGCCTTATAATCGGTTCAGTCGACTAAGGTAATTAATTAATGAAGATCTCATACTTAACTCTTGTTGTCGGCTACAGAGATATGTGTTCACCCTTGCCAGCGTTCCCGCGCACGCGAGAAAACCATAAGAAGCACTGCGCTCGAATATTTTTACTGCTGTTCTTCAGGTTCAAGCAACAAGACACTTTTGACACTGTGTCTCGGCTAAAGTTTAACCCTTCGCACTCGAAGCCATTTTAACTCTAAAACGAAACATTTCTTCCGACCTAGAATAGTTCCCTTCTATATCTATTTTTTCATGCTACACATACGAAAATGGTGCAATTTACTCGTAGAGTACTGAAATGTTTAGTAATTTTTTAAATATAAACAAATTTAATAACGTAAAAAATGTTTTTAATAATGATACAGCAATTTTTAGTGGCGCCTTACAGTCGCCATTCAAGTGCTAAGTGTTAATAGAGATCAGAATATTATCTCGTGAGCCTTTCTGGAGCTGTATAGGTATTGTAAACCCCAGAAGTACACCCTAAAACCACAGGACCGTGGAGTGGAGGGGGGATGGGGTGAAGTCTGATTTGGAGGGAGCGAGAAATCATCTCTCGGCAATTGAATTTCTCGAAGCATCGCGCTCGCCTCGTAGCGGGGGTGGCTGCTCGAGCCAATATATTCATAAAGCATATTTTATAGGTCGATCCAGCGTTTCGGTGGTAGGGGGTGGGTTTCTGGCAGGCCGTGCTTTCGCGTCGATCGGTGTCGGCCGCGTTCTCTTCTCGGTGGCGCGGGTAGCTCGCTGGCTCGCGCGCTCGTCCGCCAATTACGCTCGACGGATGAGGGTTTCCTGGCCGCGTCGTCAAGTTAATTAATTCGCATCGTCGGTGCGGTTTTTATTCCTGGGACGATAAGCGATAGAGGGCGAGAAGAGGAGGAGGAGGAGGAGGAGGAGGAGAGGGAGGAGAGGGAGGAAGAGCGCGGTACTGTACGCGCGGGCACGTAACGGCGCGCACAGCTAGATTAATTGGAATTCCAGAACGGCCGGGGCCCAGAGCTCTTCCCGAAAGGCGATGATCGTGTGTAGCCCGGGTGGTTCCGCGAGCTGCGATCGCGAGGCGAGCAAGGTCGTGTTTACGGGCGCGTGTGCGTTCGCTTTCCGGCCGCGTGAATAACCGACGAAACGAGCCGACCGGGGCCGTACGCCGAGCGAAGCTTTCATAAACGCGCTCGACAAAACCGGAGAGAAAGAGAGAGGGAGCGCGAGAGCGGGAACGGGAAAGAACGATAGAGAGAGAGAGAGGAGGGAGAGAAAGATGGAGGGACAGATATAGAAAGCGATAAAGAGAGAAAGAGCGAGGCAGAGGGAAAGAGAGAGAGAGAGAGAGACACCACGGCCCCGTTCTCTCGACCATCGAAGGGCGCCAAATTTTATTGGCTCGCGGCTATTGTCGCGTCACGAATTCATTATTCCGCTCCCGGTTCTTTTGCTCCTTTAATTAACCGACGAACCCGACCGGCGGCCACCGCGGAATATCGAGGCACGGTTTCGCAACGGCGCGGCGCGGCGCGGCGGCGTCGGCCATCGAAAGAAAAACGGCACCAACGGCAAACGCGCTCTCGGCGTTCCAGTTTCACCGAGAGAGGACGCGGGTTCGAAAACGGGTCCCCTTTCCCATCGATTTCGAGGCACAGGCGAAAGAGACACACACCGCCGGGCGGAGTATACCGAATATTCGACCGTGTGCGCGTGTGTGTGTCAAATATTTTAGCCTTCTGCAGCGTACATAGACTCGCGAAATCTTGGAAAAAAGAATCTTGAAAGAAGAAGAATATTTAGCACGAATACTGGTGATTAGATCAAGCTAGGCCGAACACGACTAGTCCGTTTACAAGGTTAAATATATCAGCGTTATTCGGGGAGTCGGAAACGGCATTGATTCGTCTCCGAAGCGGTAATACTTTGCGTCGCGCGAACGGCAATCGCGCCGTGTAATGCTGGAACGGTCAACAACTCGAAAACAATGTCGGAACAGGAATGCTTTCACCCTCGACGTTCGTCGTTGGCTGGTAAAATCAACCCTTGAAATATTTGACACCCTGTATACCGAACGAGGTTGGGGCTCGGTCTTTTCACTGGTTCGGGTGTACGTCGGGGGAATTCAGGTACCCGGGGCCCGCTTTCCGTGACGCTTCGATAAGCAGCGTAAATAATCCCGGGTAAAAATGATCCCGAAGTAATTAAGGCGGGTCCTGGCCGAAGAGGCCAGGTATAAAAGCGCCTTAAACGAGACGGGACCGGCCTCGTACGCGATTCCACGGTCTCGGGACCGTTTAATGCTTCGCGAGGGAACCGAACCGACGAATAGACGAACGGAACGGAACGGAATGGAACAGAACGGAACGGAGACCGAAAAGAGAAGAGAGCAACGGCAACGCGGGTTACGGCGAGGACGAAGGACGCGGCGGGGTAGCGAAGGGAGAGTTTGAATGCGCGCGCCAACAGTTTTTCGGCGGAATGGAAATCCTTTGAAAATCTTTTGCGCGGACATAGCGCGCGCAAGCGGAGCGGATACGAAAGGGACCGCACACGGTGACGCGAAGCGTCGCACACACGGATCCTTTCCGCGAGCGTCCGTGTGTGTGTGTGTGTGTGTGGATATACGTACGGGTGTGTGTGCGCGCGGACGGCGGAGAGCAAATTAAAGCGAGCTGGCCAGCGGAAAAATCCACGAAGGCCGTTTAATCGAATCGCACAGCCACCGTCGCGGCCGCTAACAGGAAGAAGAAAGCTCTCGTGCCGCGCAGATAAACTCGCCGGGAGCCGGCGTATCTGCAATTCCTGGCCATCGTCTACGTCGATCCGTCGTCGCCGCCGCTACTCTCTCGCGTATCGTGGTTGTCGTTGTCCGGCGACACAGACGGGATACGCATCTCTACGCTCGTTCTCTCTCCGTCTCTCGCACGCGCACACGGTCGCTCTTTCCTTCGTTCGATCTCGCTCTCGCACACCGATAACCAGGGCGTCGACGAGGCGAGGATCGGAGGGAACGAGGCAGTTTCGCCAGCGAGGTTCGCGGTCGCGCGAGCAGCGAGCAGGGAGGCGCGAGGAATGTATCTAGATAAAAGGCAAACGCGAGTTTATCTCGGACGGCGCCGCCGCCGCCGCCGCCGCCGCAGCCGCGCGAGTTTAGCGCGAGAGCTACCCTACACGCTTGTCGATACGTGGACTCTTGTATCAAACTTGGCTGGAATTCGTCGTGACCCGCCACATTGACACGGTTCCGTAACATTCTGGAATATCGCCGTTTAAATCCGTATATTTCACCTTCGGTAACACGTGCCGGTTCGGTAACATGTAACCGGTCGTGCTGCGCGTCACTGAAACAAAGCTATTCCGATCGAATAATCCCGTTGTCGAGATAGACACAATATTTCGGACGTTCTTAACCTATTAACGCCCAAGAATTTTTTTTTATAAAATTAATAAAATACACGTAACTGTGCTTAGATATTTATTAGAAGTAAATCCATATATGACAGTAATAGAAAAGAAAAATAACAGGAAGAGATAATTATATGCTCAATCGTGTACAATGGGCTTATGAATGGTATTGGATGAAACAGTCTCTTTCAGTACACAATGTAACCTTACACTTAACATATTAAAGGTGGGGGATTTTGACGAAAGTATGCTAGGTAACGCGGCGACCGCCCCGCCTCGTTTTTCGTCCTAGAGCGGGCTATATTTTGTGTAATCATAACAAAATTTAGACTTGAAAAAGTGTATTTAAACTCTTAAAACTACAAGAAATATTAAAAAAGAAGATAAATCGAGATAAATCGTAGTACTAAGACTCCCGCCTATAAGCTACAGTCGAGATAAATCATAGTACTACGACTCCCGCCTTTAGTGTGTTAATGCATGCCCATCTCACCCTCATATGACTATCGTTTCTACACTGTATTGAACGGATAATCAAAAACGCAGAATCAAAATATGTGCGAATATCTTATTTATGGTCGGTAAAAAAGAGATAACCATTAGTAATATAGCTTTCTACATGTTTAGTGAGTACTTGCAAACGATGGACAAAACATCTGGTCAATCTTAGATGGCGCTAGAAGCAAACAAATATAATCTTGTTCTCCTGTACTCAAACGAATACAATAGGCGCCAATGGGTTAATGAGCGAGGCAAGTGTCCCTTAGATTTTTAGCAGATATTTCATCGAAACTTGTTATAAGGCTGAAATTGCCCCGTAGGGCATCGCATTCGCTCCGTCGAAGCCGCGAGCAAAGAAACCACTCCTGCTGAAGGCACGTTACACACAGGCAGAGAGAGAGAGAGAAAGAAAGAGAGAGAGAGAGAGCAAGATAGATAGTCCACTATCTCTTTCTCTGACGTCATTTGCCCTGAAACGTCGCGTCGCTCTCGGGGCAAACGCGGAGCGCTCCCACGCTTGCTTGAAATATTTAGTACGAGGAACCTCTTAATTAAATATAGCGGACCGTACGTGTGGCGATGCGATATTTTAAAAGACAAAACAATCACGTTCAAAGTTCTTTCAAGAGAGCCGCGGGCAGCCAAATGTTATGCCGCGAGAGTCTTTTATCCGGTGACTAACCGCGACGGTGTGCTGACGCTACTGAAAATGATGTTTCTCATTCGTGAAGTGCTCACACCTCGGATAACTTCAGTTAAACTATACTCATTCGGCGACGCTGGTGCATTATCCTGTCGTGCAGGATGAATGAACAAATTTCATGTTCGACGTTAGATCACGGCTTTAATGGCACGCGGAGTGCACGGATACAGGTGTCATCGGATAGAGAGCCATGGAAAGTGGTGGACGCACGCTTACTCGATTTGATATAAATAATTACGTAAATCTTGGAAAGTGTGCGTGTACGTGCTCGCGAGCGTCTGCGACGAGGCGGTAGCGTGCACGCGATCAGCGCGTACACACAAAGGAGACAGCTGGGACGCGGTGTAGCGAGGCGAAAGAAGAGAGCTGGGAGCACGGAGGAAGAAAGATGGAGAGAGAGAAAGAGAGCGAGAGAGAGAGAGAGAGAGAGAGAGAGAGAGAGAGAGAAAATGAAGGGAAGAGAGGCATCGTCGTCTGCCGCGAGTCCCGTTACGCTGAGACGGGGTTCTCTTCTCTCGTGCGCGGCACAATGGACCGAACGAGCCGGCTCGAAGCCTTCTTAATTTTCTCCTTGGTGCGCCCGGCCGCGCCGAGTCGTGTCGCGAGACGAGCGAGCGAGCCGACCGAAGCGGCCAGAGAGGAGCGAGAGACCGTCGAGCGCGAGTCGCGGCGAGAGAGGGACAGGACGAACGGGATCGACGTAGACGAAGCGGCGAATGAAAGGGAACGAAAGAGAGAAAGAGCGCGAGAGAGAGAGAGAGAAACGACGCCTCTGTCGTCCCGGTCGGCGACGGGCATCGAGGCGGGCTTTAATTAGCACGGGATTTCGGCGAACGAACGAACGAACGAACGGACGGACGGACGGTCGAACGGACGCACGGACGGACGGACGGACGGACGGAGGCTCGTCGTGGACGAGCGAACCGAAGTTTTCCGTAGGTATAACGCCGCGCACCCACCACCGACAGAGACGAGACTAGAAAAAGTGACCGCGAGGGACGCAGAGGAAAGATCGGAGGGCGAGGACGGGGGTCGAGGGAGAACGGACTAGAGAGAAAGAGAAAAACAGAGAATAGAACGAGAGAGAAGAAGAAGAAGGGACGGGGGAGAAGGGAGTCAGGGCACCGTGAAGAGCCGTGAGTCGCCGCCGACGCTGCCGCCGCCGCCGCGTGTCCCGAAGAGACGAGGGCAACAGAAAGAGAGATGGATAGAGAGCCGCGAGGGAAAGTGCGACTGCGAGAGGGTGAAAGAAGGACGGCCACGAAAAAAAAGAGAGAGAGAGAGAGTGAGAGGAAGGAAGAAAACGATCGGGTGAAACAAAGAGTGCGAGCGAGACCGGGAGACCGGGGGAACGTTGATGGCTGAGGGAGAGAAGGGCGAAAAGCGAAGGGTGTGGGGGAGCTAGAGGTGGCTGTCGGATAGTAGGGTGAGCGTGGGTGGGTGTGGGGGTGCGGCGGGGCGCGGAAGGTGGTCGAGAGTCGGGCGTGAGCGATGAGGGGGCGGCAGAACAGCGGCGCTCGAGGGCGAGCGAAGGGCGGCGCGGCTGTGAGTTGGGTCGCGAAGGGACGCGCGCGCGGCCGGCTAAATAACGGCTTGCCCTATCCTCCTTCTCCACCCAGCGGCTGCCCTCCCTTCGCTTCGCCACCTACCCTCTGCCACCCTCGTCTTCGACCTCACCGCCGCCGACCCCCCCTTTTGCCACCCCCTTCGGCCGACTCCCTCGATCTACGCTCTACCTAACACCTCGGTGATGAGGGGGTCGGCGAGGATGCCGGGGGTTGGTGACGGTAGATCCGTACATCGGGGGAGTCGGGGGGGTAGCCGGGGGTAGCCGCGGGCTGGATAACGCGTTCCGCACCTCTTGCCGACGTGTTTTCGGGCTTACGTACGCGTTCCGTCTACGCCGAGCTAGTAACCGAGCTTCTATCTCGCGAGCCTTCTATTTCCCTTCCGCCTGGGCTTGCAAGCATCCCTTCGTCTCGCTCCTGTCCGCGGGAATTCAGTCAGTCTGTACACCAACGTGCAAAACCACGCGTGCACACACGGCTAAACGCTACCCGGGTCATTACGATCCGCACACCCACAATGAACCGGGTAGATCTACACAATTATTAGAAACCTACTGCGTCGACGAAAATTTTCGTTTCAACCGATCCTTTGGATGATGAAACGTTTACGTTCGAGATTGCGTTCGACGTTTCACACACAGAAATATTCTGCTTCCCTTTCGCGGATACCTCGAAACATGTCGGAAAATGATTTCTTTTTAATAGAAGCGCGTATAAATTACGGACGTACTTTCGCTGACACGGTACTGAGAAGCCAACACAGGTTACGTGACATTGATTAATATCGTTTTCATCGTAGTCTGACTAACGAAGTGTCGAAATAATTAAATTTTAGCACGGTTCGAGTTCATCCAGAATTGACAAGCGTCGATTACAAGCAGAGCGTCGGACGTTAGGTGATTAGGCAGGTACATTTCGGATTATATTCGTCCTTGGTATACAGCCAGCGAACGCTGGACGTTGTGTGACCGTAGCGGCCCTTAGGATTAAGGAAAAGCTTCCTCCTCGGTTCGTTTTCCGACGCTATCCCACATGCATACAGAATATAACGCGCGTCCTGTTCCACCGAGCGTGCCCGCGAACCGCTTCTTCTCTCGTCCCTCGCCACCGTTGGTTCTCGTCTTTCCTCTTTCCCCTTCCGCCGCTGGTTGGTTGGTTATTAAACGAGAAAACGAGACCGCGGTTGCGAGAGAGACCTTCGTAGCTGGCGCGGCGCGACGCTGGTTCGCGAGGTCCTCCGCTCGCGGATTCTCTGGCACGGTTCGATATACCAGAGGTTATTTAGACCCCGACGTGCTCGACGCCGACCGCTTGCGAAGTAAGGTTGCGAAGGAGAGATCCGCCGTGTGATCTCATCGTTTTTTTTCTCTTCCTCTTTCTCCGTCTCTCCCGAATCTTTTTCATTCGATTTCATTCGATGGATACCGTTTCTTTTCATATCGGCAACGATCTACGTCGAAAGGGTGTAAACATCCCTTACGGTTGGCGCAGGAACAGAGGTTCCTCATTCGAAATTGCGTGTCCAGTCTCGAAGAATCATCCCCTAAACCGTTTGGCGGCAGTAGCGGAACACCCTGTATAACGACCGCGTAGTCCGGGGGAATCGAAAACGTAGCACGAAGCCAATTAGTGATTATCGCGGCGCGGCGATAACACCGAGCCATCGTATCTCGAGATAGGCAGCGCTGGCTGGTTCGCTAGAGCGCGCCTCGCGTTTTTCGTGGCGACGCGGCGCGGTGCGGCGCGGTGGCGGGAAGGCGTCGTCGTCGTGGTATCGCCACGATATATATTTCTCGCGGAATCGCTTCGCGGCGGGACCGTAAACCACGCGAAAAATTCACATCTCGCCGGCGGAACGAGGAAAAAATTGAAAGAAGGGCAGGGAGAGACGCGCGAGAGAGGAGGCAGGGGGGTGGAGGAAACTGGGAGAGCCGCGGCAGCCGCGCGCTAGAGAGCACAAGGAGACTATAAATACAACGTTACGCTGTCCGGCGTCGGTTTATCTGCGTCAACAAGCGCCTAACGCCACCGTGTTTTCAGGCTTACGTGCACGATATACGCGTTTATACGTGGGCGCGCATTTCCCTTCCCTCTTATCCCGGCGGTATCGCGGCCGCCTAAGTCCCTTCCTTCCCGTTCCCCTTCGGTCATTCTCTTCGCCCGTGCCCCCCCCCCCTCCCCCTTCGTCTCTGCGGCGACCCGTGCACAGGCTCGCGGAGCCGAACATCTCGGCTCGTTAAGGCGGAACACGGGGGAACCGTGAACCGCAGCCGAGCGGAGAGCCACGGAAATTCCGAGCGGCCGGCCCGGGGGCCTCTTCTCTTCTTTTCCTTTTTTTCGCGCCGATCGCGGTGGAATTCATGAGAGCCTACAAACTTTCTCCAACGTAGCCCGCGCTCGCTCGCTCCGGCTAGAAACGCGTGGAGCGATGATGACCTTGCGAGACCTTCCGGCTGGTTCCTCGCGCTCGCCCGGTTCCACGTCGCGCAGCGGTTGACATTGGAATCGTGGCGGGAAACGTTTCGATATATAATACACGCCGGCACGTGGGGAGATCGAGGAGGAAAGAGAGGGAGAGAGGGAGAGAGAGGAAACTCGTCCGTGTGGATGTGTGTACGATGAGGTGCCGCCAGTGGAAACGCGATGGTACAACAAACGAGACTGCTCCCCCCTCGGTCGGAGAGCGTGCTTCAGTTTGTACATTCGTGTACGTCTTCCACTGGGCCGCTGCAATCTCTCTTTCCCTCTCTCTCTCTCTCTCTCTCTTTCTCCTTTTCTCCCTCTCTCCCTTCCTCCCTCTCCCTTTCTCTCTTTTCCTCTTCGCACGCTTCCACTCGTTTCTCCCTCAGTTCTACGTGCCGGTGCATCCGTACGTGTAGGTACACGCGCGCCCAGCACGGTGTGCGTGCCTCTATATCTATACGTACATATAGAGAGACAAGTATATACATAACTAGGTATAACTCGGTCTCGAGTTCTCTTTGGTGTTTCTGTTTTACCTACCGCCGACTCGTAAACGCAGTTTAAGCGACTTCCAGCCGGCAGTCAGCGCCGCTCTCACATTACGGAAGCGAAGTTTTCAAGTTCCGCGACACTGACCCAGTTTATTCTCTCTCCCTCCTCCCGCCCCGCTGGCGAGCGCGCGCGCGCGCACATACTCTCTCCCCGCCCAGCCCTCCCCCGCCGCGCCCTTCCTCCCCCTCCCATCGTTCTCGGCCGCGTTCTTCCTCTTTCTCTTTCGCTCTCTCCTCTCTTTCACCGACTCTCTCTCCCTCCTAATACTTCCAGTCTGCCGGTAGTTACAGTTTCCTCCTCCCGCAGGTAGTAGGTACGCGTCTGAATGTAAGTAAGGGGGCTCAGCTACCCCCATGAACGCTCTCGCTCTCGTCGGCGCTCGCGGGATCGAGAGTTCGACGCGTACCCAATCGATCGTCGCGATCGCGACCGGATCCATTTTTCGTCGGACACCGCGATCCTTCTGAAATCTGTGTCGGATGGCCGAATTCCCTCGAGCCATTAAGCCCGAGGCCACGCCGATACGGTTTTGCGATTCCGTGGCGTTGGAAACCACCCAAAATCGAATGCACCTGCTCAAACTCCCCCTTTCTCTCCGAGACTTCAAAATTTTATCACTTTCGCAACGGTTTCGTACCTACATCCCCCGTATTAATGTTTTCGGGGTTGGTAACGTACCGAATAGCATTTTTAGTGTTGCAGCTAATGAACTAATGAACTAGCTGTCCGTGGACGCTGTGCCCCTTGTTTTCCATCTCAAAGGAAGACAAAAGACGAGCACCGCTGCTCTGTGGGCTGTCTGCGAACGGTCTACAGAACTTCGCGGACAATCTGCGAACGTCTGCAAAGCTCGTATGCTGACACATATCTGTAGACAATGTGTGCGAGTACGCGCGGAGCTTTCGAGCTAAGTTTGTCCTATCCTCCGCGCAATGGAATATAGGCGTGCTAATTATTCGTCGTTCGGTGAAACGGTAACGAAACTCTACTATTCGTTTATCTCCGATTACAATTAAAAGGATACGGCAATAATCTGGATATGGCTTTTCCTTCGAACAGATTTTGGTAAAGACGGTGCCGCGGTTATGCGAAACGTGGCAAAGAACTGACGGTTCGCGTAATTACCGGAGCGAGCCTCTTCTTCTGCCGGTGCAACGCTCGACAGCCGGACTCCGCGAGCCATTCAACACGGCCGCGGGTAATGTTACGGCTAAGGATAAACGTAATTTACGTAATTCACGTCGTTTACTCGCGGCTGAATACGCTTCATAAAGAAGAGTGTAACATTTCGCTGCGGCACGAGGACCTATTCAACAACAGGATTTCATTCGTACCGGCTCGGCACACTATTGACCCTATTGTCGACCTAACGCTTCGCTGCAGGTCATTTTCGACCGTCACCGATGCCAAACTCCTGACATCGTCGCCAGCGTTAGAGCCTCTAACGAACGCGTCCGGAAAAGAGTTTTTCCGGATTGCGAGACGTGTTCCTTGTCGCCCGGAGATGCTTTCCCTCCGAACGTTTTCAGAACGCATCGACCTCGTTTCCGAAATACATGGACAACGCAGCCGTGTACATCTACATGGACGGACGAAAATTCGTCGGACAGCGTATCGTCGCGCGGCGGCGGCGGTTCGAGCCGTTTCGGGCCGCGGCGGGGTCGGGTCGTTTCCAACCGATCGCAACGAAAGCCATAAAAGCCGTTGCCAAATCGTCGTCGCTTGCTCGACCGTCCCGTCCGTCCGTCCGTCCGTCCGTTCGCGTTACCCTCTGGCTCCCCTTCGTCGTCTCGTCACGTTCTCGCCTCTTCCCGTCTCTTTCTCGCTTGTTTTCCTTCTGCTTCTGGCTCGACGACCGCGGCGCGCGGGTTCCTCTCGCTCTCCTCGTCTCCGTCGAACCCGGCGACCGTCCGTCCTCCGTCTCCGTCGCACCCGTTCCCTTCATTGTGTCCGCGCCTATATCCCCTTCGGCACGTCTCACCTTTTTCGATCGTCGTCGGAACGCGAGGGGCCTCGCTTCGCGATTGGAAAGCGCCGCCCCACCCTATTCTGGCCTCCTCTATCTCCCTTTTTCTTTCTTTTCCCCGGTCTTGTCTCTCTCGCTCTTTCCCCTTCTCTCTCTCTCTCTCTCTCTCTCTCTCGCCGACTTTTTCTCTCGCTCCGTTTAACTCGATTCCTCCTCTTCCGTCTCGAACGCGGTTCGACGCGGCGCGGCGTGGCGCGGCGTTTCGATCGACGCTCTTCTTTTTTTTTTCTTTCTGCTTCTCTCCGTCCTGCTCACTTGCTCGCTCGCTCGTTCGCTCGATCGCTGACTCGCTAGAGTCCATACCGTACCCCGTCGCGAGTCGATTTGATATCGTGTGGCACAGCGGCGTCGTCGTCGGCCGCCGACGCCGACCATCGGCATCGGCATCGGCATCGACATCGGCATCGACATCGACATTGCATAGGCACCGGCTGCGACGGTGGCCGGCTGGCCGATGGAAAAAAATCCGCTCTCGTCGAGAGCCGAGCCTCGGGAGAGTAACAGGCCCCCGTGAGACGACGCGACGGCAAGAGGAATAAGCGTAAAAGGGGGCAAAAGGGAGCGAGAGCGGGAACCAGCGGCTCTCGGCTCGGCTTGGCGTGGCGCAGCGTGCCGCGGCAGAGGATGAGGGGGTCCGCGGGGAGGACGAGGAGAGGACGTCGGTGCACGCGGCTCCGCTCGGCGCGGCGGCTCAGCGGCACGAAGAGGCGACTGGCACATGTACGCGCGGGTAGAGCCGTGGGTAGGGCCCTGCCAACTCGACCGACAGACCGGCCAGCCGGCCAACCAACCAGCCATCAGCCATCCTGTCATAGACAGGATGTGAGGGTCCGCGAGTCCGGGCCGAGTCGCGACGCGACGCGACGCGTCGAGCCGAGTCGTCGCGTCCTCCTCTGCGCCCGTCGTCTTCTTCCTCATCCTCTCTCGCGGTTGCCGTTCCTATACCGCTACATGCGACTCGCTCAACGTCGAATCACACCTCGCCAACTTTTAAACGCGCACAACCTAATCGCAGGATCGACCAATTTAGGCGCGCAGCCTCGCTGCGCCGATTGCTTCCAAAAAATAGCAGAGACACCGACGCGAGCATTACCCTCTCCTCGGAGAAATTCGGTAACTGCCTAACTTGAACCATCTGCGAAGTATCGATTCTGTGGAATTCCCACAAATCTTGATAATCAGGATTTTGCAAATCATTATTCAGTAATTACTTAGTCTAAGTGTAGATTATTCTCTTTGATTCCTCAACTCTTTGCGGCACGGGATTTCAAATGGAAAATAGACCCATGTTGCAGAGGAATCTTATCGAGTTTTAAATGTAACAAAATTGGTAAATTTTTCTCAAGGTATACCATCATGTAAAAAACGAAGTAAAAAAATAGTAATACTCAATTAAATTTGTTGTTATTTGGCGCGGTTCAAATAGTTCCACCGTGCCACACAGAAAACACGAAATACAAACCTATGCATATGCAGCTATTGCAAAATTTCGTGGTGGGACTAGAAATGTCCCACCATGCCGTAAAATACATCAAAAAGGTGGGACACTTTTAATCCCACCGTGCTGAATGTTGCACTACGATTCTACCTCCAAATTTAGTAGGTAACAATAGAGTTCCACGAAATCTTAGCATCTTCGAATCTTTTCATCTGAAGTAGTCCGAATCTAAGATTCTGTAGACATAGAGCAAATTCCAGGAGTTTGATGAAAATAGGTAATCGTGTGTCAAAATTCCGTACGATTCCACGTGGAACATGCGCGCATACGCGCACTGCCCTGTCGTCTGTCCTTCTCTCTTTCTCTCTCTCTCTCTCTCTCTTTCTCTGACCTTCTCTTTCTCGCTGGTGTTTATCGCGAGTACCCTGTCTCGCCGACGTCTTCCTCCTTCTCCGCGCGAACGGGGCACGCCAGCTCACGCGCGTGCACGCAGAAGCACGCGTGCAACACCGGTCCCATCGCATCGTCTGCGCAGCGGAGGAAGCCGAGGGAACGTGAAAAAGGGGAGCCTGTTTTCGATTGAGCGTAGGGGCAGGGACGAGGGCAGGGGAGGAGCGGGGGCATCTATCCGGCGCGGCGCGGCGTGTCGGCTCCGCCGCTAAACACCACCCAGGCGTTCTAAAACGTCATGGATTACCGGGGCAACGCAACGAAACGCTAATTTCCACATGTCGATCGACCCGGTACCTAGTAATCGATCTCGTAAAAACTGGTTTAAATCGAATTCATCGTACCCGTCCGCGGCCGACGTGGACGTCGTCGTTATGCTCGGCCGCTCGCTCAGCTTCTTCTCTTCTTCTCCTCCCCTCCCTGTCTCTCTCCCTCTCTGTCTCCGTCTTTGTGTTTTTCTTTTGCCATCGCCGTTACGTTTTTTCCGTCTACGCCGCGGTACGCTGAAGCGCGCGTGCAAGATGCACGCAAGTAGCGCGAGAATCGAGGGAGACATACTCGAGGGGAAATTTAAAACGTCGAGCAAGAGGAGGCTGGGGGGAGAGAGGAGAAGAGAGCCGGAGAAGCGAAGGGGGACCCGCGGACGAGTCCGCGGCTCGCCGAGAGAGCTGAAACCGCGTGTCCCCGGGACCGTGCAAGATATTCGGAACCGATGCGGAGCGGACTGGTGTCCGATTTCGCTGGGAAAATCGTCGATAGAGACGACTACCGACGCCACCCGCTCCGATTCCGCATCCTTCGCCGACGCGAACGTATCGCCCTGCTCCTTCCGAGTCCAACTACCGGGCCGACTACTTTATCACTCTCGGCGTTCCACCTTCTACGCAGGAGCTCGCGGTGCGCGTCATCGAAAAACCGCGAGCGTATTTCCCGGAAGCGTGATTCGAACGCGTTTTCTTTATCTTGTCACTCTGCCCAGCGGAAATGATCTCTGGTACATTTATTTAACAGCGATCGCTTCGCTCGGGCAGACCGTCGATGATTCTGGTACATCGATTCCAAGTCCCGATGCAGCTTCCACAGCATTCTAATCGAGCATAGTCGGTCGAAAGGGGTTGAAACAACCCTGCGACGACTACCTGAGGCCAAGATCCAACGCTCTCGAGGGACGGGGCAGCGGTCCAAAAAAAAAAAGAAAGAACGAAAGAAAGACAAAGAAACGAGACCGCGAACCGGAGGACTCTCGCAGTGCCAGCCGAGAATACCCGAAACGGTGTCTAACAGCGTCGCGTCGTCGCGGAACGCGATTCGATGCTGGCGCTCGATACGCTTCTACGCGTCTAAACGGAGTCCAATTATATCCGCGTATCTCGCTTTTCAGCGTGGCCAACTCGCTCGCCGCTCTCGGCCGGCCGCCCGCTCGTTCGTTCGTTCGTTCGCTCGCTCGCTTGCTCGCCCGCTCGCTCGCTCGCTTTTACCATCAATAACCACTCGCGGCTAATAAGGATGTCCATCGTCTGGCGATCGCGGAACGCGGGTACCGCACCGATGCATAGGTACCGAGGCGCATAGCTACCGAGTTCCGAGCATAGCACGGAAACGCTCGCGCCTGGTCTGTGCGGTGCCGTTTCGTAGCAGTACGGCGCGACAGAGATAACGACAGAGAGAACGAGAGATATCCTTCTCTCTCCCTAAAAGAGCGAGAGAGAGAGAGAGATGGAAAGTGGAGAGCGAGCGAGGCGGGTATACACAGAGGGGATCAGGGGGTGAGAGGAAGGTAGGGTCGTCGGGCACCCGGACCGTGGTGCTCGTAAATTCTCGAAAGGAACGGTCCGTAGCAGCGGCTCTCTGTTACCTTACCGCTCTTCCCGCGGTAATATTACTCGGCTTATATTGCCAAGGCTCGCTCGTGGGAAAAGGAGGGACACGGAAGCGCGAGCAAGACAGAGAGAAGGACCGGTGTATACGTAAGCAGGGCGCATCCGTGGCTCGCCGCGGCTGGCTGGCTCGTTCGTTCGTTTGCTCGCTCGCTCGCTCGCTCGTCCGGTCGCCCGCCCGCTCGCTCGTTCTGCCGTTGGCTCGGATTCGCGTGTACGTGCGAGGAGAAGCGAACCCCGAGGGATCGGCCAGGCCCAGGTACATACACACGTTTATACCGCCGCCGCCGCCGCCGCGTGTATGTACACACGTCCGTGCACGAGTTCTCCTCCGTTGCACGTATAGACCCCGAGCAGTGTGTACGTGATACACAAGGGAATCCGCTCGGGCGTGTGTGTACACGCGTTTTCGATGTATGGAGAACGGGACGACGCGGAGCGTGTAGGTACGTGCGCGAACAACCACGGTCTCTCCCGAAGCGAGCGAGCACGGCGATAACCTATACCACGAAAGCGTCGCGGCGACGTTGCCGTCGCGCGTGCAGTTGTGTTGGGCCCTCGCCGCGCGCTCTGTTATACCCGTATCCCCTTTGTGCGAACTCTCGGGTTCGTGCACGCACACCGCGCGGTCACACAGAGGGAACACCGAGCAGCACGCTCGCGGAGGATAAAACCGAGGGAAAAAGAAGGGGGCGGCTAACGGAGAGGGTGGGGAACAAGGGGGACCGGGGACACTATCGACGACGACGCCCCGCGCCACGGATATCCCCGATCCTCGCGAGGAGAGGAGAGCAGCAGCTGGCAAGGCACACTGCGTGCGACACTTCCACCTCTCGTGCTCTCCTCGCGGGACCCGCATGCCACGCCGATCGGCGATCGTGTGGCCCGAGGGGCCCGTAAATACCCACACTTTCTCGCCAGCGAGCCCACCAACTACCACTACCACAACCGTAGCCGCAGTCTCGCTGTTGCTGCTGCTGCTGATGCCGATGCCGATGCCGATGCCGATGCCGCCGCCGGCAGCCGCGCCGACGAGAGCCCCAACCTTCGCCCGGCCGATCCAACCGAGTCAACCGTGCACAAAGCCCGTCGTTTACGCGCCGCGGCCACGCTCTTTTCCTTCGCCTCGCTCCGGATATGTCGCGGGCTGGCGCGGAGCGGAGCGGACCGGAGCGACGGCTCGCCCATCCCGAACGACGGCACCGTGGTTCTCGCTGACTCTCTTGCTCTCTCTCTCGCTCTCTCTCTCGCTCGCTCGCACGCTCGGCTATCGCGGCCGCGACGGGAATCCACGTTCCCCGAACCTCGGCCTGCCCGGTCTGACCGGATACACCCGGTTCTCTCTCCGCGCCACCAATTTCTTTGTTACATTCCGACGTTTTGCTATCGTCGCACGACCGACTTCGATAAGATTTTCCTTCTTATCGCCGGTTCCCCAGGCCGCCGACTCTAACGGGCGGCCGAAAAGTTGACGACCAGGGTCAATTTTGATGGCCGGCCACCCGACCGATCGTCAACTGTTGCAGCTGCGGGAAAGTGTGTGCATAAAGGACTGCTAAAAGTATAGGATTTTGCGTGGAATGATCATAATCCTAGAGTGGTCGCGCGAATTTTCGTAACGCCAGCGGTCTTGATATCACAAACCTTATTTCGCACTAAAAACGTCAATGGGTTCAAATAACAAGACACGTATAATGCATTGTTTTTAATTCCGTAGGAATAGAAGTACAATAATGGAAATTATTACATATTAATGAATAAACAATCTCTTCTTCGGTTATGAGTAAATTAAGTCGGTCTGTGAGACCGGGCGCGACCACTCTAGGGTTAAACGAGCACCTAGCATTCATTCATTCTCGAATCAGTCATTCTCAACACGTTCACGGACAGTAAAAATTTCAGCGACTTGCAAAAATAGTCAGGCAATTTCTCTGGAAACTAGTTGTACTATCCGAAATCTGATTAGACATAAACAATAATAATAAGTTAACTGTCGTTAGTAATGACAAATGAAATGTATATTAATTGCAAAAACAAATTTCAATTTGAAATGTATATTTATCTTTTTGAGATACCGTTTCATCTTTTAAATCCTTGAAAACTGCTCGAAACGTATAGCCACGTTGACTACCTTCGATATAAGCAGTTGAAAAACATTTCTCCGTTACGGACATCTATGGAAATATTCGTCAGACCATAATTTTACTTGATCTCTGTTGTTATATATAGTATACATAGTGTGATATTAACTCTTAACGATTAATTCATCGTTAACTTGGAACAATTCGGAGTAGGTATTCCTGAAAATCAGTCGAAATTGTCGCAGCAATCGAAAGGCAATTCCGACAGGGTGCACCCCCGGTAGACGTTGGCCAGTCGTCGTTCCCGAAAACAAATCTTCGCGGTATCGCTGCGAGATAAGCCGGGAGAGTCGCGATACCGTGACGATTCGTGCAGAAACCGATCGGTCGCGGATACGTGGGAACAGATTGTGTCATTCGGTTGAGCAATCGGGCCTGTAACCGTTCATGGGCGCACCAAGCCCTTCGTCTGTATCTTCAAACGCTGGGTGGTACCTTCTCGGTAGGGACTTGAAACCATCAGCTTCAATAAAATCAGGAACTAAATACTCAGGCTCTGACAAAGATGTTCCACTCGACTCTTATCGTAGGCGCTAAGAATGTTCGTCCTTGCCTGCTTTTCATAGTTACGCTAACTGTCCTTTTGGGCTAGGTCCAGTGAGTACCGCCAGGTTCTCGCCTACATCTTGAAATGAGAGCCACGCTATTCAGGTGATCGAAACTCTGCTATCTAGCTCTCAATCATATCACGAAGCTAGTACAATTTAACGGGGGTAGTTGTTTTTTCCGAAAGCAGAGCTCCGGTGGTCAATAACACCCCATTCCGATCATTCTAAACCCATGACAGACGAGTGACAGAGAGATGGACACCGATTGCCTCTTTTTTTTTATCGAAAAACAGGTCGCGACGAAGACGTTATTTTCCGAGCGACTCGCAGGACTAACATCGAGGAACCTGTAAGCGGGGACTGTTGCGAAAAGTTATTGCATAGTGTGGTGTCGCGTCGATCCCGGAATTCGGACAAATCGTACCGCGTCTAGGTAAGGGTTTAACGGCGAATGATTGTATTGCCAATCTCCGGAGAACTGGTCTTTATTGCTATATGGCAAGACTTGGCTTGCTGTTAGGATCTCGGTGATTTTAACAGTTCGGTTTTTGAAGCAGTTCCGACTTGGTTACAATCGTATAGGCATTAGGAAAGCATTAGAAATGGTTAGTAGAAGGTACATTTGGTTACAGGCGGCCACGGCTATAAAACTATAAATCTAGGCACTAGAATGGTTCGCAGTTCAGCGTGTGCCGAGTTTTTCTCGGATTTCCCACTACGCTAAATTATGCCGGATTTTTTATGACGGTCATGGTCATTATGTCGCGGGCGGTTAGTTGCCCTTCACGGTCGTACAGATGTCCCTTCGCAGAGGGTTTTTACGACGGAACACGTAGACTGCGTTCGAAGATTCGCGATTAGGAACTGATGGGGCTCGCCACAGGATGTATCGATGCGCCTACACAACGGAACGAGCTGCGCCGCGCCGCTGTGAACACGCGGCTCAGCGCGGCTCAGCGCGGCGCAGCGCGGTGCATCGCCGACAAATGTCGGGCTGCGTGTGCGCGTCTCCCGTTCGCTCACACGCATTCACACGCGCCGCCAGGGACACACCACCGCCCGGCGTATAACCGTCATCGCAGTAACCGGCGCGCAGTGACTAAGCGGCGCAAAAAATCCCGCGTATTACGGCCCCGAAGCAGGGGATCCGCGATCATCTAGGGGAGAACGAGGTGTTCGCACGCGCTCGGGAAAAACGTATTTGTCAATATCCCGGTTTGTCCGGCCGCTTTTCGTCCCCTACTTCGCCTCCCTTCGTGCCCCGTACCCCGTGCTCCCATCGTCCATTCTTCTCGCAATCGGCAGACTGCAGATTTCACGGATCCGCTGGGGAACACCGATGAGAAACCGATGGACCGATACCTCTGTCAACGGTACAATGTATCCGGTTGCTCTCTGCGAAAGATCTGTCCTCTGGTCCGCTCGTCCGGCTATCAGTCTGCTTTATTTATCGGCCGGGAGATTAATTGTTGAAACTTGAATCTTCGTTTCGGGTCACGGGCGGCCGAAGAGAACGGCAAAATTAATGAACTGCATAAATCAGTGCAAATTGGCGGGTCTTTAAAACTTTTGAATCCGATTTTCATAGGAATAACAAACAAACACGATCGATCCGTTGCCTAAATTGGCGATAAGCTTTTTTCCCGCACGGTCCCGAAGTATTTAATTTGTCAAAATTCTAGAAATATTCCATTAATACTAGAACGACCGGAGCAGTCAAAATGACTGGTTCCTAATTATTTCTTTTACAATTACTGAAATTTTTTAAATGTTTTCATCGGAAATTTTTAAAGGAACCCCTTCGTTGAAGCTCGTATTACAATAAAAATTGTACGAGGTCTGAATGGGGGCACAGTCTTGTCACTGTTACAAAACAATATACGTGAGTCGCATTTATTGCTCGGTCGTTCTAGTGTTAAACAGCATTAACGTTAACCTAGACCGGCGAAAAACAGTGTATAGGGTGGTAGAGTATTAAAATAAATTTTTCTCGCAGCAATAAAAAGGCGAACGGAAAGTTTCGAGGGAATGAATCGCAGAAATAAATCAAGTTTTATCAAGCGAATTATTTCGGTTCGGTATAAAGGCAAACACATCTGATATTACGATCTGGCGTGGCAAGGAGCGCTTAAAATCCGCAGACCGATTATCAAGGATCACGCGGATCGGAGCGGAGCGTACCAAGGAATTTCAGACGGTTGGGTCACCGGTTCCGCGAAAGTATAGCGTCTCGGGATCGTTTTCTCCCGCGGGTCCACGGCGCTCTTCGATTTCGCGACGTTTCGCAACGATCGGATGTCGCTAAATGTCAGAGCTCGCGACGATTTTACGCCGTCGGGGAGAAGCAAAGGCGGCGGGCGACGGCTACGTCATACACGGAGACGGAGACGGAGGCGGCGGCGCGACACACGCGGCTCGTATAGATTCGCGTGGAAGAATTCCGGCCGGAGAAGCCGGTGTCGGTCAGCGACTGCGCGCGTCTGTGTGCGTACGTGCCTGCTATTAATCTCGCGCGGCGATACGTCATCCCGAAGCACCGCCTAACCGACTCTTATCGAATTCGAGCCACCCAGTGCTCATTATACATTCGGAGAGACCGGCGGGACGCATCGGTGTACTGGAGGCGTCGCCGCGGCCGATGATAAATAGGGATGCGGCGGCCAACTTTTTTTCCCCGATAGATCCAGGATCCGTTTTCCTGGATCTCTCGCGCCGCTCGCGTCACGTTAATCCTTCTGCGGCCAATCGCAACCTATAAATAAGTTTCGCCCTCTGATATTTGACGCTGGAACCACTGGCCCCGTCAAAAGACTGGTTTTCCATCTTCCATCCGCAATTATTAACCTGTTAACCGGGCGGCACGTATAAATACGTCGAACGTAAACAATATCGGGCACGGGTAGGACATATGAATTCGTCCTTGAAATATATGTTGCGCCCTGGAACGGGTGGGACGTATATTTTCGAACAACAAAGGTATTGGTCATCCATACATGTCTCGACATGAATTTAAGACACGGAGGGAATCAGTATCGTTTCGGTATTGAGAGTGGTGGACGTGGCGGGCGTTCCCCATGGTTCTATAGAGGGTGCTTCAATCGCGATCACTTTCTCCGTTTCACAATTATTTTTCATCAAGACAAGAGCACAACGACGACGCGTATACCGATTGAGAAAGGTTTGGCGAGAGAGTTAAATCGTTCGCGGACGTGAATGCTATAACATTCATTTTCAAGTGATGCAAAATTACACGGATGCTGTAGCATTCAAATTTTAAAGCTAATTTTTATTCATTTAATTTTATACAAGCTTATGTTTTTATACTTAATATACATTTCAAATTGAAATTTGTTTTTGCAATTAATATACATTTCATTTGTCATTACTAACGACAGTTAACTTATTATTATTGTTTATGTCTAATCAGATTTCGGATAGTACAACTAGTTTCCAGAGAAATTGCCTGACTATTTTTGCAAGTCGCTGAAATTTTTACTGTCCGTGAACGTATTGAGAATGACTGATTCGAGAATGAATGAATGCTAGGTGCTCGTTTAACCCTAGAGTAATCGCGCCCGGTCTCACGGACCGACTTAATTTACTCATAACCGAAGGAGAGATTGTTTATTCATGAATATGTAATAATTTCCATTATTGTACGCCTATTCCTTCGGAATTAGAAACAATGCATTATACGTGTCTTGTTATTTGAATCCAGTGACATTTTTAGTGAGAAATAACCAAGGCCACTGCCGTTACGAAAATTCGCGCGACCACTCTAGGGCTTTTTTCTTCCTTCCCATTGAGGGATTTTCTTCCTTTCTGTTCTTGCTCGAGAGGTGTCAATGAGGGCCCTTTCTTCGATTCACCCACCGGACACCGTACTCCCGAGTGTAGCCACTCATGTTCTTGGCTTATCACTCTAGGGTTAAGAAATGGTTCTACAGTTCGTACCCCAAAGTACACAATACGTATGAAAGGTGAAGATTAGGGCCGGGGCTGGAATGACTACCTCGAAGATGTCTCATCCAGGGTGAGTAAGACGGGTGCGTAAGTCCTGTTGTCTCATTGTGGATGACGATGGTTAGTCATCCAGTAAATGCTTTCCTATTTCGCGTGTAACAAATGAATCCGGATCTTGATCAGTGTAATATTACCGGACCAACGTCGACGCGTTTAAATTATCATATGTGGTTGAGATGTGAATGCGAGAAAAACGAGAAACTCTTCGTGGTATAGGACCGAGGCAAATCGGGGCAAAATCGGCGCATTAATTCGCAGGTTCGGGGCGCAAGCTGCAGCGCGTCGCGTCGGGTCGCGTCGCGTCGCGTCGCGCAATTAGTCGCATCTGCGACGTCTCGGTCGCGCGAACGAAAAACTAGTTCGCTGTGGGATCGATGCGCCACGGCTATCGATTTCCAGGGCATCTCTTGACATTTGGCCCGCGCGCGCGGCATTAAGCCGCGTCACCACGGACCCGTGCACCACGGCACACCGGTGCGCTGCGGTGCCACGAAGAGAGACCGATCGAGGGGCTAGTCGACCCGGGTGTGTGCCCCCTCTCTGCCGCGGTTCCGTCGATCGGCCCGAAAAATCCGTTCGCTCGCTTGCTCGCGGGAGAGCCTCTTTTGAAACGAGTCCTCCGCGCGCCTCTGCCTCTCTCTCTCTCTTTATCTCTCTCTCACTCTCTCTCTCTTTCTCTCTCTCGCTTTCTGTCTCTCCTCGTCGGGATCTTTCAGCGGAACCCACCTATCGGCGCGGCGCGGCGCGGCGTGGCGAAGCCGTCGCTGCTGCAGGACGCTGCGCTGCACGCTGCGGCGATAGGTAGACAAAGAGAAGACGAGAGACGGGGACAAGGAGACCGGCGATCGAGCGCGAGCGAGCGAGACGGCCGAGCCATCCTCTTTAGAAGACCCTTAACCCTGCGGGTGACGGTCGAACGAACGGTCGGTCGGTCGGTCGGTCGGTCGGTCGGTCGAACGAACGAACGAACGAACGAACGAACGAACGTCAGACAAAAGGGATCGGGCCGGGAGCCTGGGCGATGGAAAGGGGGCAGAGACGGCCGGGTACGAGGGGGGAGGGCAGGAGGATAACAGTGGCGCGAGACGCGAAACGAGGGGATCGGCGGGGGATCCAGGGGAGGGGGAGGGGAGACAGAGGCCTGGCAGCAGGAAGCTCGCGATGCGTGACTCACCGAACCGACCGAATGGTATAGAACCCGCGGGTTCGCGTTCTCGCGCGTTTATTCCTCTCTCTTTCCTTCCCGACCAACCGCGCACTATCTCTCTCTCTCCCTCTCCCTCTCTTCCCCTCCTCGTTTCTCTTTCCATCGCGTGCGGGCACCGTATCTTTTTCTCTCTCATTTCGTTCCGTTCCGTTCCGTTCACGTTCACGTTCACGTTCACGTTCACGTTCACTCTTCCCTCGTTTGCTCGACCCATCCTACTGATTTCCCCCTTCGGTCGGTCACCCTCTCCCCCCCGGGCTCAGCCACTTCGGGGGAGAAGAAGCCCCCTCGACCGTGTGTTCCCCTTTCTCCCTTCGCCGGTTCTCGCTCGGCTCTCTCGTGTCTCTCCGCTCGTTCGGCGAGAGCACGGGCTCTGGTTCCTGCCCTAGCCCCTAGTACCCGCGTTCGCATCGCGGAGCCTTTGTCCTCTGCCATCACCTCGCGTTATTTCACACTCTCTCGCTCGCCGAGTACACGCGCGCACACCGACACACGGCCTGGCCTCTCTGTCGTCTCTGCACGTCTCTCTGCACACGCCGCCGTCGCGTCGCCTCGCGTCGAGTCGCGCCGAACCGCGTCCGACGGCTTCTGCTCGCTCCGCGTGAGAAACAGAGACGCCGCGCGCGCGGGTATGTACCCCGATCTATGTACCCGCCCCCAGCGTGCATGTGAACCATGTGCGACCCGCTCCCGACCGTGTGTGCATGTTCGATGCACGCGCATGTAGATGATAGGTGCGCATCGGCGCGAGCTCTTAGCCTAGAACACCGTTTCCAAACTGTGGTCCGCGTCCTGGTAACGGTCGCCTCCCTGAAAATACCGGTCCTTCGAACGTATTAGAATGATCGTTCCGTAGAACGGAATAAAATCGCCACAAATCCTACACACAGTCGACCAGCTAAACGAAATTCGTTGCGAAAGCAATCTTTTGGTAGAGATCTGCCAAAAACGATCATTAAACGTTAAGCAATAAGGAACGCTAGGATCCTGCAAGCTGTACGAGGCAATTTGTAAAGGGATTTAAGCAGAGGGGAGACTTATTAACGACACGTCTTTCTCCGGTGTCGGACCTGACGAGAGTGCTCGTCCTTTTATCGTCTTGTTTCGACGTTTGTTTTATCAATAACATGAACATATATACAGAATAATAATATATGAAATAATATATACAGTGGCGGATCGGGGAAATCAGTGGCGGACGACAAATCGTCCCGATTTACCGAAATCTTAGCTTACAACTCATTATATATATCATATCATTAACTTTTTGTTCCTAAGCATATCTTATGCGTGAATTAATAACGGACAATCCGAATATTGGTTCCATTCACTTAACGTCCGGCGTTAGATGGTTAGATTATGCCCTTGTTGTACATACCTCGGAACCACCTCCGTTGTGCTTATATGCTGCTAATTTCATACAGACTGCCCCAAATTTTGCTCTATGTATGTATTTACGTAGATGACCATGTGTGGCTATCCTTATGAGTGGACGACGGATTTTATGCATTTATGACGAAAATCACTAAGTGTAGCAAGAACATTAGACGAATTTAGAATTTGGACTGTCCTATATTCCGCTCCAGTTTGTTACAATTCAGATAGAAAACGTTCATTTTGCATAAAGATCCGCCGTCTACTTGAAGACGTGTTGTTTATTGTCAAAGTGAAACCGCGTTACGTATTCGCACGCTGAAAACATAGAAAACGGTGCACAATATCCTTTTTTATTTGTCCGAATAAAATCAAACAAGTGCATATTCATATTGCAATAGTATTGCCGCACATTCTTACAAATATTAGCAACGGTGGTTCGACTTTGTTTTGCGGACACATCTACAATTACGTCAGGGTTGGTAAAAGATGGGAAAATATTTAATAAACGTACAGAATCCGTCGGCAATTTTTACGAACCTGCCGGGGTAGCTATGACGGTTCATTGGACGCGCGTATGCGGCCTTCAAAGGGGTAAAAAGTACGACAAAACATTCGAACCGACCCAATAAAAAGTTTAAGAGCCACTTTTGGCCTAGAGAGTCGGCTCTCGGCCGGATTCGGCGCGGCGCGTCCGCACGGGCGCTCGCGATCGCGTGCGTGCCCGCGTCTGTCCGCTCCGCTCAGCGCTGGTCGGTGTGCCGTGCGTGTTGTAAGGCCTGCGTACATACACATATAGACTTGCGTGAACGGCTCGCGATCTCGAACGCCGCCAAGTCAAGCAGCTTCGTGTCGCGTCGCGTTGCGTCGCGTCGCGTCGCGTCGCGTCGCGCCGCGAGGGTAGGGTAGCACGTCGCTAACTGCTCTGTGCCCGGCGTACCGACGAATTAGCGAGTCGCGCGGCGAAGGAGACTACCGTAAAGTCGTGGCTCGTTATGCGTCCGACCGAATTGCGAGCACCGGCTATATCGTAGTCCGCCCGCCGTCTCTACGGGTATATACGGGTACGGAGCGAGCTGCGGCAGGCAAGTAGTCAGCCAGGCAAGCAGGCAGGCAGGCAAGCAGGAGGCAGGCAGGCAAGCAAGCAGGCAAGCAAGCAGGCAAGCAGGCAGGCAGGCAGGCAGGCTGGCTGGCAAGCGATGGGCCAGGAATGGGTTCGAGGTTAATGCGCTCCCGCCGGGTCTAATGACCAAGGACCGACTTTAGGGTGGGCCGCCCACCCGATGCCTCCACTGAATTTGCGGCGGAACCGCTGTCTCCCTTCTCTCTCTCTGTCTCTCTCTCTCTCTCTCTCTCTCTCTCTCTCTCTCTCTCTCTCGCCCCTCTCTCCTCCTTCCTCCCTCCAGCTGTTAGTTCTTCCGCGCTCCCTTCCCCTCTTTACGTAATTGCTAATTAGTAATTGGTGGCCGGCCACGCCGCGTATATCCATGAAATTTTTAGCACGCGGACCGATATCCGAACCCGTCGCCCTTCCAACCCCGACGATAGTTCGATCTCTGGGGATAAGTTGTTCTGGAGCCCTGGAAGTACGTTATCTGGCCTGGTCCGCTGCCGATAAATACGGTAGAAGCTACTGCATCTGAACAGCCATTATCCGAATACCTAATGCCCGGACGTTCTACTGCGCGAAAGTTTTGTTAGCCGGGACGAGCGTGCTCTCCAGCAACAGATGCCCGATTTTGTCGCGAATACAGCCAGCCACGGATTTCATCGCGTATGCCCGTTTATTCGTCCGAATTGTACGAGAAATGCCAAAAACGTCGATGCTAAAGGGAGAAAACTATACCCTCCCTCGGATCCTTGAGAAGTCGACTTTTCACAGACGCTGAGAATCAGCGGACGAAAGTGTTCTCAATAATCTGAAATCAATTTCGAATTGCCACGATGGTTGGTACGGTGTACCGGCGTCGTCCCCGAAGCGTTAAACAATTTAGTGTACCGTGAATTAATTGTGTGCACTTCCAGTCGATATTTAAGTCTTCGATCGATAGGGCACGGGGAACACTTTTGCGGCCCGCTGTGCCCGAAAGATTGTTTCGGTGACGCGAAATAAAATTCGACGGAACGCGCACGCGATTTTGAAAACGAAATTGAACGACGAGGCTTCGTTCGAGGATCGAAAAGGGTCAAGAGGCTGACACTGTTCCCCAACCGGAATCGAACGGGAAAAAGTCTCGTTAGGATTGCCGTCGATGAAAATTGGCCGTAACAGGCTTTATTAGAGGCCGACAAATAGATCCCAGTCTCAACGTATTAATTGACATTAATTGGGACCGGGGGACATTAATAGCGCGCAGTTATCTTTATCCGCGCGTTTCCGTCGCGGCGTCACGAGCCACCTTCTACCGCCAGAGACGGACATAGATAGAGAGTCGGACAGAGAGAGGGAGAGAGAGGGACAGACCGGACGGAGGCCGAGAGCAAGAGAGAGAGAGGGAGAGAGAGGGAGAGAGAGGGACGGAGAACGTCGCCCACTATTCTCTTGATTTCTTCGTGACCGTTTGACCGTAAGCCAAGAATCCTCCATTCTTTTTCCCATCGAAAAATTTCCGCGAGCACGGCGAAGGAACGCGACTAAAACTTGCCGCGCGGCGTAAGCTGCTTAGCGCCGAGTACCCAAACAAGCAAGCGGCTAATTCTGTCCCGTGGTACATTAACATAAAACATTAACGGCGAATTAAGGTTGCGCCGGCACCGCGGGCGATCGTTAAACCGGGTGCGTCGCCTGTGCTGGATCTCCGACGAAGGCACAGGTGTGCTGGTCCACGGATATCTGGACCTCAGGAGGCGATTGATCGAAAAGATTAACACTCGTAGATCAATCGGGAAGGTGGTTCAATTCAAAGGAACGAATCCTCGATGAATCGATAGAAAATAACCGATTCGAAATACTTTTGCGCACGGTCTCCGAGCCGCCGACCGTACACTGATCCTCGATTTATAGAACGGTCGTTGCCGGTCGCTAATCGCGTCGATCGAGCGCGCACGCGCGCGCTCGTCTGCGATTCTTCGGGACGGACAATGCGTGGTTCGCGAATAAATTTACGTCACCGCGAGCGGCGAAGAGAAATAGAAACAGAGGGACAAAGAAGTGGAGGCGAGTGGGAGAGGGATGCGAGGAGGAGAGAGAGGGAGAGAGGGAGAGAGAGAGAGAGAGATAGAGAAGCAAGGCGACGCGACGTGACGCGTGGCTGGCCGCGAGAGGCCTCGAAATGGTGCGAGAAACTCGCGTCCTTTCTTGTATAAGGACAGGTAAGGCCGAGAGGCGCGTGACGCGATCTTTCGCGCCTTACGAAACCGCCGCGCCGCGCCGCGCAGAGCCGAGCCGAGCCGAGCCGATCGGTTTGCGCGGCGTTACACACGCCGTGACGTAATTGCTCGCGGTTACGTTTCTCGCGTACGGCTATGCGGAGACCTCTCGAATGCCCGGCTCGGCGTATCGCTCGCCGGAAGTCCCGCCGCGTAACGAACAAATCGCCGGATGGATCGTCGCGCCGAGCCGAGCCGAGCCGAGCCGCGCCGCGCCGCGCCGCGTCGGCGTCGTTTCTTCGAGGCGCACGTTTCTGTGCCGCGATCTCGGTACCAGGGCCAAGCACCCCGCTTCCTTGGCACCCGACCCGCTCGTCCGCCGCTTTTAGGATCGAATACTGCCCGCTTTTACCCGCGCTCCACTAATTCCTGGCTGCCTACTCTTCAAACATTTTCTTTCTACTTTTCCTAGCCGAAAGACAAATGAAACACCGCTCAACCCTCCCGACTCGATCTTTTCCTATTTCCACTCTATCAGATTTTCTCGTAGAAATCGGCCGGACCAAGCTGCGGCTATATACAGCTCGAAAGTTGTGTCCTAGCGATTTTTTTGAGCGGTTCGTACAGTTTTAAAAATATGTACGATAATATGTATGGCGACTGTAAGGCGCCACTAAAAATTTCTGTATCATTATTCAAAATATTCTTTACATTATTAAATTTGTTCGTATTTAATAAGTTACTGAACATTTCAGTACTATACGAGTAAATTGCACCATTTTCGTATGTATAGCATGAAAAAATATATATAGAAGGGAAATATTCTGCATATGATCTGCATATTTAAAAAAAATATTAAATTTCTAATATTACATAAAGATTCATTTTATAATAAGAGAAAAATATTTTTTTCATAATATAAAATAAAGATTATCTGTATATTAGGAAAAAATATTCCATTTCTAATATGAAATAAAGATTCACTTAATGTTTAGAAGAAAATATTTTTTTTTGTAACATGTAATAAATATTTCCTGCATGTTAAAAAAACAATATTTATTTCTTAATATAAAGTAAATATTGTATTTATATTTGAATATTAAGAGAAGATTGAATCTCTTTTCAATATTATATGAATGTGTATACAATATTTTGTGCTACTAGGGAATGTTTCGTTTTCGAGTTAAAAATGGCTTCGAGTGCAAAGGGTTGATAGTATGCCCGATTCTGTGGTGACAAAACAGTTAAAATGGTTAAAAGGGCTTCGAGTGCAAAGGGTTGATAGTGTGCCCGATTCTGTGGTGAAAAAGGAGATCGAGGCGTTGCAGTTGCGATCGTGAAATTATAATCCGCGGATATATTCGGATAACGATTTTCAAGGTCCTCCGCGGAAGCGCGATACTCGCGATAGAGTCCTACGCGTCTCAAGGGTCACCGACCCCAAATACGTCGGCTCGGAACGGCGCGAATCGTGACACTGGACAGACAGTAGGACATTCGCGATGGAAACGCGCGCAATACGATCCGTAGACGACAGCGAAGGGTCACGTTAAAATCTCCGCAACTGTTTTCACCGACGAGTATCAACGCCGACACCAGCTTGAACGGACGGAATCGTTCGTTGATCGACAATAACATTGACCGACATTCGTGTCCTCATCTCTCGTGCCGAACTTTTATCTATTCCACGATTTTCTTCGCACAGTGAAATTGTTACATTTCAATTTTAAATCCTTCGGAGAAGTTCTCGGGCTCTCCGCGATTTCGATGAATCAGTCGAAGGTCGAACCTGAACCTTGCTCTTCTACATCGATGCCGTCGGCACGTTGTCGGATAATTTCTGGTGTAAGCAGAAGTAACGAGCTTTGTTGATATCGTAGGAATTAAATGTTTCATTGGCTCTAGACGCTGGCGGTTACGCGACAATTTAGAATAATAGTGATTTAAAGTAATAGTGGTGTAATGTCTAGACAAGTTGTTGTTGGATTAACGGTGGTGTAGCTATGCAAATTGTCGGCTAATGCTGTCGCCTGTCAAGGCTAGTCGGTGAAATCTCGTCGATCAATGCCCGTGAGTAAAACGACAGGATTTTCTACGGAATATTAAAGCGGCTCACGAAACACTAGGCGGAAGCGCCGCCATAAATCCGTCCTGTAATATCTTCAACACCACCCCAACCCCTCGATCGGGTGCAACGATAAATTCGCACTTGTTGCGTTTTCTAAAGAAACGGAAATGTACAGCCAATGGTTTCGCATGTATTGTTGATTAGCCGATATGGCCGAGTTCCTCGAGCATTTCAAGAATATTTTCTACAAGACCACCCATCAATCCGTGGATCGCAGAATTTAAATTCGTTTACTCGATTACTTGCCGGTATAGTAATCTCTACAGAGCTCTACAGAGCCGGGTCACTGCATTGTCAAGTAAGTACAATCGTCATGCATTCCCTTCGACATTCCTTCAATATTTTTGAAATACGTCTGAAATATTTTTGAAGTGACAGAATTTTGTCTGTCAAAGGGTGTTTTTAGTGCACGGTACAGCGTCGGGTCGGGTCGGGTTTGGGCTCGCGGTTCTCGACTCGAAGGGATTCGTTCGAGTCACGCGCTGATAGTGACGGTTCGGAAGTAGCAATCGTATTAATTCGATTCGTCCCCGTTGCGCTATCACGCCAAAATTGCGAGCGTCGCCCCGGACGAAGATAAAAGATGTCCAATCACGAACACTTGCGACGCGGCTTCGCCCTTCGACGTGACGTCAGAGCGGCGCAGTCGCCGACCGTGATTCGTCACGGTCTAGTTTCCCACCTCGCCGCGCTATATACGACACACACCACCCGGGTCGTCCGTCCGCTTGGATTGCTCGCCCGCGCTCGCTCCTGTTCGCTCGCACTCGCTCGTATACTCGTCCGCGAGCCCGCTTCGCCCGCTCGTCCGCGCTCGCTCGCACCAACGTTCTTTCCCCCGCTGCGCGCGTTCCCGTGAGTTTTGGCGCGGATGCAGCGGCGAGCGACGCGAACGACCAGGGAGAATGCCTTTCTCCTTTCGGCTCCGCTCACGAAGCTCGTTCAATCGAGACGCGTCCTGATTAACGAAATTAAACCTAACAGACCGGACTGGATATTCGAGCGGAATCGAAGATGAGTCTCGGTCTCTGCCCGCTGAATCCGATCGTACGCGAACGTACTCTCGCACACGTCCGCACACGCACACACGCTTCCCGGATGTCTTTCTGTTTCTTTTTTTTTTATCTGTTTTCCTTGTTTCCCGTACTTTTTCCGTCTGCGCTCCCGGAGTCTCCTCCGCTAGTCCCGATTCGTTTCCTCCACCGACGCGCACCGGTACCCGGGATCGCTAATTTCACCGTTCATTTTAATGCATCGCTACTGCTAACCGCGCGTCTTTCACCCTTTTTCGTTTTCTTTCCGGTAGGTGTTCGGTGCGATTAGCTTCGTAACACGGGACCTACATTGATTCGCGGACTCCGGTTTACTTGGCTTTTTTGTCGGACGCCGATTGCTATGCACTCTCCGTGAATATCGAGATACTTCGCACCGATGATCGCTAGTTTTATTCTCCGTCGCGACTTGTTGGTATTCCGATTTCTTTTGTTCGACGCGTCTGATTATTCTTTCTCGGCCGGAAATCGCGTTATTGCCGAACCTGATAGTAAACGTAGGAGTTTTTCCTAATCCACAATGTTAATTATAGTCTAAGAGTTAGTGATCGATTGTTGTCTTCTGCCTTCAAAACAATTTGTGACGATATTAGGTAACAGGCTGTGTCCGTTTTAATTTATTCTGGAGCTACTTGTTTTCTTTAAACATTTAACTATTCTTTTCAGCCGAAATCTATCTAATAAAATAATTATACTTGGAAACGGTTAAAGTTAGCAATCTCTGAACGATTAATATTTATCGATCCCCTAATGGACAAGTCAGTTCCGGAAGAGTTGAGATGGAATCAATATTCTAACACGATATCGAATTTACAAAGCTTGTATTTGCCTATGACCTATGAAAAACGGAAAATAAACTTTTGCTCCAGTTCATTGCAAGCGAGGTAGAACTGTTTCTGAAAACCGCATGAAAATCAAGTACACACTTTTACACTCTCCACGGAGTCCCAAGCAAATCCCATAGACGACGGAGAATGTAACCAAAAAAAAAGTTCAAACAATTAGCAACTTTCGTCACAACCTTACACTTTGCCGACCGGCGTCCGAATAATACGATTTTCAGTAGTTGTGCTGTACCAAAAGGGAAGCTTAGACAGTTTCTTCTACATCGTACGGTCCTAACTCGAGAAACGGCACCAATGTTTGTATTGAAAATAGGAGATTTCTATCCCCTCTTCCCGCTCGACCACCGGAGAACAAAGGCAAGCCGAATAGGTATCCTGATCCGAGAAACGGCCGATTCCGAGGCACTGCCGCGTGTCTCGCGACAAAACTGTAACCTGAAACGAAATTCAAATTGTTGTTGAAAGATCGACAGAAAATCTCTTGCCGGTTATTTCACGATTTTTAAAAGAATCCTCGCTATATTGGCCCCTCCACGTGCGGCCGGGAGTCCTTGATTCGGTAAGCCGACACCGCTACGAAAGAAACAGGGAATCCCGATAGATCAAGGAGGACGGAGCGCGTGTGCGGCTCGGGCGGTATAGAAAGTCTCGGTTTCTGAAATTCGTTGGACACGCAAGTCTCTGGGTCCGGTATTTCGTCGGCGCGGTCGCCGGTCTGCGGTGGGCGTTCACGTCGAGCGTAGAAAGGAAGCGGTTCGAGGACGGGCATCTCGCCGCGCCGCGCCGCGCCGCGCCGTGCCGAGCCGCGCGGCCGAAGAAATTTTAATTCGAGCGACCGTGCTCGATAACGCGTATCGAAACTCCTCGTCTCGCGTCGAGTCTTTCCAACGATCCAGAGCCGCCGCCGCCGCCGCTGCTGCCGCCTCCTCCTCGTCCTCCTCCTCCTCCTCCACCCCGTTGGCCCCTCTCCCCTCTTCTCCTCTCCTCTCCTCTCTTCTCCACTCCTCTCTAGCTCACCACTCTTTCCCGCGGTCGCTCTTCTTTCCCTCGTCGATCCGGCCTTCGTCCCCCTCGCCGTCGTCCTCTTTCCATCGGCAGTTTTTATCGGGCAACGAAGGCACGGTGCTCGCCTCCATTATACCCACATCCATTCTACCGTGGCCCCGCTGGAAAAATCCGGCATCGAGCCTCGTCGACGGACGAACCGTGGCCAACCCTCTCCCCTCGGACCCCTCCCCCCAGGCATCCCCTAACTCGTCCCTGTACCGCGGGGACCTCTTCCTCTCTTTCTCTCTCTCTACCCGACCAACCCCATTCCCTGTTCACCCTCTTTTTTCTCTCTTTCTCTCTTGCTCTTCATCGTTTCCACCGGCTTCTTCGGGGCTCTCGACCTTTTTCGAACCCTTTTACCAACGAACGAGTCCTCTCCGCCAGGGTCCAGGACGCCAGGCGGACCGACTCTCTTTCTCGATTTTCACTCTCCGTGGGTCCGAAGAAACGGAAGCCACGACTCGCCGGCTGAAACCAGTGCGCGGCGAACCGGGGGCGAGACGGGGGTGGACCGCGGGGGAAATGGGATTTATTGCGGCAGCTACGGGTAGCTAGGAGGACCGCGTTCCTCTTTCCTTTTTTTCCACTCTTTCTCTCTCTCTCTCTCTCTCTCTCTCTCTCTCTCTCGCTCGCGCGCGCGCGCACGCGAGCATTCGCCCTTGTTTTTTTTCTTCCCGTCTCTTTCTTTCTTTTAGACCAGGAGAGGAGCAAAATAGCGGCCCTAGGTTTTTCCGACGGGCCGGGGGCTTTGATGGAAGTAGACGCGAGTGGCCGCGGGGAGAGAAGCTCCGTGTCTCTCCCTATCGCGAGCCGGAGAACGATCTCGACTGTCCCTGCAGTCACCGTGGATAACCTGTAATCGATATACCTCGCCTCTCGGATATATCAAAAGGGATTGCGAGGGAACACGGCGGTGCTGCGTTAGGCGACTCCGAAAACTCATCTTTGCGGCTAATGCGGTTTTTCCGTCCAACTTCGGATGCGCTATCCGTCCGTAACAGCGGAACAACCGAGTTATCGATACAAATCAAACACCCAATTACCTTATTACACTGTACACCAATCAGTATCGTAATCAAATTTGTAGTCCGATTACGAATCACACCCGCAGCAAACAATCCATGAAAATCACTGGATGACTCGTGCCGGATCATGTTCGATTTCCTTACGGGAAAGTTTCGGCGCGTCCCGTCTCCCAGTCTCTCTCTCCCTCTCTCTCTTTCTCTCTCTCTCTGTCTGTCTCACCTATCGTCACCGTTTTTCCAGTTGGTCTTTTTTCGGCTCAGCGAGAGACAGATAAGAGGAGGACCGGTTTGGTCGTTACTTAAATTTCCAGACGGAATTCATTCGCCACCCATCTCCCGGCGATCGGAAGCGTATTCAGGAATCCGTTGGATGTCACGCGGCATCGAGCGATAAACTTGTTTCGCCGAGCATCTCGCATTAGGTAATACATAACTGGAATGGCATGGGCGAGGAACAGAGGCCGAGGACGGAGCGCGAGCGTTGAAAAGAGAGGAGGGTAAAAGTTGAGACCGAGGCTCGAGAGGAGAGAAGTAAGACCGAGAGGAAGAAGGATTTTAAGCCGTGACGCGAGAGATCGAGAGGAGAGAGGAAGACGGAGCGGGGCCGATACATGGGCAGGTACGCGGCCCGACCCGGCCCGACCCCGGCCCGTTCATTGTACCGCCGGTAATGGTGCTTCTTCGCGCATTGAACGTACTGGTTAACGAGATAAACAATACCCTCCTCAAAATCTGCTACAGCTGTTCAGACGTGCTGGCCGATTAAAGACGTCCCCTTAACACGTAACACACACGACATCCCACCGCAGCTGACCCAAATTATTTCCCCGTCCACATATATCCGCGGCTCCGCGTTGTTAACCTATTTACGCCCCGAGGACCTGGGGAGGAGATTTCGACAGACGCTCGTGTAGGACCTATCGATATTTAACCCTTTCCGCTCGAAGCTATTTTAACTCGAAAACAAAATATTTCCTCCAACCTAGAATATAGTAGGTTTTAATATTTTACGCTTCCATATATTTTTTTTCGTATAGTACATACGAGAATGGTGCAACTTACGTGTACGATACTGAAATCTTCAGTAACTTATTAAATACGAACAAATTTAGTAATGTAAAAGATATTTTGAATAATGATACAGCAATTTTTAGTGGTGCCTTACAGTCACCATTCGAGTGCTAAGGGTTAAGGCTCCCGGTCCAGCTAGATTTTCCGAAAAGTTCATGTCGACATTGACGATTTTTGTCATAGAATTGTAGCCGCCAATTAGGAGAGGGTGGTCAAAATATTCGTCGGCATTTAAACGGCTCGAATGGAAGATGCTACAAACTTCTCCTGAGCGACTGTGTAACTTTCACAGCTCGCGGTGATTAATTTCGCGGGTTGCCGAATAAGAGTGTAACCATGAAAAGAGGTGACTGAACCTTTTCGAGCGAACAGTCCGAACATTGCCGACGAAAAATAGTACGCGTGTCGGAGTCGGTCGACTGGCGCATACTTGTATGTGTACACAACTCTATTATATTTTCATCTCGTACACACGTGTAGTTCTTGACCTCGGTTAAAGCGAAGTTTTGTGTACCATTCAGGAACTCGGGGGTTCCACGGGCGCCGTTTTGAATCTCAGGAAAAGTGAAACACCAGCCGTACCTTGAGAACTCGTAGCAGGGATCGTATTATCCTATCGATTGTGAATTACACGTGGAACGGTTCAGTGTGCTCGATCGATCGAGAACGGGGCGCTAATTGTCACCGAACGACGATGCTCGATGCGACGATTTCAGAATTGCTATATCTTGCGGTATTCTGCGGATCAAGAAAAATATTGACCAACACGTTTCGTAATTTGTGTGGTAATAGTTAAAGTGTTAATTGACGGATGAACAAAGCTCGAACATCGCTCGATTGGATAGTAACGGCGAAGCGACTATAGTGACGTAATGAACCGCGGACGTCTTTAATTTTGCTGTCCTCCGCGCGACGTCTCACCGCTTCGAAACCGTCACGCCGACAGAGATTCGTCGCGCGTTCGTCTTTCGGAACGGGAATTTTTGTCGCTCGGATACTCGGGGCCGCGTTTCGTGGTATTTAGGTTGTTCCGCTTTTCGCTTGTCGACCGTGGAGCGCTGGCTATTATCCGGGATAGCAGCCACGGAATCGATCGATCGATTCCTTGGTGTTCGTGGGTCCGAGACTTCCCACGAGAGAGCCAGCGCGGCCGCGCGTCAGAGAGAGAGAGAGCGAGCGAGCGATCGAGAGAGAGAGAGAGAGAGAGAGAGAGAGAGAGAGAGAGAAACAACGCGGCTGAGAGAAAGAGAAAGAGACGGAGAGAGACGGAGCGAAAGAGCGAACGCTAGAGGGAGAGCAAGAGGGAAATAACGAGTGAGAGAGAGAGAAGAGAGAGCGAGAGAGGGATAGATGGAAAGGCACCCTAACGCGCCAATATATCCCCTTGAAATTATTTCGTAATGGCCGAGGTATTAAAAGAACGGCTCGCAGCTCGCGCGCTCCAACGTTTAATTACCATCCGTGAACCCATGGGAAAATTATCGAGGCTAATGACGGAAAATCCGTTCGCGTAATTTCCCCTACTTTATAAAAAAGGAAAAAGGACAGAAAAATAGAGGGACAGAGAGGGGCGGTAGCGACGAAGAGGAAAAGTGCGTCGGACGACGACGACGACGACGACGACGACGACGGAACGGAGCGGAGCGGTGCGGGCGAGCACAACGTTTTCGCGAGACGTAATGTAATCGGCTCACGAGGATAGAATTAGCATCGCGAACAAGGCGGCGATTAAGGGGAACACGAGGGTCTCGTCTCGTCTGGTCTCGTCCGGGAACGTCGTCGCCGGCGACGACGGTACAAGTTGAGAACACGCGCATGACAATGGAGCAGCGCTAGAGCTAAGATACCGGCCTTCGCGAAACGATCAATCGGTTCGCTCGCGTTCGTGCCTCGACGAAGAAAATAGTCGCGACGGCGACCGATCCGTAGAGCCAGCGATTGAAAGAGAGAGAGAGAGAAAGTGAGAGAGAGGGAGAGAGAGAGAGAGACAAAGAGGGAGAGAGAGGGAGACAGTCGCTCTAGCGCCGCGATATATCCGCTCGATTTACTTTCTCGACTCCCTTCTGTCTTCCTGTCCTTCCCTTGCCGCTTTCTCGCTGCACAAAAGCCACCAGCGGAGGGGAACAAAAAAAAAGACTCGCTCGTCCGTGCGAGAGCCGCGCGAATATGCACCGCGAGCGCAATTATACGACGAACACACCCGTAAACGCCAGGTAGTAGGCGACGTCGACGGGTACCCGCGACGGGAAAGACAAGGAACGGGGGGGCCGGAACGGGGAACGGGAAAGAGAAGGGGGCGCGAAACCGCGAGAGAAGAAACGGCCTCGTGGAAAAAGACAGAAAGTCGGGGGGCGGGGAGGGAGGAAGGAGCGCGAAAAAAAAATGTACGTAGCGAACGTTCGCCTTCTTCCCATTTTATTGTTCTCCCCTTTCTTTCCATTCTTTTAGCGCGCGAGCGCTGCCTCCTTCGCCCTCCGAGCGTGGATTTCGCCGTTCGTAACCGGGGCGACGCCGATGCCGGCGACCCGTATTACCGAGCGCGTTCGCTTTTCTCTCCTTTTTCCCCCCCCACCTCCCCTCCCTCTCGCTCCCCTCTACCCTCATCCTTTTTTCCTGTCCTCTCCCCCCCCCTTCCCCCGCCATACTCTCTCTTTCCGTCACTGTGTGCGTGTGTGCGAGCGTGTCCACCTCTCTCTCTCTCTCTCCTTCCCCGCGCCGTTTCGAAGACCGACGCGCGGAATTATTTAAAGATCGACGGGACGCGCACGTCGTACCGGGTGTCACCGGCGGGGCGGGCAGCAGGTTCCCGTGGCGTCGCGACGGCCAACGGAAATTTGCGGTCGCGCAGCGCGCGTCCCGCCGCGCCGCGGGGATCAGCCAGCCGGAACCCCGATCGTTACCGATATTTTTCAAACGACTCGAAAGAACGGGCCGAACCGGGTTTACTGGTAGCCTCTATCTCCACTCTGATCGTCATCGATGCCAGCCATCCGCGCGAAAGCAGATAAACGCATAGTTATTGTCGTATAACTAGGTTCTACCGTGTCACCGCTGTCTAACGCGGCGAACTTGAGCGTCTTAATGCGCTGAAACCGTGCTCGTTTCAACCTGTCGGTGGATAAGCGGCTCGCTTAACGTACCCGTACATGTGTTTCCTGTCCGCGGTTCATCCCGGGATCATTCGGACATCGAATGTGTTTGCACCGGTTCGAATGTGCTTCCAAGATGGTTCGAAGATACTAATTTTTGTCAAGATTATATTTCCCAGCGACGAGGTTTCGTGCTAGCTCCGAGACTAGGTCTACCAAAGATCCTCCTCTTCAGCGTTTTCATCCCTACTTTTGGAGATTTGAGACGCTTGAAGCGGACCCAAGGTTTCCCTAAGGCCGCACATGTTTGGAGACCGAACCTTGGGGGTTTCCAGAAACTTGGCAACCATTTTACGCTATGGGCTCGAGCACCTAGCCGCGCTGAGCCCAGGACTGACACCAGACTAACTATACAGTTGTAGACATTTTATGACAAAGAAACTGCATGGAAATATCGTTAAGCTAAGCGGCGATGACAGGCCCAACGCCGTAGCCAAACAATTGGAAAACGAATGTAGAGACTGAACTGGATATTACAACAGTTACGGAACCGGTATTACGACGATTATGAAACCGATATCGGAACTGGTATCGGAACCGATATTAAAGTCGCGGTAGTTCGGGTGTTCGTGGCTATTTGAAGAATTCGAACGGTTGTAATTTTGGTTTTCTATATGCTTCGCAGCTGACATTTTTTTCTGGGAAGCGGCTATTTATCGAGCGGTCGCTGTAATACAGGCGAGAACGGGAGGGAGAGCAAAGTTACCCGTGGCGGTTCGCGAACCATCGTCGATCGCGCGGCCCGCAGCGCACGCTCGGCTTTCCCTTATAAACCATTTACGGGGGCCAGAAGCAAGGCGACGGCCGCCACGTAATTACGCAACCGAACGCACCCCAAGACGCGCCGCCGCGCCGGTAAATTACGGGACACGGTGCCGGGGGCACGCTGGAAAAAGCGGGAAAGAAAGAAAGCCGAAGGGAAGGACACGCGTCGCTGACCCAACCCCTGTCGACCCACACACCACCCCTCGTCCTGCCGACCCCCTTCCTGCGACGACCCTTAGCGTTGTTCCGTGCTCCGGTTCTCTCTCGCGCGCGCAGACTTCGCTCGCGAAATTTGTCCGTTTGCAGCGCGAGTGAATTTAGGGGTGGCGCGGCCGACTAATAACAAAGGGGCTGCTGCTGCCGCCTCTGCTGCTGCTGCTGCTGCTGCACGAAAAGGAGAATGGGTAGCCACGCGGACACGGAGCCCATTCTCCCTCTCCTTCTCTCTCTCTCTCTCTCTCTCTCTCTCCAACTTTCTCTTTTTCTCTTTGCCTCCTTCTCTGTTCTTTGACGAACGAGACAAAACTCATCCCTACATTTTCCCTCGTGATGTCTTATATCCCTCTTTCGCAGTGCACCTCGTTGTCTGAGAAAGGACGAAAGGATCACAATGGGTGGGTCTCTCTTCACCCTGCTGTTCCAAAACCTGTAACAAATAGAACAGTTTTTTTCATGCATTTTATCATAGAGCACGTTGCACGAGGAATCGCCTTATCCGGGAGAACAATACAGTTGCAATATTTTTGTCACATTACTGTGACCTGATTAAACCTTATTAAACCGGTTACGTTTCACGGCTACCTTCGATTCGATGAACAGCAGTTAATGAAAACTGGGGACCTAGGATTGGATCGTTCAAAATGATTCTGCGGTTACTTGCGGGGCGTTTGAACCAACATTTAATTAATCATTCTATCTCTTGGTACAAAAACTTCTAAGGCTCGGAGATAATCGAGATCCCGGTGTATTCGTTGGGACGTGCTGCGACAAATAAAACGTAATCGGTCGAATTAAAACGTAAACGACGAAGAACGGGAGCGGACTTTTCAGGGTGGTCCCGAGATTATTCAAGCAGACTCCGCAATGCTAAACGGAATTGATCCGCGAAGACTTAATCAAAGATAGCCGTGAACGTCCATGAGATCGTTAGAAGCTTTGGGGGGTTAAGCCGTAGGAGCGGACTTAGAAAAAAGAGCTAGACGAAGAGAAGACGAGGATAGAGGAGCGGAGAGGAGGCGGTGGAGGAGACGGAGGAAAGAGAAGGTGGACGACGAGGAAAGGCGGTGACCCGCGGTGCCTGTCTGCCGCGCTGGCCGCGTTTCAGAGCTCTCCCGTGGCGCGCGACGTTATACCCAGCGTGCCTCTCCTCTCTCACTCTCCCTCTCTCTCTCTCTCTCTCTCTCTCTCTCTCTCTCTCTCTCTCTTCGTTCGTAAACCGCGTGTGTGTCGCGTAGGGCGGAGGAGGGAAACGGGTGTCGGTGGGTCTCGTGAGTCTGTCCGCGGGCGACACACACGCTGTGTCGGGACGCGGGCGACCGAGCGGTGGCCCGAACCCGCTCGTTTCAGCTCAGCTCGGTTTGGTTCGGTTCAGCGCGGCGCGGCGCGGCGCGGCACGTCGCGACGACGACGACGGTGACGGTGACGCTCTGGCCAGAGAGAGCGAACGCGGGAACACCGCGAACACCGCCGCTCCGGAAACCAGGGGGGCAGAAGGGGACGAAGGAGCGAGGAGGAAAGGGGGGTGTTGGGAGAAGGAGGTGGAGGAGGAACCAACGTCGACGTTGATCGGGCAGGAGGGTGGGAGGGAGGGGGAGAGGGTAGCGGGTTGGAACGCCAGAGGAATGGAGGGCGACGGGGGGACGACGGGGGGACACGAAGCGGCACAGAGGTTGCCGGTGGCGCGAGGGAGAGACGGCAGTATGGTTGAAGCAGGGTGGCGGCAGCGGAGGAGGTGGAGGCGGAGGTGGAGGAGGATGAGGAGGTGGAGGAGGCGGCGGGGCGGAGGCAAGGGGGGCAGAGGGTGAGCCGCACACCAGCGGCGACTGCGGCTCTGCGAGTAGAGAGCAAGCGACGAGGCGCGGCACAGCGCGGCGCGGCGTGGCGCGGCACGGCGCGGCGCGGCGCGGTGCGGCGCTGCACGGCGAAGAGGAAAGGGGGGCCGCGCGGGGGGAGACGTACCAGGGAGGACGGAGGTAATTTGAGCGTCACACGCCGAGCGAGCGGCAACGAACGAACGCCAGGCAACGTCTATGTGCTACATAAAGAGGGTCCCCCTGTCCTCCCCCTTATGTATCCAACCCATCGCGAACCTACGATGCGACGCGACCCATGTACAACGCGTCCCAAAAGTCCCGTGTTGCCTGCCTGCCTGCCTGCCTGCTGGCTCTGCCTGCCTCTGCCTGCCTCTGCCTCTGCCTCTACCTCTGCCTGCCTGTCTGCCTGACTGGCTGCCTGGTAGCCTGGCTGCCCCGCTTCGTAACCGTGTCCCAGAGAGAACCGCGGCTCTCTGCAGGGATATATAGCGTATATGAGAGACCACGGGCGCGCTGGGCAAGCACTAGCTGGGAAATGGCTTTAACCCGGGTTATCGAGGGACGACGAAACGAGGGGCCGGGGGAAGGAAGGAAGGAAGCGACGGGGGAACGGAATGAACGGACCAACGTACGAACGGTACGTACGTAGGGATGTCGGGGGATGCGAAATTTTTCAGGAGCCAACGCCGCATCAGGACCCACCGTGTTACCGGCGAACGATCGCGTGGGTGTGGTTTTTGGCGGCAAAGCTTCCTCCGAGGAGCACCGACAAATGAAGATTCCTCGCCCCAGGCCCTTCTCTCCGACAGGCTTCACCTGTTCTACCGCCCCCGGGCACCGTTGAATTCGTACGCCGCGCGCCTTCGCTGCTGTATTTTGGATGAGTACGTGCGCGGACATGCGTCCCGCTTGTTTTCCACTCGTTATCCCGCTACTCGCATGCCGGCTCGTTTCCCTTCCCCGTCGAGCCAACGGAAACACTGCTTTCGGGATCGCTGCTACGTTTCAGCGTTATCTCGTACGTCGATCGTTAATATTTAACCGGTTAACGGGCCGATTTCACCGATCGTCGCGAACTCTTCCATGCCGGCCCAATTCGATGGAAACGTTAACGATCGTTTTCTATTTTGGCGAGATGATTCACCGTTAACCCACCTCGTGTATTCTTGGAAAATATTGCAAATTTTGTTTCGAGTTTGCGTGAAACTTGAAATACATCGTAGCTTGAAATATCTCGGTTGCGTTTTCGGACGACTCGAGAGACTCTGGTTCGGTTCGCGCGTCTTCTCGCAGTCTCAGTTAGGGGTAGTTACCCCTTTCGATAACCGAAGGATAGGGAGAGCCTTGACAGTGTCAGACGGGAAAGGGTGGTGGGGAGGGGATCGGGGGGTGTAAGAGGAACGATCGATCGTCTTATCGACGGAGATGGTCACAGGGACTGCCTACCGAACCCTCGTCCGACGAAGACACGGGTATTTCGACCCCATTGGGGGTTGATGGAAGGCCGCGCGCGCGCTGCCGGGCAAGAAGGGAGGAAAGGCAGCAGCTAGAGCAGGCTCTCGGGACGGTAACACGCGCGGTTCACGCGCTCGTTAGAAACTCCGCTCCGGTCCGTGTGTCCCGGCACCGAAACTTCCAGTTTCCCACCGTGCCGGGGAAAAAATATAAAAACCGTATCAGGTGTTTCCCGCGAAACGTTTAAACTTTTTAATGCTCTTCCGATGCGGTGACTCCGCCGCTGAAACGTGATTTACGATCAAAGTTGCAGAACGATAATTTGTTTACCGAGCAAACTCGCGGAAGGGTTCCCCCGTTCTGTCTCTCTTTCTCGCTCTCTCTCTCTCATTCTCTCTTTCGCTCTTTCTCTGATCCTCTCTCTTTCATCCCCTCCCCGAGGGACGCTCGACGGTCCCGTGTGCCTTAATTGCACGACTCGCACCTGTTATTGTTAGAAAACTTGCGGCTGGATTGTTTCCACCACGTGGATGCGCTAACACGTCGGCCTACATAGCCGCAGTTAGTATTCTTTCGACTAATAATAGTTAGATTTCCTGTTGCCTGAATTATGTCACAAGACAGCCAACACAAGAGACGATTTGCAAGACCAAATTTAGAACAGCTACAAGCTTTGAGATTTAACGAAAGTTTCAAAACACAATCGTTTTGTAGAGTGGTGCAGTTTTATCATTAAATGGCCAGTTCAAATATTCCAGGCTAAACCTGCATAATCCGGTCTATATTGAATTAAACCGAAGCCAAACCTTCTGCCACAGAAATAAACTAAACAATCGTAATAACAATATTAGTAATAACAGCAACAGGGATGTGGTCGATACATACACCAGCAAAGCTCGGGTTTGACATGAACTTGTTAGGTCACCCACACCAACACAGGAATACACAGCGTCAAGTATACTAGAAGACGGATACACGAAATTATGCGGCAACCGAGATGTAATTACAGACAAAGCGATATCAAATGTAACAAGGAGATCTTGTAGTACGTACCACTTGGCAGAATACTTAACAAGCAATGATACCAACTTCTCAATTAACGACACCCCCCTCCCCAGCTGGCGAAAGAAAAGAGAAAAGATAGAAGTTTGACAAATGTTTGTTTGCGACTTTGTCTAATTACCAAGTCCCAGTCCCAACGTCGAAACAAACCTAAAAACGAGTAAAACAATTTTACCGAAAATTGGCAAGAAGGACTCGAAAATTTTCTGCCCCGGTGCACCGACGATCGATGCACGGTAAACGACCGAGATCGGGATCGGGATCCGGATCGAAATGGTTCGACCGACGCCCTCGGTGGATCCCCACTAATCAATCCTCGCTCGTCACCCGAAAAACTTTCCGCACCCTCGCGCGGGGGTGATGGCGGTCCGAGTCTTAAAATGGAGTCGGTGGCGATTGATCGGAAACGAATCAGCGGGGCTTCGGGTCGCGCGGACCATTTTCCCCGAGCATTTCGACGAAATTGCCGGTCGAGGAATCGGTGAATTCTCGGCGGTCGTGGTGGGCGTCGAGATGGGTTCGAGGGGGTTGGTGGTGGTGCGCGAGGGAAGCGGGAAAAAGAGAAAAAGGGAGAGAGAAAGAGAGGGCGATCGAGCAAGAGGAAAGAGAGGGAGAGAGAAAGAAAGGGAAGAACGAAAAAATAGATGGAGTTGCTCCGGTATCGGGGCCACGGCGAAAATCCGGATTGGTCGCGGCGGACGGCGATCATAATGGGCGCGGGAGCGATGATAATGGGCGCGCGCAGCGTCTTTCGAAAGTTCCTATCGCAGGCTGTGCGATGTTGGTTGGTGTACTCGCGTGTACACATCGAGTGTCGGTATTGGGGCGGAACGAGCAGGGTGTACACGATCATTTCCTGGTGTGTGTGCGTCTCTCTCTCTCTCTCTCTCTCTCTCTCTCTCTCTTTCTGTACACGCGCGCGTTGCAGAGTGTGTATGTGTGCGCGAGTCTGCGATGCGACGTGACGATATACACCGCGTTCCGAAAGGCTTTCCGCCATATTCGAAGATAGGGTAGCCGCTCTGTGGGCTACGCGATAAAAAATCGGCGGCGTTCGACGGGGGACGAGCATTAACGAAATTGTTGCGGCGCGTTCACCTCCCGCTCGGCACCCACCCCCGTTTCGGTATCTCTGTCCGCCTCTCTTTTCGTTCTAACCTATCCCTCCTTCTCCCTCTCTTTCACGTTTTCACCCTCCTCGACGCCGCGTATGTGGCATTCCTGAAGTCCCCGCCGCGATATCGCCGTGGGGTTGATGAAATTGGTACGTTGATTAAATTGTTGCTTCGAGCCGTCCGCCGAGGAAACCGGGACCAGTCCGCGAAAAACCGGAATATTCGGACCTGGGGACTTAGGGGATGAAGATGTGTACCCCTAACGCCCGGGGAGAAAGACAATTAACTCCGGGAAGACCGAAGCTCCGGGCTGAGCTGACTCTGCCCACGTTCCTGCTCCTTGTTTTTCCAAATGATTCATATTCCCAGGCATCGCGCGATACCACGCAGATTCTCGAAATATAATATTCGAAACATTTCTACCTTGTGTTTTTATTCTTCTCCCTACCCTTTCCAAAATAATATAAAGAATATTTAAAATTCAGTAATTACTTTCTCAAGCGTAGCACCAATGGGTTGTGGAGATTTCTCTGATTGAAACGAGTCCAAACACAAGGTCTATCCGACTAGTTTTACAAACTCAATCTGAATAACAAAGTTAAGAACATACTTACGATCGGTATGTAGGAAGACTATAAAGTTGACCGATATACGTCGTGTTTGGACTCATTCTAATCGGAAGAATCTCAAGAATGCGCTGGCACCACATTCGAAAAGGTAGGACAAAAATGACCGAATTTGAAATTGTCTTTGTTTATTTCTCGTGTTCATCGGACAGCGTCTATCTCGTTTTAGTTTGCTGCATCTATTCTCATATTTTGTCAAGCTTTGCTCGGAGTCGATTCCTGGACGAGGAACAAGGATTTCACTTCCGTGCCGCAAACTCTGCAAATTTAAACGAGCATTACCGTACATACCGAACGAGCAGCAGTAGCTGAAAGAGCCTGCACGTAAATATTGGTTGTGCGGCGCGCGAAACGGAACGATTCTTTATTTGTAAACACCGGTTGCTGCGGTGGTTGTAACAAGGAACGCGTGTCGGTGCTCGCTCGAGGGTCTAGATCATCGCAGGAATAAAAGGATGCGTGAGTGAATGGGAGAACGATGGGAGGGAGAGGATCGTTTGTGTACCGTGCTTTCCGAGTCATAATAGATTAAAGTGGATGCTCGACGCGTATGGCAGCCTGGGAGCTTTGAACGGCAGTCGGAATGCCGCCTGTCTGCGGGCACGCGGAAAAATTAGGTCATCCGCCGGAGCCCGAGTTGTTCTCGATGGGACTGGGTCAGACTCGCGAAACTTCGCCCCATCGTAATTTCGAGTATCTCGCCGCGGTCGTTACTTATCGATGAGTTTCTTCACCCGTTTCCGTCCCCCTTCCCAACCCTACACTTTTCCGCTCCGCAGAGTCCCGCCGATGTTTTTCGAGGCAGTGAATGTGCAATTACATTCTCTCCGTTCTCCCTTTAACGGCTCGCCGTATGTATTCCGTGCTTTAACTCTACACCCAGGGAAATTTCCTATTAACTCTTTGCGGCACAGGATTTCGGATGAAAAATAGACCCATGTTGCACAGAAATTTTATCGGGTTTTAACACCAGGTTTACGGGACTCGTCAAAATGACGGATTCTAATATTTATAATTTACGATTATTGAGATTGTGAAGATCCATCTACGTGGAATTACCATTTCCTTAGGTATATATTATTTAAAAAATGGCTGAAAACTTGGATACACACATTCTTCTTATTTTTATAAAGTAATGTAAAATACTCACTTTTAATGCTCCGTAAACCTAGTGTTAAGTGAAACAAAATTGGTATATTTTTATTAAGGTATAACATCATGTAAAAACATAACAAAATAGTGGTAGTCAATTAAATTTGTTGTTATTGGGCGCGGCTCAAATAGTCCCACCGCGCCATATAGAAAAGATGAAATATAAACCTATGCACATGCAGCTATTGCAGAATTTTGAGGTGGGACTAGAAATGTCGTGGGACACTTTTAATCCCACCGTGCCCCAAAGAGTTGAACGACAGTGTAGAAATTTTTTAATAAATTTGAAACCAAGAGATTAAATTACTCGAATAACAGTTCTACGCACGAGTGCCTACTATTATAATTTTCCAGCTATCCTGTTCGCTCGACGCGGAACGATTTTCGTCTGATATTGCAAATCTTGTGCACGGTGGCGCGCGCGCGCGCGCGCTTTCAAGTTGTCGAGCCAACAAGTCTGGATTATACAAGTAGCTCGGACCGTAAAATATAGTCGGTCCTTTCATTCCCGAGAAGCACAGTTCGGAAATCTTTTTTCTCCTCGTGTCCCGGCAGCGATTTGGCCTTTTAAAGTTCCGCAACACGTCCCTGAAAAAGCCTGTACAACGAGATCTTTATTAAAGTCCGTGCGCGGCCGCTAAAGGGGATGGGAGACTCGAACTTTTCTCCGGGAGAGCAGCCGCTTCGGCAATTCTATGATCGCGTTTATATCACTTTCCTCTGTGCTCCTTCAACAAGTAGAACTCGCCGAAGAAGTTACGGTTTAGTGGCTCGAGCTTCCGATGCCGCAAAACGCGTCGCTCAACGGCTACCCCACGATTCAAACGAATTTTTCTCCGCGTGTGACGCGTTACACCCGCTCACCGAGCAAGTTACCGAAAAATATTAGTCATCAGCAACATATCAGCTCACATTCGGTCATTACTTTTCAACGTATCCGCCGCGAGCACTTGTAACGAAGAACCAATTTACGAATTTCGTCTGCGAAAAATTCCTTCGCGATATTCATCAGTAGATTGCGGATTTTATGCATTCGTGGCAAAAGTGGGTGGGCGCAAAACGGAACATCGATCAGTAACGAGCAATCTTCTCCCGTAAAAAAGACAGTTGGATCTCTCTATGGGGGATCGTACGCTCTCGATCCCGTAGATTTCACTGTAAATCACGTTCTCCAGTGCATCGACCACCATTATTAGTCGCGTTAACGAGAACCTCTGCGGAATGGTCAAATTATCGGTTTGTAACCGTGTATCTCGTTACAGGATGAAATATAATATTGCATGATATAATAGGCGGTCGAGAGACGTCGGCGCGGCATTATGGACCGTCAAACATTGTCCTTTTCATTGGGCTTATTGTCCACGCTGGTTCACGCGTGAAACGCGCGGGCGATCCTGAGATCGCTTATTTGCTTTCTAAAAGAGTAGTAGAAATTATACTGTTCGAACGGGGGTAGTTTATTCCGTGGCCTAACAATTCTAACTTATTGAGAATAGAACAAATTTAACCGTGTCTGATCAGCGCCGTCTGTTTCTACTTATTTCAAACACGACGTCGCCTTCGCCGGCAATCTTCGACTACAGCAACTGTCATGATCGAAAGCTCCGTGGAAAACAGTTCAGATCGGCGTTCCCGAGCTAGCAAGTAGAATCGGCGAGAAATGGGCAGACGCGAGCCCCGGCGAACAAGCAAAATTTAATTGTATAACGCGTCCGCGGTGATTTTAATCGATGTTTATGGAAGCTCGTAAGCTCGGAGAACGTTCGCCGGATGGTGTTGGTGCTCGGCAAGTTTTCGCGATCGATGTTCCCGATAAGGATAGCCTGAATTTTACATTTTCCGTTTCCGGTGTTCTCGCATCGGGATTCCCCAGATTTTCCGCGCTTTGTCGGAAAATCGTTTCTCCAGTTTTCACAATGCCCTCGCCTCTCCGGCTCGCCCCGTTGCCCGCTTAATTCTACAATAATGGGAACAGTGACGGATCGACGAGAGAGAGAGAAAGAGAGAGAGAGAGAGAGAGAGAGAGAGAGAGAGAGAGAGCGCAGCTCCCGCGAGGGAACGCGTAAGCGCGCCGCGTTTATTCAAAGAGGATCAATCGTCCGGATGATCCGGCGTTCGTGGAAACTTCCGGCGAAGTTGCCGCCGAATCCAGCGCGGCCGGGAGCTCATGAATGAACGAGTACGCGGCAAGTTTCCAGCGTTCTCTCGAAACAACGTGTACCAGGGATCCGTTTCTTAGCGGGACAACGGGAACGGTCCTCGACACATTCTGAAACTTTCAAGAGTCGAAGTTCGCGCGGTAACGGCCACGCGGAATCGTCGCCCGTCACCGGAACACGGAAAAATTGAAACGTTCCTACGATCCACGGGCCGATCGTTTGCCTCCAGACGATCTCTCCGGCCGTTTATTAAGGGCCAATGCGCGAGCAACACGTGACTCTCATCGCTCGTAACTGGCTAAGGATTTTACGACTAGCCTGCGGATCTTTTGTGCGATATAAATTTAAAGAATAGTAGGACAACATTAAAAGGATCACAGAAATTTTGATTTGGCTCTTGCTGATTCCGGAGTGAAGATGGACTCGCATAGAGTAGATTTCGTCATGGTTTTAAATCGTATTAATCGAATAGTCTGGAATTCCCTTGCGCAACCGCGATGTCAAAGAACCGAATTGAATAACGTTAAACGAACAGGGGGAGGGAAGAGAATGCGAATAAAATGTTGCATGAACGCAACATTGATTTTTAATCGGTTAAACGAACCCAGCGAAACGAATCCCGGGGATCTAATTGATACGTAACGAACCAGGTCCTATCCCGGCTAATTAACACTGCCCGGAACGCGATAAAATTCGAATCTTAACGAAGCTTAATAAAGTCTCTACTTTATTCTCCCAGGCGAAGAAACTCTCGAGGAAAGTATTACGCGGAGTTACAATCCAGACGCCGTTTTCTGTCCTCGGACGCGCGTGTTACGCTCGAAAACAATCCGAGGCCGGCAATCCTCGCGCGCTCGGCCAGGTAACCGCCGCCGGCAAAAAGTCAATTAATCATATTCCCGCGTCGACAGTTTCGTGGGGCCGGGCGATAAACCCGTATAGGCGTTCATACGAGCGACCTTATGGCCGTGGGTGGTTCGCGGATCACGTTGATCATGGCGTCGGGAGGGTCGAAAGGGGTGGGGACGAGTTATCTCGTCACCCCTAAACACCTCCATATCCAATGCCATCGAATTGCCCGTGCGTGTTCGCGCGTGTTTGCGTCCTCCATGCCAACCGAAATGTTCGAACGGTCATGCGAATAAGGGGATGTTTCGGGGGTGGTTGAGAATACCTGTCCACGCTTCTTTTTCGTGTTTAATTGTCTACTGGAAATCCGTTGAGCCTGAATAATTCACTGTACAGACGGTCCTCGATTAGTCTTACTCGACACGTTTCTTTTTCAAACTCTCTTCGTGTATCCCTGCATATGAAAGATTCCCCCAACCCTGCACCCCTAACGCGAAACTATCCGCGAAACACCGTCTCCCGGTGTGAATATCGGGAAATTTCTTCGCGGAGGATCTCGTAGGCGATGTTGGCCGCGCGCGAGGTTCGGGATGAGGGCAAATAGCAGAGGATCCCTGGGTGTCGTCGTCGTCTTCGTCGTCGTCGACGTAGCAAGGACGAATCACGATCGTCGGTATTCGTGGCGCGGCACACAAAGAGGATAGAAGGTTGATGGAAAGGTCGAGGCGAGGCGGAGTGAAACGAGGGACGAGGATGAAGGAGGAAGACGACGTAGAGAGAAATAGAGAGAGGCAGAGAGAGAGGAAGCGAGAGGAGGAGGAGGAGGAGGTGGCCGAGGCGGAGGGTCGCGCGATTAATTCGCAGAACGACGAAGGATATTCCCGCGGCTGGCCCCATATAAGCCCTCCCTGTCTCTCCCCTTGGCTTCTCCTCAGCCCCGGCAACCGTGCTCTCTCTCTCTCTCTCCCTCTCACTCCTCTCGCATCTCTCTGCTCGCTAGCTAGCTAGCTAGCTCCCTCGCTCGTTCGCTCCGCCGTGTCCGCGGCATTAGGCGTCGATCTACCGAGATACGGAGATCGAGGCGGCGGTGCGCCTCTGGCCTCGTCGATGCCAGGCACGTCTGCCTTTTGGGGCGCTCCTCTTATATATATATATATATGTACGTATATATATAATGTATATATATACATATACATATACATATATATAATATATACACGGCTATGTATATCCACCACCGCGTACATACCCTCCGGTACATATGTACGTGCGGATCTGGCCATCGGGGAGAGATGGAGACCGAGAGAGGCTACATACTTCCAGGTCCTCGCGCGCAACCCTCGTTCGCGTGTGTCCTTGCGCGTGTCTCTCTCCTTCGTGCCCTCCTCTACGTGCGTACCTACACACGGTCCGTGTACGTGTGCGGATAGTTCGTATGTGGAGGATGTTGAAAAAAATGATCCGCGAGCGAACCGGTGCATAGTTGCCGTTAAACTGAATAATGAACGCGCACGTTCTCGCGACTCCGCGCGAGAAACCATCCTTTTTCCTCGAGTCGCGTAGTTCTCGTTCCTCCTAACGCGGATAAGGATTACGCGCCGCTGAGCGATGTCGCCGCGAGTACGATGTTTGTCCGACGATACTTTTCGCACCCCTCGCAAGCCTCTTCTTTCGCTGTGTCTACAGACCGGTCGAGGGGTTGGTTAACAACCGCCGAGATTCGCTCGACAAATTTTTTCGCGGCTTTCCGTTCCAATTGCCCCGATTCGTTGTTAGCGAGGACAAGCATTGCTACGAATTCACCAATTCCGGTAAAATCAAATTTTGGATAAATTTTGATTGCTCTCTCTCTCTCTCTCTCTCTCTCTCGCAAGTTTAACTCTTCCCTTTGTGCATCGACGCGAGATCCGCCAGTGAAAAGGAAAGATTCTAGAAAATAGTTAACGTTGCGAATGCAACAAATCGAGGTAACAAGTGTAAGGGATTTAACCCCTTGCACTACGATGTATTTTACGTTTTCAGTGATCAGAACTTTCTTGTAATACGTAATTTCCCAAGGAAAGGAGAATATTTATGTCTATTGTATGCCTATATGTTCTTCAATAGTTGTACATTGAGAAGGCCAGAATAGAATTGTATTTCGGTTCAAAGGAAACTAATAATATACATATTTATTAGACTCTGTTCAGAATCTTCATCACGAGTCAGTCTCGAGAAAGTAGTGCAAGGGGTTAAGCAGACTTATTAACAACACGTCATTCTCCGGTGTCGGACCTGACCAGACTGCTCGTCCTTTTCTTGTCTTGTTTCGACGTTTGTTTTATCAATAACTTGAACGTATATACAGAATAATAATACATGAAATAATATTATATATACAGTGGCGGAATAAATCTTAGCTTACAACTCGGCCATCCTGACGACAAATCGTCCCGATTTACCGAAATCTTAGCTTACAACTCGGCAGTTCTAAGGGATTTCAGCAATGGGGAGTCTTATTAACGACACATCATTCTCCGGTGTCGGACATGACGAGACGGCTCGTCCTTTTCTCGTCTTGTTTCGACGTTTGTTTTATCAATAACTTGAACGTATATACAGAATAATAATACATGAAATAATATATACATTGGCGGATTAAATCTTAGCTTGCACAAGTTGCGGTTAATATTGTGGAGATATGAGCTCGAGACGTTCCCTTTCGGTTAGCAGAGCGTTATACCGGTATAACAGTATCTGCAACACCCTCGAGATTCCCGAGCCGGCGAATCTCGATCTCTCGAAACCGTGCGATCGCGAGAGCGAAGGGGTTACGGTATCGCTCGGGCGGTTCGCCGGCCGACGTAACAAGCGCGCGAACGGGTTCCCGTATCTTTTAACAACGGCGCTGATTTTTTCCCGGCGGACGCAGCGCCGGCAATAAGTGTCGTCCCGGTGTGTGTCGCGTTGGGATCGCACGGATCGGCGCACGGTCGCGTTACACACGGGAGATCGTTTCTGTAGCGAGGCGATGCTAGGCAGTGCCGAGGCGTGGCGAGGCAAGGCGAGGCAAGGCGAGGCAAGGCGAGACGAGGCGGTGCGGCTTGGCGCGACTCGACTCGACTCGACTCGACTCGACTCGACTCGACGCGACTCGACGCGACTCGACGCGACGTTCTACATACCGATGTGTGTGTGGGTGTGTGCACGTATATGCTCGTGGCGCGGGCGAGCAACTGTGCCGCGCGGCTCCGCTCCGTTCGGCTCGACGCGGTATGTTATGTAGAGGAGGAGGTGGAGGTGGAGGTGGAGGAGGACGAGGTGGAGGTTGGAGGTTGGATGAGGAGGATGTAGGGGGTCGGGAGCGGAGATCGTGGCGCGCGGCGGCGTCCGAGGGGCGCGGTGGCGTCCGCTCCATGTATTATATACGCGGGCGGAACACAGGACGGTCCGTCGGTCCGTCGGGTCCGTCCGTTGGTGGTTCGTCGTTGTACATAAGCGTCGGCCCCATGTAACCAGGGGTGTAGGATCGCGAGGCTCTCCGGGTAGGTTGGTCCTCGTCTAACGGCCGCCGGGCACCGTCTATCCGTCCCGTTTTCGGTCTCGGTCGGTCGCGTTGCTCGCGTGTTGGTGAGCACGCTACGGCTTCCGCGAACCGGGGTCACTTATGTATATAGGACCGAGAGCCAGCCGACTCCGACGGCTCGCTCTCTCCGGTGTACGCGTTCGCCTCGCGAGCTCGCCTGCAGACCAGATCCATAGTTAATTACCGGCCTAATCTCTATTCGCGATTGCCCGAAACCGCTCGTAAATCCCTATCGGTGTGTGCGTGAGTGCGAAGCGCCACCGTGTGCCTCTCTTCCTCCACCCACACACCGCCTTCATCCTCCTCCACCTCCTCCGCCTCCCACCTGCCACCCATCCCTTTGTCCGCGCGATCCCCCTTGCTCTCGATCTTCACCTCTTCCGCCTGTTCGACCTCCTCTCTTGCTCGCTCACTCGCTTCTGTCTGTCTGTCTGTCCGTCTCTGCGTCTCTTGGCGTAGGTTCCCTCCGATTGTTGGAAACCGAGTGGACGAGCAAAGGTGTTTTGGTAAATCAGCATTCTTTGCCGGTGATGGAATTAGGGGTGGCGCTTCGCACGTGTCGCTCTGCTCGATGGATATTTTCTTGTTGGGGCGGGTCCAGGTCGAGGGTCGAATTTTGCATCATGATTGTACCGAGTTAACGCCGAGATTATCGCGTTATTATTGAAATAGTTGATCTCGCGCGTGTACAGTAGTTCGCATGCCTAGCCGCCCGCCCTTGAAACAATTTAACGCGTTCATTGTCACGTGTATTAATACGCGTTTCGCTCAGGTTCAACCTATTTCATTCCCGGTTGCGTCTATCGTGTCTTTTGAAATTGAATGCAGATTTTTAAATAAATTTTCGGGCAGACCGTTCTCGAGTCGGGAACCGCGCGCGTCTACTACGCCGCGTCGCTGTCAATCCACCAAGTTATTCCCGGAACTTTGCGCTTCGGGAACACCGAAAATACTCGCGCCGTTCGACGGATAAAATCGGCAGTATTAGTCTTTCGGTTCGAATTCGACGCAGCTAAAACTGAAATAAACCGATAGGTGTACGCGGTCAACCGATGATCGAATAAGCGCACTCTATTCCCGTTTAATTACTGTCGAGTTATACTGCAATAATTCCGCGAAGCGAGTAAACCTTTCTCACTGTTTCGCTCGCCATCGACGTATCCTATTCTTCTCCCGGATCGGCGTCGGTTATCGCTAAACCACGGCTCTTTCGTGCATTCCTAGTTTACGAGGACTTGTAAGTGCAAGACAGAAACTTTCGTGGAACTTCGTTCTTTTATGCTACACGTAACCCACTCGTACCGATGACGGAGAAAATAAAATTCTACTCCGCAGTCTCGCCGGTAACGACAATGAAAATTTGAATCTGAATAAAAGACGTCTACTTGTCACGGTAACTGATAAAGTCGCCAAAAGTGGTCGTTCGCGCGTTACAGACTCCCGGAGAAGGGGGGTCAATTTACGACACTTTCGAATCACCCTTCTCCCCTCTCCAAGGCGAAAAACTGTAAATTGCCGTCTAACGTTCTAAAAAAAATACACAAACTTAGCGTTCCCTTTCGTCGACGTCTTTTGCTCCTCCCTTGTTCGCATTAGCAGCGCGACACGCGTGAAGATATCGCGATGCATATGGGTTTGGTCAGTCTACCGTGCGTTCCTCCGGTTGGATCGAGAGAGACAGAGAGAGAGAGAGAGAGAGAGAGAGGAGAGGGGAATCGTTAGGGCTAGATACATAGATAGATACATAGGTAAAGGCGGAGAGAGACGGAGAGGTAGACAGATAGCAGGGACGCTGGAAGAGGAAGAGACAAGCTCGGAGAACGGGCGACGGGTAGAACATACGCCGCAGGATCGATCCCCACGATCGATCGGAGCGATATATACCGTTAAGAGGGAATCGGCGAGATCGGCGTGTTCCGGGCTCGACCCGCCGCTTCCGGTCACGAGGAGAGAACCACGCTCACCGAGGAAGCGGTCTCTGTCTCTGTCTGCCCGCTTTCCGCTCCCGTCCTTCTCTCTCTTCGTCTCTCTCTCTCTCTCTCTCTCTCTCTCTGTCTCTCTGTCTCTCTCTGTCTCCCTAACTCTCTTTCTCTCGTGGTTGCTGTCCTCTGGGCTGGTTGGAGAGAGCGGCCGAGCTTCGAGGCTCCTTTCGTGCTGGACGCGATCTTCGCTTGTGCGGCTGACTGGAACGGAAGACGAAGCTCTTGGACCGTAGAGCAGCGAAGTTGGGCAGCGGAGGTACGCGAGTTACGTGGAGGATGCGGGCGAAACCGCGGGCTCGGGATCGGGCTCGGGCTCCGTTTTCCGGCACGGTCTCGATCGCGGAAAGCTGCGCGGCGGCGTCCCGGGAAACCGGCTGGAATTTTTCTTCCCGCAGGATTAACCGAGTCTCTGCCGGAGCAATCGTCTCTCTTCCCACTATCTTGCGCCGATTACGACCGGTCGTTCGTTCCGGCGATGGCTCTCGCGAGCATCTCGCCGCACACGAACGCGTCAACCGACACCGACGAGCACACCGTCGTACCAACACCGACGCGGAGAGGAGATCGCGCGACGATCCGCCGGATGCGAACCCGCGCGCTTGTCCCCGTTCGATCGATTATCGAGGCTCCCGTTCTTTCCTCGTGGCTTTCAGACCAGTCGCAGGAAAGGAACCAGTCCCCGCGAACGTGACGCTCTTCCCGTCCCTCTTTCTCCCCTTCTCTCTCTCTCTCTCTCTCTCTCTCTCTCTCTCTTTCTCTCTCTTTCTCTTTCGCTCGCTCTCATTCTCTAGAGCACGTCGATCCTCCTCTGTTCTACTCTCTCGCTCCCGGCAAGCCAGCCGGGGCTGTATCAGGTTCTCTTTATCGGCCGTTCGGACCGGCTACGTTTCCGTGCTCGCTAAAACGAGGAAGTTCGCTACGGGGAACTGGAGATCGGTCTAATATCCCGAGGAACGCTGCTCGCCTCGCCTCGCCTCGCTTGCCTCGCCCGCTCGGTCGCAGCCTGCGCCCCCGATAGGGTGGCTGCCGGGTATTCTTCAGACCGTTGCCGGAATTGAAGCGCCATTGCCGCGGCGAAATCTGTTGACTTTCCGGCCGCTGATTAGAACTTTCGGTCCTCGGCGAGCAACGCGAAGGCCACCGATTCTGCAGAAACGCTAATACCGCGCCCTCTCCCCTGCTAAGGGAAAACTATCAAACAAATTTGTAGTCTTTGTAATTTTTTACACGAACTCCGCGAAGTATATCGCACCGAGAAAATTACATTCGTTTCGCGCATGTCGTTATTTATAATTCCTATTCGAGGCACGACGTTCGGAGAACTTGCGAACTTTCCGTGACGATGTCTTTTTTCATATTTTACGGCAGAATACAACTCGGTTTCCAATTATATTACGTAAAACACCGTTGCAAGAATAGCAGTGCGAGGGAACACTAACTGGGCTTGCGTATCAATTTATTACCGATCGATAGAATAGCTAATTAAACGCGTGTTAGATTTTAACGCACAGTTTCCTTATTACCGTCGCAGATTCGCGAGCAGACGAACCCTCTTCGTGTATCGGAAGCAAAGAGACGCGACGCGTCGCGCCGGAAACGAAATTCTGTTATCGGGGCGAGCAATTTCGCTCGGGATCACGAGGCGCAACTTTCGTCGACGGTTTTCAACGATTCCCCGGCGCGCGAGTAAGGGAACGAGCCCGGCCCGGTCCGTGGAGCGTGCACGCTCGTTAAACAACCGCGTCTTTAATTAAAAAGGTGGCGGTTTGTCGGGATTCCGTCACGCGAACGCCGATCGATCTTTTCGCGATCGATTAGGGACGATCCCCCCGGGGCCGGGCCGCTGGTAGAACGGTTCGTGGTAGAGGAACCAACAGGGGGGAAAGGGAGAGATGGCGTAGGCTAGGGCCGGCGGGCTGCCACATTGGTCGCAAGACCGGCCGTGGAATCGATCCTTCGCTGACCCTTCCCGAAACAGGGTCACGCGAGGGATATTTCGAAATCGAGGCGCTGCCAGGAAGCATCTCAATTCCGTGAAGCCCTCCGCCCTCGAATTTTCCCGAGCTGCCGAAGCCCTCGATAGCGTCGCGGCGACCGGCTCCAATTGTAGCGGAGGAATTGCCGGCTCCGAGTCTCGAACCCGACAGCCCGGCTCTGGCTATCGAAATCCTTTAACGATCGCATGTTGTTTTTTTTTTTTTCGAACGACTCTGTCGGCGTTTCGCACGGTTCGACAGAGCACCGTGGATTTCGTCGTGCTCCGTTTTTAATTGGTTCCCTTAAGGGAGCCTTCCTTTGCTCGATACTCTCATGTTTTGTAATTACTCAGGAGATTGATTCTAAATGTACCGTGGTTCGTTTATTTTGGAGAACTGAAACTTTTCGAGATTCCTGGCTATGTTACCAGGCTGCAACCTAGAAGATTCTAGAATCGCTTCGACGCGCTGTGCTTCTACTTCGTGGCAAACGGTTGGCCAAGAAGAGATCTCGCAAGAACGCGGCGGATATGCGGCTCGGGCCCGTCCTGGCTTCGGCGAGTCGAAGACCGGCGATCACGAAGAAGCTCGGCCGGTCTGTTCGTGGCCCGGACGGACGATCGCGAGCAGGATGACGGCAGGCGGACGGACGTCGACATCGTCCGGCGAGATCTCCTCTTGGTTCGTGGCTCTCCGCCACGCCGCGGAGCGACCACGCCGAGCCACGCCACGCCGCGAAGAAGTTAATGGCGGCGCGGCGTGGCTCGGCTCGGCTCGGTTCGGCTTGGCGAACCGTGGCTGCTTCTTCCCGGCTTCTCCTCGCGGTATCTTCATCCTGGATCGTCAGCGGCGCGGAGAGAGCACCGCGAGACGAGGGAAAGAAGTCGGCCACACCTCGAACGCAAAGACGGAGCGCTATGACGGTCGCCGGTCGCGGCAAAAACCGTCACCGCGGCACAGTGAACGATGGTTAGCGACCCGTTTCGCGTTCCCTTTCCCCGCCGTTTCTTGCCTCTTTCCCTTTTGACAAATACGTCCAGCCGACGAGCGATTTTCCACCGGCCGACGTCAACGATATCGTCGCGTCTGCGAACCTTGCGGTTATTCAAATCAGCCCGGACACACCTCCCGACTTGTAAAAGCCAAACTGTTCGAGATATTTTCGGGCGCAGTTTATTTTAATACAATGTACACGTTATCGAGTTAATTATGGATCACGGTATCGAGCGACCCCTGTCGCTGACATTTTTCGCCCGACCGGTTCCAACCAATTTTCTACCAGAATCTGCACACGTAATTGGACCTTGATTTCGTTAATGACCGCTGCGATATCATTTTTCGGCTCGTTAATCGTCACTTTGTTGTCGACGTATCATTAAGGTCTCGTGCTTTAGACAGGTCCGCCGGAACCAGGCCAAAGGTATCGAATTATACTGTTGTCCCGATCAATTAGCGTCTATTCGCCGTCAAGTTAGATACTTCTATTGAATTTTCCCTGTTACAATGCTGCTGTTGTTTCGTGATATTGGCATTGCGGAGCATTGAATTGTGATGGTCGCGCTTTTTTCGGGAAATCTGTATCGACTTTGGTTATTTTATTAAAGAGACCGTGGCGCAGCGACTCGTTGCTCGTCGCTGATCCTTGACGAGCGAACAACAGGCGTCCCGTCCTCGCGCCGTTAGGCCTCGTTCTAATCGCGAGTCGCTCGCACGCGGAACTAATTCCAGCGACGAACTTACTCGTAACAGAACGTTACCGGCTAATGAAGTGTACAAGCTGGAAGAAACGAGCCCGGCCGGAGGGACGCGGTGTATAATCGAGCGTAATGACCGCCGCGGATGATTTCGGTGAAAGTGCACCGTTCGGTTCGTCCGTCCGTCCATTTTGTACCGTTGTTGGAAATCGCCTTCTCGGGGGAAGAGAGAAAACAGAGAGACACACGGAGAGAGAGAGAGAGAGCGAGACTGAGGGAGATGTATATATAATAACTTGCGGCTCGGTTTCACGCGATGGACGCGATCGACGGAATCGGTGGCGCTCCAGGCAACGGTAACACAACGTTCCGCCGACAGGAGTACCCGGAGAAAGTACTATCGCGCCGTCGTGCAGAAAACTGTCCGCAGGATTGTTCGGTGATTCGAGCAGGGGGCAACAGGAAGCGAAAGAAACGGGAGCGTTATAAAATGAACGGATCGAGACGCACCTGTGGCTACCGGCGCGGCGAAGAACCTCTTCCCGGACATTCCGTGGCTCTGAATAATTCCCGGTCGTCGGGACTGAAGATTTGAAGATCTCTGACGACTTTCGGCAACTCGCTGCATTTGGTTGCTAAGCTTGATCGCCTAATTTTTGGTCTCTCGAATGATTCTAAAATATCCGCTCCGCGATGTCCCCTGTTTTGCGACCCGCCAGGGTCACCGGCCCTCGGAGGCTCGATGGCAAACGAAAACGCAGCTGTGCTCCGTCGTCGCTTCGGCAGGAAAAATTGAACGTGGCGCAGAGTTAGAAGACCTGGTCGCCGATTAACGGGGAATTGGATCCGCGCTGGTCCCGCGGTTTCGAAACGAGCATATCGACGAAGGCTCGCGCCTCGTTCGTATTTCTGGTGGGCGCGGTGTTGGGCGGTGGTTCGAAATCGGCGTGGAAACTGGGCAACTGGACAATGACGTACGCCGGTAACTGCCGGCTACTGGTTTATTAGGCATGACCCTACCGCAGCACGATCGTGTCTTATACGCGTCCCCCGGTAATGGCCGCCGTTCTGTGCCTGTGCCCGGCCCCAGCCCGGTCGCCGCTCTCTCGTACACGCGTTTCACCGCGGACAAAATGTCGACGGGGATTGCCGAATCGATCGTCCGGTGACGGCTGGCCGCGAGGATCCGCGCTGGAACGAGGTCCGTCGATTATCTTGAGCGCTGCACGCCGCTCTGCCGCCGCACCGCGCCGCGCCACGCCGCGCCATACCGCGCCATACCGCGCCGCGCCGCGCCGATCGTGAGAATCGGCCGAACGCTGGATACAACGGGGAGAGCCAGCCCCGGTGTGAGAACGCCGATCGATGCCCGACCCGAGCAACACGAAAAGACCGAGCGAACATCGAGTGCCCAATGAATTATTCGTTTCATTAATTTATTCGTTTCGCACGCTGACTGCCATGCCGCTTCGCCGACGTCGACGCCGCCGCGGTCGTCAGTGACCGACGACGTTTGACATTTCAAAAATAGAACACGCGAAAGCAGAGTTTTTTCCTCTGATCATCAAATTCGTGGATATCATGCAATTAGGCTTCTGACGCGGACATTTTAAGCGGAATCGACGGATGATGCCGAGGCGACTCTCGGCCTTCGAAGGATTTACGAGAAGGTCTTAGCCGCGGATACCTTATCCCGGGATATCGAGCCTCCCGGAGTCGGAAGGATAAGCCGAATTTCCAAAATTCATGATTACATCGGTCCCCGGGCTCAGGAATTTAGAAAATATACGAAACGAAGGGCCGACTATGTTCCGCGCGAGGTTGTCCACTTCCTGAGGCGGAAACTAATCGGAGCGAATCGTTCTCGCGAGCGTTCTGCTCGTGAAAAAGTAAACGGCGTCCGGCGGAGGGGGTCGAGGCAGCGGAAAGGGGTGGCGAACGCTAATCAACGAAATCGATGTCGGTCTCTTCGACGCTACGGCGGCGATCGATACGAGCCGCGGAGAGCGGCGACGGTTTCGTCGTAGCCGGTTTGTTTTACAGCTCGTTCCCAATTCCTTGAGGAATTCGGCACCGGCACCGGCTCCGGCGCAAGTTCAAGAACTCGATTCCCGGGCCGCAGTTACCCCGCGGAACTCGGCTCCGGCTACGAAACTCCAATTGAATCTGCAACCTTTCAATAAGTTTGACCCCGACACGACACGCAGCGCACCGTCGTCGGCGCGTCGCGTCGCGTCGCGCAGCGCGAAACGGAGCGGAGCAGCCGCGGTCGACGTCATTGCCGCGATCCGTTTTTACGCCGAGCGGAGACGCAATTTTACAGTTTGTGAACACCGGGGAAACGTTCTATGGGTCAACGGAACCTGTTCCAAGCGCCGCGCGAACCCCGAGATTATTGATTATTGAATCTACGTTCGATCCACCGCACGGTGGACCGTTTCTGCAAAACAGGCGGAATTAGTGCAAAAATTTCCATGCCTCGAAACAGATTAGGCCTTTTCCTAAGCTGATACTCGATCTGTTCCTTTCCGAGGATGTGTCCAAACCACTTCATTTATGTCTTGTATCGATAACTTGCCGAATTCGTTTTGACACACCAACTACCGACAAATTTAAAGCCACGGCTGAGGGTTGACGGAGCGGAGGGTTAAGTGTTTGCCGGATTTGTCGAAAATAAACGTTTCGTGTACCAAGGAAGATGCGAGACTGTCGAAATGGAAAAGGCAGCGGTGGATACACGCGGAGGTAAACGAACGGCGAAGCGTTAATCCTCTGAATGGAGGGCGAAGGTTCGCGTAAGAGGGTCGAAACGGGAAGGGAAATCGGTCGTGTCGCCGGAAAAGTAAAGCAACGTTCGCTTAATAACGCGATACACCGTGGGCGCCGGTAAAATCAGCGGAAAGGCGGTTATCGCCGAGCCAGGAACGAGGGTACTCGAAGGCTGCTTTGCATAGGTATGTCGCCCCGCGTCTAGGATTCGTAAGACGCATAAATTTCGCGGGCGACGCTCACGATCCCACGATTCACGGCCGCGCGGATGGGAATTTTCATTAAGGCCGTTTCCATTTGGCAGTCACGATGACTCTACGAGCGATTACGCGGACGAACACGCTTCAAACGATCGGGAGATTATTTTCCCCGATGAGTCATTCTATATCGGTTGCAAAACGCAGTCTCGCTTTTTCCTTTCCTTTACCACATTAACACTAGAACGACCGGGCAATAAATGTGACTGACGTGTATCGCTTTGTAACAGTGACAAGACCATGCCCATTCAGACTTGATACAACTTTTATTGTAATATGCGCTTCAATGAAGAGGTCCATTAAAAAAGCAGCGTACAAGCAGTAGGAGTGGGCTGGACAGCTGTTACGACCCTTGTTCTCTTTCGAAAAACACTACCTGCTTTGCTAATCATTTTTCCAATCTTATCCTTTATTAAGCCCCCGCAAGAAAATATTTTAACCCCTAAGTTAGGACCCCTATCGGGTCCGATGCAGTCTCACTCAAATTTTATGTAACTACTTGCGTTTTCCAATTTACCATTTCGACAGAGACGGATATTAAATATAGCATTAAACATTTTTCAATCGAATCGTTGCGTCTTTAGAGTACATTTTGATAGTACAATCAAGGGTTAAGCTTGAAAGTGACATACAACAAGCACTCCGTTTAATTTTGTCATGTTCTCGAATAAAATCACAAAATCTTTATACAACCTCTCAAGCATAATCTCGGAATAGACGCCGAACAAGAAGCATTCTATTTCCGGCATTAATGACACGTCACACTAAACGATCTGCAATCAATGATAGAATTTTAATAACGCGTTAACCTTAGAACGACCGGGCAATAAATGTGACTGACGTATATCGCTTTGTAACAGTGACAAGACCATGCCCATTCAGACTTCATACAACTTTTATTGTAATGTGTACTTCAATGAAGAGGTCCATTAAAAAATTTCCGATGAAAACACATTTTTACAATTTCAGTAATTGTAAAAGAAAAAATTAAGAACCAATCATTTTGACTGCTCCGATCGTTCTAGTGTTAGCAGCCCGGCGTCTCGTACGCGTGTCAATCGTGATTTCATATTTCACACGAGGAAAATCAAATTACGTTTACGCGTGTACTCCTCGAAAATTATTCCGTACAGCATGACGTTCGGAGAACTTCTAAACTCTGTGAGAATTCTTTTTTCTATTTTGCAAGCTGATGCATTTTATAGAATATTATAACTACGAAGGCTGCGAACTCCTAATACATTCGATTACTCACAATTCGTCGTGAAAGAAAAATTTAATATTTCTGTGAGCACAATTGAAACTTTTATTGTTGCAGCGTCTAAGATCGACGAAAGATTCGGAGCGTGCGAAACGATTGCGGAACCCATGAAAAATTGTAGAGTCTATGAAAAAATTGTAACGTTCGATAAAATATTTGAGTAGCCATGAAAATGAAACGGCGTTCAGAGCCCTTACGATAAGAGGAAGTCTGTGTCTTCGATTTCTTAATATTTCCCGCAAAAATCACGCAGTCCCCGCTTAGTGGACGCGACAGAAACGTTTCCACGTGTCCAGAGAGAACGATAAAACGTTGTAAACAAAGAATGAAACGAAATTGTCTCAGAATCCGATGTCGATGCCCCGGCAGCGGATCATAAAACTCGAAGACCGAGTCACACGCTATTAAATTCGGACGACTTTTCCCTTCCTCGTGGAGTGTTAACAGCCGTACGTCGATGGTTGAAAAAATATTAGCCAGTCGCTGGCAAACATCCGTGCGATTCGCAGCCACCGGAAATTGCTTCGAAGTGCTCTCGCTATTTTCAAGCACGTATTCCGCCGGTTCGCTTCGCGAGTTTTTCTATATTTGTACCCTAGTAAAATGTGATCATATTTTTCGCTCGGATAATTCGATGTTTACGGGAGTTATTTCGCTGGGCTAAAACGACCACGTGCAAATTAACATCGGAACGCGTTTCCGATCAGTGTGACTTTCGGTTTGGCCCACTGTGCGCGGTCGAGTCGACTCTCTTTCGTATCCGAAGCCGTGGGTTTCGAGGGACAGAGAGAAAAAGTGGGAAGAACGGTATCTCTCCGGTACGGGGAATCTAGATTGTAGAGGATTTCGATCGAATCGGTCACGGTGGCCGATTCCGAAGGTTGCTCGCAAGGCCTCGAAAAGAGGCGAGCTCCGAAACGCTCGTCGGATTTTTGAAGTTGGCCGGGCTCGAGTCGAGATTCGTTCCGCGGCACGTGTTTCGCAAGAGGTTCCCGCGCCTCGTGGAATTTCTCGTCGGCCAACCGCGGCCCGGTGTTCTCGTGACGTGGTTGCGAAACAGGAAGCTTGAATTTCGATAATCTCCTCGGTCGGGCTCGCGCCTTCTTTCCTCCACTTTTTTCCTCGTTGTCTCCGTCTTCGTCTTCTTCTCCTTTCTTTTTTTTTTTCTTTCTTTCTTTGACTCGCCTTCGACCGCCTCTCGGGTTCGGTGAAAATGGATCTCGCGTCGCGTCGCGACCAAACGGTCCCTTTCACCTCGCGGAATTCGGGTTCTGATCGTCGAACCCGACCGCCTCGATTTTTCGAGCCGCTTCCTCCTTTAACCTTTTACACACCGAACACGGATCCCGTCAAATTTCTCGTCTACTTTTCTTTTCGTTTCTCCTTAGCCCTTTTTGCCTTCCGATTCCTATCAATTTTATCGCCATCCGTCGTTTTAACCACTTGTTATTGAATATGTGTGACACGACGGATAATTAGGGGAATCGCGGTAATAAATTTGGACGGACGGTGCCCGGTACTATTGTTCTTTCGCGGAGGGATCGAAGAGTCGCTCGATTCTCGCGCGACGTTCGTGTCACTCGCTTCATTTACATAACAGTCGTAACGCGCACTCGAATCCGCTCGGCCTTGCACGATCCGCTGGCTCGTTCATTATGGAGAGATCATTCCTCTGTGCACACTCGCGGCGACGGCTATTTAAATCAGTTAGATGTTGCATTCCGCTAATCGTTGGATCCGACCGACCGTGTTCCCGCGTGGATCACGCCGATACGCGGATTACTAATAGCTCGCACCGCGAGCTTTTTCTTAGTTTGGACGACGACCATCGTCCGACGACGGCGCCAGGGTCTCTCGCGACCTAAAATTTGCAATTTAACTCCTCATTACGAATCAGATTAATTCAGTCGTTCGCGAATCATTTTGTACTAACTATGTAGACATTAAAATGAAAATAAGAATTTTTCTGTAAATGTTGGCTAATGGCTGACCGTGTAAGTTAATAAAAAATGAAACGATGATATTCTCGAATCGTAGACTTTTTGATTTTCTAAAAATCGATACAGTGAAATACTCGAAGACTCAAAATTCAAGGATAATTAAAAAATTAATATAATCATTTTTCTAGAACAACACGCAAGAAAGAACGGAGATGTTATAAAACTGATTGTACCGTTAGCAACAAAGCTTCGTCAACTTTCCGTTTCCTCCGGTGCGAACGGGGCTTTAGCCTCGAATCCCCGGTATTCCGCCGGCAAATTAATTCCCGCGGGGCGAAAAGCGAGTCGCCTCTCAATTTCTAAATTCCGATGCAAACGCGGATAAGTTTCCAAAATCCGATTCCCATGCTCCTCGAATTCCCGAGAAGCTGGAGTCCTGGTCGCACCAGTAAGAATCTCCGTGCCGCGTTGTTTCTGATCTGTGCCCAGCACAATAACTTGGTTCCTGGTTTGATCCAGTTGACCAAACGTTGATTTTGTCGGACTCGTTTTCTCGGAAAAATGCTTTTCGTTCTTTTTCTTCGTGTAACCGTGCAGCTTAGTACAATTGAATTTATCCCGAGCGGTGTCTCTTATAGAACTCCTTGTAATAGCGGTCTACAAAGTGGTTGGGTTCGCGCTAAACATTAGATAAGTTATGGATGCGTTTCCAGAAATGATTCCGCGCATAGCAGAGATGATGTTGGCGAGCTAGATCGGCCGGGTACCCCGGCGGAGTGCGTGGATCGCCTCGAGCTCGGAATTAGAGTACACTTCACGTCCGTAAGACGCGGGGAATCGATGTTTCTCACGTGGACGACCCCGTCGGCCTCGAAACGACTGAAACTTGAATTCCGTATCGACGCGACGCGACGCGACGCGACGGTCGCGTCTCGTCTTGTCGCGCCGTGGCTGGGCAGGATCCCGCGAACCCGCGCCACTTTCCAGCAATTATCGAAGCAACGGAGCCTCTCTCGGCGCGGATCCCACACCGGCTTCAATTTGTAGGCTGGCATTAATTCAATTGCCCCGGCGACAGTTACCAAGGTGGTATACGTGTGGGCGTTTTATCGCCTCGACGGTTATACGCGTCCGACGTTCCCCTGTCTCTCTCGCGCCACGCCGCGTCTCTGCTCTCATCGTTGTCCCTCTCTTTCCTCCCTCCCTCTCTCTCTCTCCCTCTCTCTCTCTCTCCTCTCCCGCCCTGTCTGTCACGCTGTCCCTCTTTCTCCGTCCGCGCCGACACGATAGTCGTTCCGCGTTCCAAAGCTGCGAGGTGCTCTTCGGCCATGGTGATTCAACGGAAAGCGAAAAATCTCGTCGAGCGTTACTCGCCGATCTCCGAACACGTTGCTGCAAATAATTGACCCGGGTGTCGCCCTATGACACGCCCGATCCAACGACCCCCGGGTCACTTTCGACCCGCCTACAAATTTTCCGGTGACCCCTTGCAGAGCCAGCCTCGAAGTCGCGTGTGTCCACGTTCATTTTTCTAATGTGACATAATATCTTGTGAAAATAATGCTAAATACAGTGAACCTGTAGTTAATTCTTCATCCTTTTCTTCAAGTTAGCTCGGGAACATCCGGCTCGCATAAATGTCCGCAGTCGAGCTATTACTCGCGACTCAGCTGACACGTCTGACCATTAGTTACCATTTCTACTTGCAGTTAATATTAATGATTCCGCGATCCTATCCGCTGTCCATCGTATGTTGTTGTTGTCCGTCGTTTAACAGTCCGCGCCGGAATCTCGTGTGGCGCGGACAACTGGATTCGGCTTTAACGGACAACAATATAAATAGAAATAACTGAAGAGACAACGGAAGCTTGACTCGCCGAGCGGCGCGTTACGCAACGAGGCACGAAAGCTTCTCTCGATTAGGGTCCGTGAACGAAAGGCGAGATAGATTATTAAAATTACGAAGCTACTCGCACGAGAATTTTCTCCGATCTTCGTGGCCGGCAAGCGGGTCGGTTAATTAAAAACTGGAATGTCTGTTTGGTTTCTCGGAGCTCGTGTCGGGAAAATATTTCTCGCGCCGAACGATCGGTAGTCCGGTGACCAACGTGCCAGTGGAAGCCGTTAACGGCAGGTGATAAATTAGGGAGCCGGGAAAAACAGGGATTTCTGGAAGTCCGGGTCGATGGAGGTTCCCGCGCGAGCCCGACGCAGCCCGTATCCGAAATTGGAACGGCTTATCCCGCGAATCGAACGAGATTTCGTCGTATCGAAATAGAATGTTTGCTTCGCGGGGACGAAGGCGGGGGCCACGGAGCGGAGCCTGGCTGGCAACGGATTCGGGTATCCGCGACGTGACTTCCGACGCGTCATGATCCACGGGCAGAAAGAAACAGGAAAACCTCGGATGGAAACGTGGGCTCGCGCGCTGGAATCCGCGCGAGCCCGGCAAACTAGAAATACACTTACCGCCGGGGGTGCTCTCCGGTTTTTCATTTTCAACAAATCGATTTTCCTCTCTTCGCATTTTCTTCGTCGCGGGATCAAATTTTCTCACAATCCACCGTGATAGGACCAAAGAAATGTTTGACCCCTACAAGGCCAAGGACCACCCTAATGTCCCGAGACTTGTCCACCTGTTCGGGAACGACCTGTACAGCCGGCCGAAGCGTTCACGAGCGGATCAGCCGTTGTTCCGAGCCTAAGAGCGAGGCCGAAGGAACAGGTAGCGATCGCAGCGAGGAATGATAAAGGAATTGCCGCAAAAAGGCGGCGCGGAATTCGATCGCGCGACGACGGTATTCGTTTTTCATCGGTGTGCAGGTTCGCGCGACGCGAAACAACCTCGGAGACGATGCGAGCGAGGCGCTCGTGTTTGTCTCCGCTGACAAATTACACGGGTCTCGGGCCGGGCTCGGGTCTCGCCGGTCTCGCCGGGTCTCTCTATCATCGCGGCAAACAGCGATAACTCGATGATGGACGAACGCCGCGCCGCGAGGCTCGACGAGGTCGATACAGAGGCACGCATTAGACGCGTATCGTGACGAGGCCGAGTCGGATAAAATGGTGGCGGTCCGCGAGATTTCCACGCTCGGCGCGAAACCCGATGCCCGCGACCTAATCTAATCGCGCGGACGTTTACTCGAGCGACCAGGCTGGGAACCAACCCGGAGGAATCCCGTCGCGACGCTTCGGCGTCGGTGCCAGCGCCAATGTTAGGGCAAACGCTGATCGGAGCAACCAAGAAAATAATGGATTTTTATGCGAAACGAAAATTGCGTTCGTCGCGAGGTAACTGCTCGAGCGTTGGCGGCTCGCGAGAAATCAGCTGCTCTGCGAGTGCGGACGACTAATATTAACGATGAATCATGAAATCATGAAAATATTTAACACTTTGATCGCCAAACCGGAAACCTCAAAAATTCCATAAAATCAAATTAAGGTGCAGTGGGGTAAATCCGTACACGGGGCAAATAGCAGTAGGCCCTTATTTATTCGAATATAAGTTGCATTGTACCAACTGTAAGGTAGAAATCTTCCTTTTTTATTTTTATGTTATTTTATCACTAATCATAATTCCGCTTTTGCCCCATAATATAAGAAAATAAGTTTCAATAATTTTTAAACAGGTAAGTGCAGTTTTGCCCCAGTTTCGGGGAAGTCCGCCCTAGCAGCACTGTTTTTAATATATTAAGAACATCATAAGTTTCAGAAGATATTTTTAATCCAAATTAATGCAACTTAAAGAATACACCATGCGCTAAATAAAAACACTAAGATTATTAGGTTTTAGTGGAATAAATAAATAAATAGTAAACTTTACAATTTCTGAGTCGGTTTTACCCGACTCCACCTGAAGTTATTTAAAGAAATAAAAATTGCAAAAAATCAAATGTATAATACCGAGTAATCCTCCAACTTTCTTGCGTGTTACAGATCCTAATCAAGTTTAGTACAATGAATATATCAACGAAAAAATTCATTTTGAAACCTGCACAAATAATTCCATCACCTGCATATCGGTGACGTGGCATTCGACGTGTTAAAAAGGATGTTAATACAATCGAGCTTTGGCGAACTGCGCTTTCGAAATGGCGTGGTTTCGGCGCTGCCCTAGAAACGGGTCTAACGAATCGGTGTTCCGGATTCGTTTCCCGGAAGATAATAACGATACGGGTCGAATGTCTACGGGGGTGGTGGATATCTTTAGAATAGACCGGCTGACCAATTCCAGGACACTCGGTGGTGCTCTCCCGCCGCGCGTTCTATCGCGGAAAGCGAGCATCTAGGCGACATCAAAGAGACTCGGCCGCGTATTTGCTTAGAAGCCGGAGGATAACAGAGAAACGTCGCTGGCCGGGGCTGCTATCGATGTTTGTTAAACTTCAAAGCCGCCACGGCTGACGTCATCGTTGGGATTGTCGTACGGACAAAGTAAAGGACTATCCCCGGGAAAGTGTAACGCAGTGCCGCGCTGCGATTGTAAACCGCTTCTGTTAGTTGCCGATCGAGCACTCGGCGCCCCCCGTGCACCTGGAGAACACGAACACGCGCGAAATTTTCCGGAAAGTTCCTCGTCGGCTTCGCGAGAACACGCCTTGTGCCTTGCCACTTCGCGCCGCGAACTGGCCCATCGCGTTTGAAAAATAGTTGAACAACAAAATGAATTGGAGAAATGCAAAGCTGCGATGACATTAAACGTATTTGTTTCGCGTTTACCCGAACAGCTGCGTTGCCCCACAGAAGTATCAACAGCAATGAAACCGTGCAAAGTAGAATTCGGCATTTAAAATTCAATTCCGCCGCGAAGTGTCCCCGCAGAAAGTTACGGTCCGAAATTTCCGCTGTCGAGAACTCGCCGAGGAGAAAAGAAAGAAAACTCGGAGCGTCAAAAGTTTCTCAACTTGTCGCGGCAATTATCCGCGGTTACTCCTTCCAGCTCGGGTTCAGTATACAAAGAACAAGAAGTACCAAATTAAGTGGAAAAAAATTCAATTTCGAGGCGAGAAATCTCCGAGGAAAAATCTGCCAAAAAATGCCCGACCAAGCTCACGCGAGAAAAGCGAAGAAAGGCCGAAGTTTCTCAACTTGTCGGGGTGCGATCATCCGTGTAACGTCCCGTATTCGATAAATAACGACGAAGAGACAGGCCTAACGATTGGCGAATTCGATGTCGGTATTCCTCGAAAATTCCGCGGGGGACCGAGAAAAGTTGCTGGGGAAAGAAAATTGAAAATAAAGGTGATCGAGACGTGGAAAGTTTCTCGAGTGTCGCGCGCGGCAATTATCCGTAATTAACCCTCCCGCCCTCCCAGCTGCTGCTAACTCCGATTCATTGTGCGAAGAACAAGAAGTGGCGTGGCGAGCGTTGAAAGGGAAAAACAAACGGGCCGGCGAGAAAGTGCCGGGAGAAAGAGGCAAGGGGGAGGAGAAGAGGGGGAAGAAGAAGGAGCGGATGAACGGAAGGAACGGAAGCGAGAAAAGAAAAAGAGGAAACGTAATAAACCGTGAGTCGATAAAGAGAATCGAGCGATAGGGATCTGTCGAGTGGCCGGGACGGGCCGGGACGGGCCGGTAAGCGCAACAGTGGAATCGTGTATTAAATGCCGGCAAAAAGAGGCGAACGACAAGGGAAATATATCTTGCCGGCCTGTCAGGATACATTTGTCACGTTTGTCCGCTATTTTATCCCATTATTGCGCTCCCTCCCGGTTCCTCCCGTGCGCGCGGAGGAAAGATTTAAAGGTAAACACTCGGAAAGTTTCGCTCTCTCATAATTCCGGGTTTCATGGTGCACGAGGCTGGGAGGGGACCGTAAAGGGGTGAGATTTGTTTCACGCGTTCACCTGCCACAGGCACAGATATACAGGGTGTCCGGAAATTTCGTTCGTTTACAAAATATACGCTAGTTTCTCGTTGCTTCATAAAAATAGCAAGAACGTGTCTGTCCAAATTTTTAACCAATTTTGTAATTCTGAATAGTTCCTCGCGGGTGTATCTTTACAACCTCGATAATCGTAAATTTAAAATGATACTAATACAATTTTGAAATAGTTAAGTTAAGTTAGGATAGGATAGGGACGGCATCGTCTCTCTTTCTCTCTTTCTTGCGAGTCTAGTTTTTTTTGCGGTTTTGTGCGTTTTAAGTTAAGGTAGGATGAGAGCGGAGCGAGGATGGAAGGAGGAGGCGAATTGTGGTTTTAAAAATTGTAACCCTTAGGGGATCAATAATAAACTACACTATATACTATACAATTTTGAAATACTAAAAATAGTATTTTGAGTATTATCTAATAATTAAAGTAGTATTTTGAAAAAGCAACGGAATTTTGTAGGGCGCCTATGCGAGCGAGAATTCGAGGAAGAAAGATTTCCATTTCACGTTGAAGGACGCGACATTTCGTCCCGACCCAACACTTCGCAAGGTACAAGGTCTTTTGATATTATGTCAGAAATTGGATCGATGAGTGAAAGAGAAAGGGACGGGAAGATATATACGCGCTATGTAGGATCGGCAGTCACGTGGACCGAGAGTACTGCCGGCGGAATATTACGACTCGGTGACGTCTGTTAGGACAGTTCCGCTTTAAAAAGAATACTTTAAAAGCCGGAGGGTTTATAACGGGGCCGGGGGTATATAGCACGGCGTATAGTATAGGGAAGGAAGAACTACATATAGAGGTGTAACGAGCAGAACTCAACTCACGAACTCACTCCCAGTTTTTAGTGGCAACTTGTTGCTCTATGCCCATTCATACGGCTCTAACTCCCATTACGTCACGTCACATCAACTTATAATAATGGTAATAGCGGGACCCGTCTGCGAAACCCGAATTCGAAACACGATTATTCCTGTCCACGGTTCTGGCTAAATGTTTTCCCTCGACAGACAAATTAACCGGCGTGCTTTTTCCCTGTGTAATTCCCCGCGCAACCATTTTCGCTCTTTTAAGCTGCTGTTACGCTCACGGCGCTTTCAAAACGATGCACTTTTTATCCCGTTCTCGTTCCTTTTTTTCACCCTTTTCATTTCTTCTCTCCTCTCCTCTTCCTTTCTCCCGTGTAAATTACTTTCTCGTTCTACTTCTACAGGATGATCGGTAACTGATGATACAGCCGAACAGGGGACGATTTTACATTTAAAAATCACGCGAAAATGTAGAATAAAATTTGTTCGCACGACACTTTGGTTTCGGGAAAATCCTAAGAAGAAGTAGAAACGGTTTGTCGTACACAGACGATTCCTGTTATATTGCTTTTAATAAGATTTTAAGAAATTTAAAACATTGAAGATTCAAAGATAATTTAGACGGTCAGTTTGATTTGTTTAAGCGAAACAGGACTTTCGAGCGGAGAAACACATCCTGCTTACACCCTGTTGGGATCCAATTATGCTGTTTACGTGTCGTGGCAGCGGTAAATTGCGCCGACGTTACGTAACCGTATATTTTTCATCAATTTCTTTGCCGCGAGGCGCGGGGAACCCGACGCCATTCCGTAATCGTTCTCTCCCTTGACTTCACACTCGACGCGGCGCACGTCCATGAATATGCGCGGCTGTCCGCGGTTTCCAGCGACCATAACCGCCTGTATATTAAAAGAAGGCGTAGCGTTTCACACCGTGCGAACCACGGACGCGTTCCGCGTTCCCCAGCGCAGGCTTTTTTCGCCGTCGTTGATCCTCGTAAATGAAACCTCCGCCGAAAATTCCCTCGCTTATCATCGAAGGTTTGATCCTGTCTCAAAATTCACTGACGGGAGTTTCTCATAAAAGAAAAATATATATATATAAATGCTGGAAGGTGATAACGCAGTAGGGGAAGCTAGGGAAACGTCTAAGGGGAAGTTAGAGTGGGGGCAGCAAGTCTTGATCTGGCGACGTTGCACGCGCGGAGGGGAGGGAGACTGAACGCGCCACGTGATCGGGCCGCGGCGGGAGGGGAAGTTAGAGTGGGGGAACAAAAGTCTCCGTCAAGCGGAGATTCAGCGTAAATGCCTGGAAGGAAGGCCGACGAAGACAGTCGCGGCACGGCCGTGTGTCGTGCGTTTAAACGAGGCCGGCGGTAAACGTCGCGGTTTAATTTGAATAATAAGCACGGATACGTTAACGACCCCATCGGTCAGGTTCGCGGGAGAGACTTTACGAGACACGCAACTTCTCTTCTCGCCGCTTTGCAACCGCTTTGAGCTCGTATCCGACGCGACGTTTGTCGCGCTTTCCGTCGTTCGAACGCGGACGTCTAATTCCGCGGACTGTAAACGCGTTACGCGCGCCACCGTCGTCTCAGCCTGACTTTTACGAGCGCGAGAACCCCATTCCCGACGTCTCGGTTCTGCACCGAAAAAGCCTCCTATCTCCGATCGGGAACGGAAAATGGAAATTCCAGTGGCGACAACGCGTTTATGTTGGCTCGCTAACAAGGAACATCGGCGACGCTTCACGCTCAGCCAGAGTTTACGGAAATATTCGACGCCGAGCTCCCTTTTCCTAACGCTTTACACGGACTGTTTCCGATCTGGCGGTGTAACTGGAACGGGAGCGGATCCGGATGCGAAAATAAGTTGAGAAGACGGAGCAAAAGGTTCTTGTCCGAGGTTGCGTTTTCGAGAAAATTGAATTCGAAGATTCGCCTGCCGCCGAATGGGAATCGGTTCACAGGGAAGATCATGATCTGCCGATTCCACTTCTTGCGGGCGCTAATGTCGAGAGAATATCAAATTTTCAGATTCGTCAAGCACGCCTGCTCTATCGAATAGAAATCAGATTCCGAAGCTTCCAAGAGCACTCGAGATTCGTTCAAAATATAAAGCTACGAAAACGTAATTTTTCCCACTGTGTTTTGCGAGAGCGAGACTCGCGCGAAATATAAATATCCCTATATTTATAAAGAGTTTTTGCGAGAGGCGGTGGTCGGATCATCCGCGGCCTACACAAGGTTAGTCTATGAAAATGTGAGCTCGCGTAAACACGTCGACGGTCTAATTATAACGGTTTAAAGGTTCGCCGTCAGCGTAATAAAGTCGCGAATCGAAGCGGATCCGCAGCGGACGATCGACCGGGTACCTCCACCCCCTGCCCCCGGCCTCCTACCCCGAATGCCCCGGGTGCATAATCCGGAAAGAAACGGCGTCGGCGAATCCGGGCTCGAGACCGCCATTTAATTTCGAGCGTTCTCCATCGTCGCGGAATCACGTCCACTCTTTATGCAGCTTTTGTTAACCGTGCGGTGAGGGCTGGCAAAACGGGGAGGGCCGGGGGTGTCGGCCAAATGACTTCCGTAATGCGGCCTTTTACACGCAGCCGCGTATGTTAAGCGGCGCATTAAACTTTTACGATACGAACGAACGTACGAAACGGCCGAAATCATTATTATACCGCGCGGGCTTTCATACTTAAATTTGCCGGACCGCGCGCTCTCTCTCTCCCTCTCTCGGACGTCTCGCCCGCGCGCCGTTTTTCCGCTCGCGGCCACCGCGCCGGCCCACTCGGATCTCCCGCTGAAATTAAGGTGCTATCACACGTTTCCGGCCGTGTGATAATGCAATGTAATATAGCGCGCCCCCGTGGGAAAACCTGTCGCAAGTAGAAAACTGGAAATTCCCCGGGAGGAACAAAATGAACGTTTGAACAATTATTTAGTCGTGCTGTCGGCCGCTTCAAATATTACGGTTCCGCTACTGACGTTTTTTTTTTTTCGAGAGAGAAGAGAGAGTTCCACTCTCTGCGAAGATAATTAGAAATTTCTGAATCGCGATTTCGATATCCGAACCCACCAACAAAGGTACCAACAAAGTACACTCTGTGTCGCGTTTGAATAATTTCCCACAAAAGCACGGTTTATTGGAAACAGAGGGCACAAGCGAAGTAGCCGGAGCTAGCAGTCATTTATATTACGTGCTTTATTGTTCCCCTTTTATGTTCTCGCTACCGCCGTATATTTCACTAACAATCTTCGCGATACTACAATGCTTTATCAAATAGCAGCGCAATCTCTGTATGAGACATGAAAATATGCAGAACGAGAAAAAATGTAAAAGAACTCATTTCCTGGAAGTAAAAACCTAAGCGTTGCGGGCTTAAATAACAGACCCCACGCAAAATTAGTAAGGTTCTCGCGAAATAGAAATTGGTCCCTGCGCGTATATCTCTATGGCGCCGGTAGCGAATATTGTTAATCGTACAATAATATACTAAATGAGCAAATCTCGCGAAACAAAAGGATATTTTTAACAGAGAGCGTAGGTGTGCGTAGGTTATTAACGGTTTCAGACTAACTTTTCCCAGTGTCAAAAACTTTTTGATTATTCTCCACCGTCTCGGCTTGAATTTTTTAACAGGGAACTCGTATAACTTCTACGTTTAATCAGAATTGGGATAAAAAACTCGACGATAAATATGTTTCAAAGTCGAATATGCGATATCTCAATGTTAGGAAAACAGTGTGTGCAGCTACGTAATTTTTATATCGTGGATTTCCCTGCCCCTTTTTTCCTCTTTGCTGTTCGATTTTCGCTGTCTTCCGCATTCCTTCGACCCGTCCGCCATTTTGAATCGAAAATACCTCGCAGACACCGCGAGAAGCTCCCCTCGTTCTCGAATTCCTCGGCTTTCAGCGATCGAGGACAGAGAAACCTCACCCTCCCGATCACCGTGCACGGTAATTTTCAGATTACTTAGGGTTATTACTTACGTTTATCGTCGCGGCGTCCTTTCTTCAAGGCAGTTGCGGTGCCCTTTTCTCAAGGCAGACGCTTTCGTTATAGTCGCCGCTGAAAATCGAGTCTCGAACACACGCCGATTCGCCGCGCTTGTTGAAGACTGCTCGGGCGTCGCGGCGCTCGGCACGAGACGGAATTTGGACAATCAAAGGCCGAGGTTACCTAGCTGAAGTGAACCCTCCTCTTCGAGTCTCGAGGCCATCTTAACTCGAACTCATTTCACAGGTAGAGAACCTCGAAATCGTTCGCGGAAACGTTCACGGTCGATTTTGCATCCGTGGAGCTGTTCCGCGAGCTAATCTCGCCTGTCTACAGAATCGTTGAAAACATTAACAAAAATGTTTTTAGCATACAGTCATTTGTATCTCATTTATAACCATTTTTATAAATCGTGTGCTTTTCCGAGAACTGAAGTAAACGTTCGATATTTCACTTTAATGTAATATAAAGACTACCTCAAGGTTTCTGAAAATTATTTATTTCTCAGATAACCGAATTCTCTCGACTATCGCAAACACATGTAGCTACGGTAGTCCTTGAACACGAAAGAGTTTTCTTTCTCCGAGTTTCACAGAACGTTCCCCGGCCATTCTGAAGAATACTTTTTATAGCGGATCATCTTCTCTTTATTCGTTATTTTTTTTTTTTATATCCTGAGCGGTGCTCGGTCGAACGAGGGCTTATCGTTGCAGCACAGTTCACTTATCTCGGCAAGTGACTCGATCTGAAGACACTTTTCCCTTGTCTGGGACAGAAACTTAACAAAGCGGTGTTTTATTAAGTATTACAGTCGCTCTATACCCCCTCACACGCTGATTTCTTGCTCAAGAACATCCTTTGTTTCCCGCTGGTGCCACTGCGGAGACATTAATAATCAAATGTTCAATACTAATAACGCCAATATTATTTTTATTCGAAGTCGGAATAAATAATTTCACAAATGTTCATATTTTTAGATTGCGACCACTACGGACACAGATTGTCACGCATGATACTTTCCTCGACAAACACGGAATACCGTGGCCTACGGAATTTCCAAAGTTCGTAGTATCGATTCGGAAGACCGAATGTGGAATCAATAATTTTTCCTGAAGACGGGTAAGCATTCGGGGAAGCCGATGGATTCCCGAACTTCCGGCTAGAAAATTTCGCTCGGAATTGCTCGAGGTCTCGGGCCGGTAATTCTTTCCGGGGAAAATAACAGAAGGAGCGTGTTTCCGCGTGAATTTCGGTTAAGCCTGGCCCTCGGAAGGCCCGCGGCGGCTTCGAAAACCCCTAAGGACGAGCGAATCTACGCCCCCACATTTTCTGGCTTCCTTCCTCGCCCTCGTCCCGCCGCGGCCACCGACAACGCTACCCGCCACCCGTTTTACCCCCCCCCCCCCCCCCCCCCCCTCTCCCCCCCCCCCGGTACCCGCTACCCGCTCCCCCCCCCCCTCCCCCGCCCCGGCAACCCGCCACCCTCTACCCGCCGACCCGCCAACGCCATCCCCGCGTCGGGATTCTCTCCCCCGTTGTTTCTGCCCGGTCGTTCCCCAGCGAGAGAACCCCGGAGAGAGAGGAGGCTCTCTCCTTCCGAGAATCGGTCGCGCGTTTTTCGCTCGCCCACGGCGCTGCGGATAAACGGGCCGGCGAGGGAACAATTAAACGCGATGGATATTATACCGGGTGGCCGATTTTCGAGCACCTCGAGACCGACGCGACGCTAGACTCGCTACGTGTGCCCGGCGAACAAGACTCGAAAACCGGACTACTGTTGCCGGGCTCTGCAACTAATTTACGCGTCGCGTGAAATTCGATGAGATTTTTTGCAATCGGAGGGTACAGGATCTATGCAAGATTTTGCAAAATAGGATTTCGTTGAAAATTCATCTCCTCTAGCAACGGTTTTAATCAGTTGAAAGTAGTGTCAGAGTTCTCGTAAGTTCGACCGATTACTGTTTCCCATTTGATCGAATCATTTTGTAGCAATAATATATTATGTAAGCAATGCTTGCGTTGCAGAGAAGTTTCAACGGTATCAATTCTCCGGTCCGTGCTCGAATTTTCAGCTTTGTTACACGATAGTTGAATGTATACAACAGTAACTTGTAATTTGCACTCTATTAATGCAAGTTCGTGTAACACGTATAACCAGACCGTGTTTCTTGAAGATTATAAATTTGTAATCTTTTAAATTCCTCTATTTTAAACATCTTAACGCTAGTCGGTTTTACTTTCACAATTACTGAAATTATAAGCACGTTTCCATCAGTTCTCGAATGAACTTCGCTATTCGAGCACATATTTCAATAAATATTGTGTGAAGTCTGGATATTAATTTATTACTCGGTAGTTCTAGTGTTAAGGTGCAAACCTAAAACAATATTATCCTTAGCTTGTAAATGTACAAGGTTTATTTATCACATTTCCGAGCACTAAAAATGCGCAAGGAACACTATTGAGCGACCCTTAAACTGAAACGCCGCGAAATGAAGCATGACCTTGAAACGTCCTTCGCAGTTTTGCCCGTCAGAAGGAGGTTCCGCGTAACTGTTCGGGCACCGGGTATAATCGGAAATACAGTGGCGACGGGATACCCGGTGATTCCCGAAACGTCGGGGATTCCGCGGATTGTTCGCGGGCCGAAAACAGGACACCCAGTACACGGTATAGCGGATCGATTCCCCCTCACCTTTCATCAATAGCTCCGGTGCTCGCGGCGTTAGGAGAGGCTACGTTCCACGGGGAAAAACTCTGGGCCGAAAAGCAGGCCGCGTCGCCGACGACGCCGACGCCGCCGTCTTTCTCCTGCGTGCTGATTAGCCGATCTTCCTCATTACGTTCGGATCATCAGCGTGTTCGAAACGTTTCGTCGCGCATCTGCCTCCTGCGGGATCGAATAACAACCTCTCCGGACACCTTATTTCGAAATTTGAAACCGCAGTCACAACGTTAACATTATCAACACCCTGCCCTGGGTACAATATACAGGGGGGGCACAGCGAATGTACGTTGTTTTATAGAAATGACAAGACTGAATCATCTAAATTTCTCGCAAACTTTTCAACAATGTCTGCTCGGACGAAGTAATTTGTCCAATCATTTCTAGTAGAAACAATTCCGTAAATGTTCAGCAATGATAAAAATGTGGAACCGATCGTTCGAAAGATCGTGGTAGGCGGTTAGTGTTAAAGTGATAGGAAGTTATTGCGGCCGAGATTGAAAAAAAGTTCCTCGTCGCAAAAAGCTAACGCGTCGATCGAAAAACCAATCTGACCCGTTCGAAAAAGAATCCCCCCCACCTAGGGGACGTTGTTTCCCCCTCCACCCTGAGATCGAATGAATCACAGGCGGATCGTGATCCGTTGCTCCTTCGCATCGAGCGGCTCTCTCATCTCGCTCGCGATATTCGCTCGCGTGTATCGGCGGCGGAGGAGCCCGCGACCTCGGGAGAGAGGCGGCGAGAGATAGACCCGGCCTCGAAGCACCGTTTCTCGGAGGCCCTGAAATTCGGTTCCCATTGTTTCGCGGGCCAGCCGCGGGGGCGTACGGGGGTCGGTAGGAGAAGGGGAGGGGGGAGGGGGGCAGGTTCATTGATTTTCGCCGGCGAAGCGTGATGGACGCACGGCGTTTATTGTAATCGTCGAACGAACGGACCCCGGCGGTGCGCGTTTCCTCGCCCCGTTCCATCCAAGGAATTCCTCGCGTCGAGAGCCGCCATCGCCATCGCCATCGCCATCACCATCGTAGCCACCGCTGCCACAGCTCTTGCTCTCTCTCTCTCTCCCCTCTCTCTCTCTCTCTCTCTCTCTCTCTCTCTCTCTCTCTCTCATCGCCCCGAAATTCGATTTTCGTCCGAGCCCCGACGTCCACCGAGGCCAGCGCCGCTGCCGTCGACGCCGACGCCGCTTCTGGTCACGAAACCTTCATTATCCGCGAGCCCGTATCGTAGCTAATCATTTGCTATCGCTGCGGGGGGATATTTCCGAACTCCGCCCCTCCTTTTCGAATCTAATCGCTCCCCTCTGTCGGTCTCTATCTCCCTCGAACCGCTACCATCTACCCTCCTCTCCTTCCCCTTCCTCCTCCACCGCCGACTCCTGCTCTTCGTCCTCTTCCTCTCGCCCATCAGGACGCTAACACGCTCGATGTTTCGTTAATCCTTCGCGGAGGAATAATTGCTGAAGCGCGTGGAACGCGACAACCGATCCTGGGAATCGCGGACCGGGAACGCCAAAGGCACGATCGATGCGCCACGCCACGCTGTCGTTGCGTCGAGGTGAAATTGATCCAGAGGAATTAACCCCGTGTTTTAGGACGCGCACGCTTCGAGAGAGAGAGAGAGAAAGAGTACGCCGGTCCACGATCATTACCGGACTGTCGATGCTGGTCGTTCCTTTGTTATTCGGAACGTTTTTGCCGCCTTTTAAACCAACGGAGACGTTGCATACAGGGTGCCCCGTATAAAGCTTCTGGAAGCCAAATAGTTTCTTCTTGTACGACAAACGCTCGCTGATTTTTCACAGATAACTCGCCGGTGATTCAGAATTTTTCATATTTTCCATAGCTCTCTTCAAATTCCAGATCGTAGTGGGGGTAGCTGTTGTTCTAGTGTTAGAAGTGGACCTAGTAATCTAGTGGAATGAATTTTTAAATATCCCTTAGAGTCACTACAATGCGCACATGCAGTCACATAATTCTTAAATTGTTCTTTATCAGTACGAGAACGCAAGAGCGTTTGTATACCAGCACCGTAGTGGCGTTAATTATCAACTATTGCCGAACTCAAGACCAATCGGATGACCAATCGATAAACAGAATTTACAATGAAGTTTATAACGTAGTTTGGCACGGTGACCGGAGTTGCGAATTCGCATAAACGCGCGGTCTATTCGTCACTCGCGGTGATTAATTGCACTCCCAAGGACACGTCTGGATAGATCCAGCGCGAAAATAGACGTACTCTACAGCTCTAACGTAGAGCAACCTCTCAAGAGGAACAGCTTGATCGGCGGTGAAAATATTTGATCTTCCAGTGAAATTATTTTTCGGCCCGGCATCCGCGCGGTGCGAGCCTTATGGCGGCGATTTCTTTCGCCGGAACAAAAACAGGCGGAAAACTGAAAACGGGGAGGGCTTATCGCGTGACGACACGTTTTTCAGGGCGGATCGGTTGGCACTCTCAGTTGCTACAAAGGAGAACGTTGGGGAAAAAGTTATAGGAGCGAAAAAACCAGTGAGATATAGGGAACCCCCGGCTAATGCGGCGAATGAATCGGGCTGAATCGATGCGCGCCGCTCGCGGAATTTTCTCCGGGCCGGACGTCGGCGATGAATCGACGCGATCCGCGAGAAAGTTATACCTTCCAAGCTTACGGTCTACGTGACAGGCCTCGACGCTGCGTTCTTTCTTGCTCGCAAAAAACCCGCGATCTTGGGACACAATGGACCGTTCACAGATGAACGATTACGGCCGCTCTTGGATCGTTTAGCTGTACCGACCTCTCCTAGTTTCTTCGGACCTCGATCGGTCGTTTCGTTCGCTACGATCAATGTCGTTATTTTTACGAAAAGAGTACATGTAGGTACACGTATTTGCTGTTTTCGTTCAAACAACGACGCGAACAAATATCTTTGCGATCGTGGAACGGTTTCTTTGACTGACGGAGATTCTATACGGGGTGGACCAATAGGTTTCGCCAACCTGAACATGTCATAGAAATATTTCGATGCAAAGATTTCTAGTACGAAGGCACTCATTTTGGAGATATATAAACTCTGCAGTCCAGGCAACTGTACTCTAAGCAATAAGATAAAACTGTTCAAGCATATCTGGTATTAACCCTTAGCACTCAAATGGCGACTGTAAGGCGCCACAAAAATTCCTGTATCATTATTCGAAATATTATTTACATTATTCAATTGGTTTGTATTTAATAAGTTACTAAACGTTTCAGTACTGTACGAGTAAATTGTACCTTTTTCGTATGTCCAGCATGAAGGAATATATATAGAAGGGAAATATTCTACGTCGGAAGAAATGTTCCGTTTTAGAATTAACGCTAGGTTTATGGGACCCGTCAAAATGGCGGGTTCTAATATTTTTAATTTGCGATTATTGAGATTGTGCAGATCCATCTACGTGGAATTACTCAACAAACTCATTTCCTCGGGTATATATTATTTAAAAAATGGCTGAAAACTTGGATAGACACGTTATTCTTATTTTTATAAAGTAATGTAAAATACTCACTTTTAACCTAGTGTTAAAATGGCTTCGAGTGCAAAGGGTTAAGAAAAGCTGTATGTACAAAGTCTTCTGGAAGCGTTGTTACGCGTTATTAAAATTATTGGCAATTTCGCGGAAGAGATAAAAATGTTGCAAGCGCGAATCGCTCCGAAAATAATGGGTAAACCACAGCTGGATGTTGGAGCGAAAAGCAACAATAATAATGGCCGTGACAACGAGTCAACTGAATCGAAATTATTACAGGCTAATTTACAAAAGCCGTGAGTCAAACAGAGGTTGATTTCCTCTATGAAATCGAACGTTTTAATGTTTTCACGTGAGCCGTTCGGCGTCGATCCCCTAAATCCACAGTTGATTACGAGTCTGCGAGGGGTTGGCCGCGTACAATCACGTTTGACGTGGACGATTCCGCGTGGCGGAGCAATTTGCGCGACCGGTTCCCGATGGTCCGAGCGGAGACTCGTTTCCGTCTCCGAAAAATCCCCGGCTTCTGGCATTTTCCTCCCCACGCTCGCTCGCATGCTCGCTCGCTCGTTGACTCGCTTCCTCTTCCACCGTGGGTCGGTTCTCGTTCGTTCGCTCTCTTTCTCTTTCTCTCTCTCTCTCTCTCTCGTTCTCTTGGTTGGCTGTCTCGCTCTCGCTCGATCGGTCTCGCTGCCTAGCGTAAAGCGCGCACACGGGGCGATCGTTCCCGTTCGGCGACGTTAAAAACCGGCGCTTTATAGAGGCCGCGCGCCGGGTAAAGGCCCCGAGAATCCAACGCTTTCCTCTGTCCGTTCCGCTCTTTCCTCCGCCTTCGCCAGTCTCTTTGGCCGTCGTTCGCGCTCCGGAGCTAAAAGGTTTCAGAAATCGTTCGCACGCTTTTCGGCCGCCCCTTCCCGCGCATCGGATAAAGGAAAGACTCTGGCCGAGTTGAACGAGAAATCACGTCGCCCCGGGCGTTTCCCTGGAATCGCAATTCCCGAATGTCTATCCCGTCCTCCTCCTCCTCCACCTCCGCCTCCACCGTCTCCTCCTCCTCCTGATTCCGCTGCTTCTACGTCTCTTCGTCGTCCTCTTCCTCTCTTCTCTCTGTGTGTTGACGCCGCGGCGCGGCACGGCGCGTCGCGCGCATCGCCGCGTCGCTTCGGTCGTCCGGTAAAATTCGAAAATAAAAAATCTCATCTCGTCCCTCTATTTGATGAGAATCGCGCGTCGTTCTCACCGGGACTTTATTTTAATTCCGGCCAGCGGGTCCTCGCCGACTGCGCACGTCCCCTCGCACGCTTCTTCGCTTCCAGCGACCACTCTTCTTAACCCTGAACCCATAAATATTCATCTATGAGAGGACCTCGCGCACAGGTTGCCGACGCCGACGCTGCTGCTGCTGCTGCTGCTGCTGCTGCTCCTCGTTCGCCTCTTCTTTTCCCCGAGTACCTTTTTCAGCGAGTCCTCTTTTTATCGAGACCCGCGGTGATTTATCCTAGTAAATTTATTGGTTCTTTCCTCGACGGCCCCGCTGCACCGGTCCGATCTTCGACGAATTTGGAGATCACCGTTCCCGGTGAACCGGCACGAAAGAGCATTTCGATAGTCGCAAATTGGAAGTCGAACCGATCCCTTTAATCGACGATACCTTCGGACGCGCCGAACGAAAACACGACGCTCGATTCGCAAACAGCGTGGCTAATTGATCAATTAACAACGTGGCCTGGGGCACCGCGCACAAGACTGGTAAAAAGCGTGACGCGCGAAGACAAAGAGACCGGTGGCACCAACAGAGAAACGCTCCGGAGACACACGGCCCGGCGATGCAAAGGCGTGACTCAGCTCCGCTATTGTTACGTGTACTACTCCGTGTTCCTACCTATAGGGAGAACCCGTGACGTATTAATATCGCCGTCGTCTGCCGTTCTGACAGTGCCGACAGATTTTTGACAGAATACATGAAATCTTCTTCTTTACGGAACGTCTTCATTGAACCCTAACGAGGCTGGGTCGCCACATCGAATATTTGATCTGGAAATGTTAATGTTACGGGTCGTGATTAACACTTTGAACGCCCAACTAGAAACCCCCAAAATTCTATAAAATCAAAGTAAGTTATTTAACGAAATAAAAATTGCAAAAAATTGAATGTATGATACTGGGTAATCCTCCAACTTTCTTGCATATTACAGATCCTAATTAAGTTTAGTACAATTAATATATCAACGTAAAAATTCATTTTAAAACCTGCACAAATAATTCCGTCACCGAAAGTGATAAGAAAGTAAAGTGCATGGGAAGGTCCATTCGCGAAGAATGTTGCTAAAATTACTAAGCGGTTGTTGATCGGCGAACGAGGATTCCTGGATCACAAAGAGGATTCCTGGTGTCCAATTCGTTCGACCTTCTTCTTTCTCTTCTCGCAGACCTTACAATTTTCGTGAATTAATTTCACCACGGATTCAATACTTTTCTTCGGCCTTAAGCACTGTGCTCGGAGCAGCTGTTGAGCAAGGCGGGCCTGGTTGTGGCGTTAAATATTCATGATTCCCAAATTGGGCCCCAAACCTGCTTATATAACCAAAACATTTCCTAATTCTGGTCGATCAAAACTGTTCTGTCGTAGGCTCTAGATTATTCGCAAGCCCCAAAGTTCCTCCAGTAGGTCCAAAATCTTTGTAACAGCCACGTCCAGCATCCCAATTGCAGAAGACAGTTAGCGGGTGCTCGCAATCCCCAAATACAAGTCGGACCAGCTGATGGAACAAGAGTCGCCCCCGCTGCGCCAGGAATATTTACGAATTCGGGGTTCGGATAGCCGTGAACGCGAGACGAATCCGTGTTGTTTGCGAGCCGGGTGTTTCTCATTCCGATCGGTGAGACTGTTTCCTCGGCCATCGGTCCGTTAGCGAGGGATTTCGAAGCGGCGAAGTCTCTCTCTCTCTCTCTCTCTCTCTCTCTCTCTCTCGCGCGCGCGCCGGGAACGTTAGGGAAACCGTGATCAGGGTCGTGAAAAGAGTCGCTTCGGCCCTGGCATCATCCTCCCGAAACGGCAGCCTCGGCTGGTTGCCGCGCGCAGGCAGGAAATTCTTTCGACATTGCCGAGAGGCCGCGGGCTCGCTTCTAGGCTCTGCATTGCGGCAACTCTCGAAACGCAGTTTTCGAAATCGGCCGGGCCCGACACGCCGGCGCGACAAGGCCCGCCAGGTGATCGCATAGCAATCGCCGCCGCGCGGCCCCTTTGTTCCTCCGCGCTGGCCGTCCGCGTCGCCACGGTGGACCAGAATCGCAAAATGCTCGACAAAATTCTTGTCTCTGTCAATTACACGTTATTGATCGCGTACAGAACGGTTTCAAGAGTTTTCACGGAAGAGTTTCGCACTCTAAATTAATCCTCTTGTAGATCATTTTCACGTTTCCTCTCGGATCACGATTTTCCGACAAGCACGATGCGAAACCTCGCGGAATTCGAACCGCTTCCGATGAAAAGGAGCCCGCCCTTGGGGGCGACTGTCAAGACTCCGTAGAATCGATACAATTTTTTTAACAAGTTCACCGCCGTGTCACCTGTGCGTGGACGACGGAATTGTTCCTAGAAATTTCAGATTTTAAGTAGCTATCGGTAATTGTTGCGCAACCTTCTGTTCTAAATGGCACCTAGTCAGTTAATAATTGCCGACAACTGACGCTATTCCAGTTTCAAAAATATACCGCAGGGACAGAGGTGGCATTGAATTCGGATTGTTACAGATAATTTGAAAGTTCCTGCGCGGATTTTGAACGAGACGTTAGCGTCCTCTAATTAATCGGATGACGGCGCGGAACGGATTTTGAGGATGTTTGGAACAAATTACGGAGGTTTCGGGTACGATGGTAATTCGTAGGAAGGCGAGGGCGCTCGAAAATAGACGTACATCCCTGTGCACGAGGCTCGCGCGAAATGGGTCCCCGCGAGGCGTAACGTAGAACGTTTTCAGGGCCTCGGGCAGGGCAGATAGGAGGTAGTTAGCAGAGGCAGGCTCGTAAGATTTCGGTGTGGTGGTACGTGTACCTCATCCTGTCCACCCTACCGGCTTTAAGGTGGATCCACACCGGAACAACGTGGCAGCTGCGATAAATTTCGACGGAAACCGGCGTCTCCGACGAGACCCGCCGCCTAACACGCGCCTTCTCCTCCCTGAAATACTATCTGCAGTCGTTCTCCTTCAACTTCGAACACGCATCGACTTCGTCGACGATTTCAATTAACCGAATCGTTTGAAAATTGATAAACAACGCTTCGAACGGTTACCAAACATCATGAATTGTACAGCGGAGAACAACATCTCGACTAAAAGGGGATTGTACGGCGAGCAACACGTCCTGGAAGTTATTTAAACGCCGTTAATCTATCCGATTCAGTCGACCGTGCCGCATGCAAATGGAGAATGTATGAACTATTCAAGGGGTTGCATTGTTCAACCCTTACACCGCTGCGGCAGATGATACACCTACATCAGGCAGTTATCAATAAGACAGTTAGATTGAAGATCTTTGTACGAATACAATGCAATACACATTTCCTCTTCAACGATTCGCAGACATCGGTGGCTCAGGCTCCTCTTTTATCGGGGATTTTATCAACTCCCTCCTTCTTATATTCTGTTACATTTTTCCAGTGCGTTTTCCAGTGTCACAGCAACCGGAGTTGGCTTTCTAATTCCGGCAACATAAGTTTCTGTCGCGGAGGACTCCGGTGGCTCCCGGATCGAGCGATCACGACCGGGTTGAATATTTATCGACGAGAGGGGGAGGACGGGGGTAGAGTCGAGAATAATTTCCGGCGTGCAAACTCGGGACATCGCCGACGGTGGTGTGTCCGCGCGATGTGAGCGCCCCTTAAGGACACGGTCGCCCACCCGCGCACAAACACAGAGGATCGTCGTCAGCTATATACGCGGGGCTCGCGTTGCACATACTTGTGTTCGCCTCTCTCGGCTGCCCCCTCTCACCCCCCGCTTCTTCGAACCCCTCCCACGATCCGTCGGCAAGTACCGGCGATCACTCTCTCTCTCTCTCTCTCTCTCTCTCTCTCTCTCTCTCTCTCTCTCGCTCTCTGTCTGTCGCTCTCCCTGTCTCTTCCTCTTTTTCTCTCTCTAACGCGAGCTCTGTCGGTTGGCACCTCTCCTTCCCTCTCCGTCTCTATCGCTCTCTCCCTCGCTCTCTCGCTCGCCCGCGATATATCCGTCTCCGTCGGGTGCCGCGCGCTGGTTCGTTTCGGACCTGAAGACCGAAGGCAGATCGATCGGACGATTTTCCTCGGGGTTTTCCTCGACGACGACGACCACCCCGCGACGAGTCGAGAAATTGCTCTCAGGGCTCCCGATTCGAGCGAGGAAAAAAAATTCAGGTCGATCGAACGCACTCTCGCGAGAGGGACACGAGGGAAAGGGAGAGGGCGTTCGATGGGGGCTTAGGGGGACTAGGGGAGGAACGACGACGACGACGCCGGTGACGATGACGCCGTCGCCACCGACGACGACGACGACGACGACGAGGATGGCATCGCTGCCGAGAAAGAGCCCGAGTAATTGGGGAAGAGACACCGGGGAAGGGTGGAGAGAGGAAAAAGGTGTCCCCAAACGAAGCGCGGACATCGCGGCTCCTCTCTCTCTCTCTCTCTCTCTGACGGATTTACGTCGGGGAACGAACGAACCAACGAACGAGGTCACGGACTAGAGAAAGAGGAGGCGGCCCGCAATCCGTGAAAAGAAAAAATACCCGTTAAACGAGGATTATGGCAACCTTGAACAAGCCCGCCGCGAACCGAACCGGAGTTTTCGCAAAGTTTCCAGGTGGAAATGATCCTTTCTCCGTCCGCAAGAGCCGTGGATCGCTTCAATTTTTCTCCCGCCTCGACTCGGCTCGGCTCGCCTCGGCCGCCTTTTATACACTTGTTCGCTCGAGTATCAATCCCCCGACTCTATGCCACTTTTGATACAAATCGGACGCGGTCTTCCGCTCGAGTGGACGCCTCGTCGGGACTCTATGTAACTCGAGACGCGCCGTTCCCAAGTTCAACGCTTTGATCGGAGAAAAACGAGTCGTCGAATTAACTGCCGGAAAGTTGATTAGTCACAGCGAAATGTTTCGTCCCGATATTTAGTCTTTCGACGGTGGACACGGACGGTACGGTTGACGGAAGTTTCTGAAAAATAACAAAAAGGCATGCTGCGTCAAGGTGTATCGGAAGCATTACAGGGTGAGAGGAAAAGGGCGGTAGCCGTTCGAAGGTGTCGCGATCACGCGGGGTAAAATTCATCTCATAAATAATTCCCGGCGATCTCCGCGATAAATCAATGTCCGCGGTTTATTTTCCGCGAGAGGTATTTAGAAATTTACGACGAAGCCGCTCCTCTCGGCGCGGCATTGTCGTCCGAGAGAAAATTACAAGGCGGAAGGAGAGAACACAGGTGGGTCGACCGAGCGAAAATTACACCACGCTCGAACAAGTCCGTATGGTTTTTCGTTTGTGCTCCAGCCGCCGCGTGTCGTCCGGTTCTGTTCGGTTCGGTTCGTTCCGTTCCGTTCCGTTCCTCGTTACGCGCGGATAAACGCGATCGGCAGACAACGTCCGAGTGCAACACCGTCGATTTTAATGAAATTTACGATATGTAACAGCTTTTTTGAGAAATATTTCGCACGTACCATAGCTGCGGGATGAAAACAGCCCCCAAAGTCGAGGGTAAAATCCGTATTTGGGGCCCCCTTTGACCTCGTGCCTTCCTCCGAGACTTCTGGCTAGGCGCGGACAGTTGCACCGCTGCAACAGCATAGAAATTTTCAACGATATAACCAAAGAGAACACGAAAATGCAATTAACAGGGAGGAAGGGAGAACGAGAGCATTCGGATATCTTGGTACGGCCCTGGTTTTCGACAAACTCGCCGGGCACTGTCGCCGACCGATAATTCAAGCTGCCGCGCCGCAAACTCGACTGTGTCTGTTCGCGACGCGGCGCAAAGTTGGCGGGACGACGGTGAACAGGGATCGCTTGGTTATCCGAGTAAATACGACGGGAAAAAAACATTATTCCGCAAGGAGAGCGATCCGCGGACGTGAGATCCGACACGTGCAGCTTTATCCCGCCTTTTCCGCCCGACCGATCGTTTCCACTCGTCCGGCGAGCGTACACCGGAACGTCTCCGACGTGATTTCGACGTATCAAGCGCTTGATTGGACATTCGTTAAGCCACAGGCTAGTTGGCATGCTGGCGCAAATTTTCCTCAAACAGCCTGACGCATCGATAGTGTATCAAATTTTGACCCCGTATCGCGACCGGCAGTGTAGTTACGCGGTAAAATGGGAAAAATTAGTTTTTGGCTCGCTTTCCCTGTTTAGGAACATTCTGATAAAAATCTAACAGACGTCGGACACCCGGGTACGTCTATTGTAATTAATTCAGATTTTTATGTAGAACATTCTGGTTGTAGAAACCTCAAAATAATGAGAAAAACTTAGATTTTAAATAATATTAAAATACGTGTTCAGATAAATTTTAACGTCGGAAGAGGGGGAATTAAGATTTTCGAACGACGATAAGGGAAACGATAATAACTCTCGATTTTATGGGTCGGTCACGTTCAACCGATTTATCGATACGGCGTATGGATCGGGCCGGTGCGGCGTCGATTCCCGACCAGTCTCCGTTAAATTACGTGTCGTGGGAACCGAATGGAAAGAACGAACAAAAGAAAACGCAGATAGCAAGCCCCGGTAAAACAAAAGCCGTCGACGAAGAATAATCGCGTCGCGTATCTAGGGAGCCGTTATTTACCGACGCCCGGCGATAAGTAATTGTGAATGCGCCAAAAGTGATCGACCGTCCGTCCGCTGTCCGTTTTAAATCGAACCTACGCTACGCTCCTACACGGACACACGATCGTACGACCGCAATCGAGATACGTTCATCGGTCGACATAAGCTCCGACAACCTTTTCACGGTGTTTGCTGGTATAGCCGTTTAACTATAATGGACGAAATTGGTTGTCGTAAACCGGGACGGCGAATCGAATTCCCGAAACCTGGCCGCGACGGTGAAAGCATTAAAATTTCGAAGGTTCGCGATAGAAATTTTAAGATGTAGTTTCCACCGAGTGTAAAATATTCGAGAAACGAGCTCTTTACATTATTATTATTAATTCGAAATTTCAGCCTCGCGGCTATGAAGCGGACTTGGTTTACACTTAACATTGCGCACGCCAAATCCATTAACTCCGGAAAACAACGAGTAGAGAAAATTGACGACACAGTGTAGATTCATTGTTTCAATTTTTGTCGATCAACGGTGCCGAAAACCTGCTTATCGGAGAGATTAATTTAGCAATTTAAGGCGTCAATCAAGTGTTTAGCCGGAGACTCTGATCAACGATCTTTCCGCCGCTAATGGACCGCATTTCCCCCTGCACTCCATGAACTTGATCGTTCCCCAAATTTCGAATCGATTACGCCGGACGAGAAGTTCAAATTTACAGAAAGGAAAGGATTCTCCGGTTCGAATCACCAATTTTCACGTCCGATCGGCTCCGCACCGTTATCGATAGTTCCTCGGTCTCTGTTTATCGTTCGGCGGTCAGGGAAAGTAACATCGTTAACCTCGGCGCGATGACAAATACCGTGGTGTAATTATCGCGCACACGTCCCGACCGCATCCTCGAGTTTAATGACTCGGGTCCGCTTGATTTTCTTCTTTTACGCGTCGCCGTGCGTACGCGTAACGATGCGCCGAGGAAAAGGGAAGCTGAACGAAGTCGAGCCGAGCCGAGCCGAGCAGGGCATAGCAGAGCGGAGCAGAGCCGGCGTCTCTCTCTCTCTCTCTCTCTCTCTCTCTCTCTCTCTCGAGTTTCGCGAAAGTTTCGCCGCAGAGACGCTTAACGAGAACATAACCTTGTTACGCGATCGGATCGACGTTCGCCGCAACACGACGATACGATAATCTTGTCCCGTTATTGCGTAATTGCATTAACGCTTTTACGCGCATTGAATTTCGAACGCTCGCGTGTGCGCGGCCCAATATGTCCGCGAGCACGATACGAGAGTCGATCCTGGAATATCGACGATCTTCCCTCCACCGAAGTCGAAAGCGCATGCTGTCAAGTCGCCGGTGGAGATAAGATTCGAAACTTCGTCCGCCGCGTGGGCATACACCCCGCGACAAAACTATCAAGTAGCCTAACATGGAAACGATATTTTCTCAAAAAATCGTGTCTCTCGATTAAGAACACTTTGATTGAAAATTCACGATCGATTTGTCCCACCGTCTTTCGATAGACCCCCGGAGGGGGTGCAAGGAGCGAGAGACCTATAAAACTTGAAAGACTTCATTCACTGGGCGCTAATTTCCATTATATCGAATGGTGTTTCATAACATCACACTTAAGTGGCCTCGTACTTGTCACGAGGCGTGCACCAAGATCGATCGAAATCCGTTCGAGTAACGAGCGGCTCCGGCGGCATTCAAGGCAGATTTAATTATCAGCTGTCCGCGTATTAATAGTTTTCGCTATTATTATTCTAGACCGTTGATCGCGTCCGCGCACATGGAGACGGACGAGGATTAATTACTTTATTATTACCCGATAGGCTTTATCTGTTGTCGGAACGCCGGAACACGCGCTAGAGGAACCTCTCTCCCCCCCTCCCCCTCCCCCCGACTCGTCGATCTTCCGGCGGATAGGTGTAATTGCATGATAAAGTGCTTTTCGAACCGTATTGTGTCCCGTGTCTCAAGTCTCCGAGATTTTTCCAACGGCACCGGAGCAAAACAAATTATCGTAGTTAGATTGCGAACAGCGACCTAAGAGAATCACCGGCGGCGAGGGGACGACGGGAGGGGGATGAACGCGGAGCGACCGGAGGTGGAGAGGTTGCAGATAAAAGTGCGTGAGAAGGACTCGGGAGGAGATAACGAGACATCGTTCAGAGGGGACAGCAGGATTTAGCGACAGCAACGGAAGCTTCGTTCTCGCGATTGTTCGTTACAGTTTACCGAAACGGACGTACGAGCCAAAGTAGAAACACCAAACTTTTTTGTTTTTTTTTCTTCTCCATTCCAGGAACTCGTGAGAGTTCTGCACGTGTTTTCAACGTGTTCGCGACAATGTCGAAGCGACCTAACTTTTGTTTAATTTTCGCTTGAGGGAAAAGAGAGAAAAATTAGTTCGGTGTCGTATTTTGATAGGCGGCTGGCAGAGGTCGGTTGGTAATGCTGTGTTCTGGAAAAGTGAAATTTCGTTGACGAAACGGGGCAACGCAGACGAGACCATCGGCTCTCGGGAGACGACGCGCATCGGAAGCCGAAATTGACGGCATAAAGTTCGCGTTTACTGGCGCGTACCGAGAGAGGGAGAGAGAGAGACCGCGCGCGTATCGTGAAGGACGGCACGGTATGACGTCACGCGCCGCTACGACTACGCGTTTAACGAGGCGTCGGTGACGTTACTCTCATAAACTTCGGAGAGAGCTCGTCCCGTCCGCCTACCACGGAAATTCCGAACTCCTTTCGTGCTCTTTAATCCGCTTCGCGAGCGGAGCCACGGACGCGAGAAAGTTTCATCGATCCCGGGGCCGTTCGGATTTATTCGACTGGTTTGATCGAACGGTTTGACCCCTACGAAACATCAAGTTCAATAGGGTATCATCAAATTTAATTCCAGACCTTGGCACCCATGAACTTTACAATCGAACGTTCGCTTATTCGCTTACGTAAAGCTGATCTACACTCTTTCACGGTGATTTAACGCATCACCTGCTAAAGGTAAACTAAAAATTCGGTGCGGGAGCTAAACCGATTAACCCTTTGCGGACTAGGATTCTTTGAAATACTGCATCAGAGGACTTTAGTTCTTGGAAAAAATGAAAATGTGTTCCGGTCTCTTGTTGCCATAATCACTTGGCTTTAAAAATTAAATAGCACACGGCAGAATATTCGAAACGGTGGAATACAGGTGACTCTCATCGAGATCTACTTGATTCTAATACAATAGGGTTGTATAGTGCCACCTGTGTCGCGTTTAGACGAGCGTGTTCGCGGTGCGAAGGGATTGGATCTGCTCTGTTTTATTCGCAGTAAAATTTATCCGCAGGCATGTAACCAGCCAAAGCCGGTCGTCGAAACTTCATCTTGTCCGTTCATCTATCCGTCCGTTAGGATTTCGCGGGGAATTCTTCATCGGAACGCGCGAGTTCATTTGCGTCGGGGCGCAAACATTCGAGATTGTTTTCCCGGCGTCGGGGCGATATATAATACACGGGGATCGTTTTCGACGAGCCAGCATTCCTTACGAACGTCCTCGGGAGTTAGTCACCTCGAGCATCCTTAATTCGATTACTCGTCGATCCTGCGAGCACTCGGTGCCTCGGTTGGCCGTCTTCGACGCTACTTCCTCATCCTTTCGCCCCTTGTCCCTCCTATCAAACCCTCCTATAACTGGCTCTCTCTCTCTCCCTCTCATTCTCTCTCTCTCTCTCTCTCTCTCTCTCTCTCTCTCTCTCTCTATGTACCAAACCGAACGGCGTCATCAATTTCGTGTAAGTGCACCGAGGGTGGCATTCGACACCGCTGATTCCACAATAAACCTCTTTGTTTCGGCCGCGGCCGACGCGTACACCGGTCGGTGATGATTATCAGAAAACTGGGGTGGGGTAGTGTGTCGTTGCTCGTTATCCCGACACAGGTTGAACGCCACCGCCGTCATTTAATGAGATCTAGTCAAGTTAGCGGAACTTTGAACGACGGGTCTCCGATAAATGCGCGCGGCTCTCTAAAACGGAGGACAGTAAAAAGTTTAGTAATGACCTCCGGAGGTCTGCGTCCCACTTACAACGGAATTGTAACAAAGCAACGAACGACGACTGCGTCGGAGCTACGCTAGAAAATGATTCTTGTATCGAGGCTGCGAATTTTATGCATCTATTACAAAAGCGAGTGGACGCCATTTAAAGCGAAGAATAATTCTGTCCTTGTTATGTCATTCGATATAGGACTCTGCGTTTCGGGTCCCCGGATAAATATCGATTCGAGCGAGGCAACGTATTTAAACCTCGTTAAATGTTATTCGACGGACCCATCGGACCACCACATAAAGAGGAACGCCGTTATACAGGTTCGTAGAGGACGCGAAAATCTTTGAACCCGCCCCGAGTTTCCAATAACCTGTGCTCGCGGTTAAAACTCGACCGATCAAAGGATATAGGTGTAACCGCGCGTATCAGCGGACGTAATTGCGCGTCCGCGCAAGTTCAGCGTTCTCCAGTCGACCGACAAGGTAAATTGTAACATCGTCGGGGCAAATAAGGATGGTTAACGGCGATCGGGAGACTGTGAGCGGTCCGGGGAACTGATCCATCTCTCTCTCTCTCTCTCTCTCTCTCTCTCTCTCTCTCTCTCTCTCTCCCTCTCTCCCTTTTTCTCTCCGTCTATCCTCTGGTTGGGTCTTCGAGGAGCATCTCGAAGCTGATCCTTTTTTCGTTAGCGAGTCCCGACAAAGAACCGCGTCCCTAGCCCAGGGTCGATCCCCCTCTCGGACCTTGCCGCGCTCGGCGAGCCCATCGCATCGCGTGCATCGTCGCCATCATCTTCGACGTATACATAATTTCGCTCGGTCGCTCCCTAATCGACCCCTGTCGAGGTCTCTCTTCCCCTCGGAGGTTCGTTTCCCTTCGTCGTCACCGTCCCCTGTGTTCTCCTCGCATCAGGTGCGTCACGAAGCTCTCGGAGTGCCCGGAGGCATCGATTTCGTCGTCGTCGTCGTCGTCGTCGTCCGCGTTGCAACCTGGTCGCCTCGACTCTCTCCATGGCCGCACGTCTCTCCCGTGTCCGTTCCTGAGAAACTACCGCAATCACCTTCCTCGTTCGGCATCTTCGGCATGAGCGAGACGGGTCATTTTGTTTTTTTCTTTGAAGGGGCAGCATCGAACTCGCCGGGTACCAAACCCGATGGACGAGCAGAGATACGCGTCTTTGATTCGGTCCGCGGCGACGACCGCGATCCTTTGGCCTCTTTGCACCTAGAGAACCCTACGATAGGACGTAGGGTCGAGGCAAAGGAAGGTCGAGAAAAAGGGGGGTGGGTGAAAGGGGGGGTGGCGCGGAGGGTTGTCGGCGATGGTTCGTCGTTGGGGTGGTGGACGAAGGATGGACCGAGGGAGAGAGTCAGAGCGGGGTTCGGGGGAGGGGAGGATTCTAGGAAGGTGGCAGCAGAGGGTGTAGAATGGGTCGTCGGCAGAGGGTGCAGGAGGGTGGTGGTCGTGAAGGGTGGCCGAGGGTGGCGGACAGAGGGTGGAGAGCTAGAAGACCGAGGGAGGGTGAAAGCGGGGTGGAACGGGGGGGAGAGGTGGACGCCTAGCTGGAAACGCGTCGGTTCGCCGGCACACTAAGTATAGGCGTCCTCGCGACGCCGGCCGTCAATATACCACCCCTAACTAACCCCCCGGGGGGTCCGTGGGTGTTACTGGCTGGTAGGAGCGAGACCGAGGGACGAAAGTATGGGACTGCGCGCGGAGCGTTGGTGCGAGAGACGGTTAGCGAGGAAGAAGGTGGGACGAGGAGCCAGATAGCCGGACGGATATGGAAGGAACGGAGACGGCGAGAACACGAGGAGGGTGGGTTGCTTCTGCACGAGGGATCGTCGCCGTCGCCGTTCCCGATGCCGTCGTCGTACCGCCGTACCGTCGTACCGTCGTCGTCGTCGTCGTCGTCGTCGTCGTACCGTCGCACCGTCGCACCGTCGACGTCGTCGTCGTTCTCGTCGTCGACGTCCTCGATGTGGTTGTGTGTAGGTGTGCGCGCGAGGGTAGGTGGGCACCATCCAACCATCCTATCCCATCCTATCCTCCTGGCGCTATCCTATCCTGGCGTAGCTTAGTTTAGCTTAGGGCCCTGCCACCCGGGAGGCTGCCGGCGTCGTCGGTGGGAAAGAGGTGGTCGGTTACGGACGAAGTCCAACGGGAGCGCGACGAGGAGAGACTTATACCGGGCAACTATGGCTAGAGGAAGAGAATGCCGGCGTGAACGAAGACAGACCGGGTAGACACTACGGGAGCGAGAGAGGAAGACGGAGAGAGGAACACCGGGAGGACGAAGATAGTACCGGGTATAGGGTTGGTGGTAGGACATTGCGGATATATTCGCCCCTATCCAGCAAACCGGCCTCCTCCGCGCACCACCGACCGACGGCGTAGCAGCATCCTCTCCGGCGTTTCTCTCTCCTGACCATCCTGCGACGTAATCAGCGAGAGAACCACCGCCACCACCCACCCGGCCCACTCACCCTTCGCCAACCCACCCACCATCGACCCCTTTCTGCTCCACCTCCTCCGCCTCATCCTCATCCTCTTGCTCTTCCTCCTCATCCCACCTTCGTCTCGCGTCTCACCGCGACCACCTACCACCACCCTCTGCAACCCACTCCCCTCGGACGCCCGTTGCCCGCCTGCTTTGCGCTACCCCTCGGCATCCCTTACCGGCTGCCGTGGCATGCATCTATCCGGACGTCTATCTACCTATCTATCTCGATGCACTGGGTGTCCGCCCGAAAACCGGCATCCATTTCTCTCCTAGCGCGAATCCGGCCATCCAACCTCGCTGACGATCCCCGACCACCCCCCACCACCCCCCTGTTCGACCCACGCCACCCTCCTAGCGCACCCTCACCCCCGAGCAACCCATCGCCGCGGCTCAACCCTCTTCCCCTCCCTCCTCGTCATCCCCCCGGACCCGCGATGCGATCGTTCCCGTGCTAGATCCTTAATGGCGATCACGGTCCCAGATACCCCGGGTAATTCCCGGACGAAACGCCACGGATTATAATATCGTGGTATTTCGCCGAAAAATTTGCTCGGCTGTTACCCGAGACCGGTCTACGATCTCGATAATTAGGTGTCTCGCATTCGAGCGATGCCCCATCGAAACAGACGAATTCGTGATCATCGGTGATCGGGAATTTTCTAGTCGCGAAATATCGTGTCACGAATTGCGGTCTATATTCGTTGAAATAAGAGGTACAGCTGCCCGCGTAAAGTATTAAAGTTGCATACTTAAACATAAACTTTCCTGCTGTAATCTAGAAACATTGGATTCAAGAAGTTTCCATAACTCGAGGATTCTATCGAGCTTCAAATTGAATAATATGTTTGACAACGTTTGTCAAGTTCGCAATAATATGCTTAAAATTGTAGAACATCACTTTGGAGCAGTGAGACATAACAAGCTCTAATGGAAAGTGGAATCCAGATTGTGAAAGTTAATGACTGATTCTACCGGTTGACTAATTGGTTTGTGTACGCTCGCCTTGGTCCCGTCAATGAGATTGTACAGCGAGAGAAGAGGCAGAACTTTGAATACGGTCTCCGGCATCAAAGTCGACGTTGATATTGGAATATTTTGCAAGAAATTAGCTCCTCGTTGGAACGTGTGCAAGTAATTCTGTGCGCACTGTTATTGTAAAATTAGTGTGATAGCGAGCGAGAGAGCGTACGAGCACACTTTTATCCCGGTGTGTACAACGTGTATAGTAGCTGGAACGAGCAGCGTCGTTCGTCATCGAGTGAATCGCGCGCGTCCCTCCTCACGTTTCTCTCTTTGTCCGGGCCGTTTGAATACATTCTTTTCACTTTCGTCGAGAGGACAGCGTTGATTTCATTCACAAGTATTCACGGTACTTCATAAGGTCCGACCTGACGATCCTTAATGGTCCTCCACCTTATTTAACGTCAGCCTCTCTCGGAAGTGCTTAAAGTTCCTTTTAACGGGGAAACTTGCTCCGTAAACGAACCGAGCGAGAACCAAAGTAACCATTCCTCGGATTAGAGAAAGAATCTGGTATAAACGGGTGACGGCGGAAAGGATTCTCGAAACAATAACACTTGTACGCGCTATCTACCCACCCCTTTTACGATTCAATTACTAATTCCGTAATACCCGCGCCGACTTGTCGCTCAGCGACTGCGAAATGACTCAACCATTTTCCGCTTAGTCGAATATTATTACCTACAAATATTTTAAACAAATTTGAACTCATTTTTCACACGTACCCCCTGAGTTTCCCATTGGCCCCTGAGAGTTGAAAATTTGTTTGCTCGGTTGTAGGTTTGTCCGTTCAAAAGTTTTGCAAAAATTTCGTTCAAAATCAATTTTAAAAATACCATAAACGGTGCACGTCACTTACCAATTTTTGGGAATCTGTCGAGAAGAGACCAGTGCGCCAATTCTTTCGGAACTTAGTGTTCAGCACAGCACAAAGATTCCAATTTTTTATCACTCTTAACTTGATTGTTGAATTAGACACTTCCAGAATCTACCCGCAAAAATGACAACTCGCCCGCCTGTTTTCACTCCTACTTTGTCAAAGTCTCGCGATAAACTGCACGTGCAAACAAAGTTGCGAGCCGTTAAGAAGAAAAATTCCCACTCCAGCTCGGTCCGGTCATTTTTGCAGACGGCATTACAAACAGTTCAAGACCGTTTAAGACTTTTACTGCCAAACTAGAAACCTCAAAAATTCCATCGAAACCAAGGTGTTATTTAATGAAATAAAAATCGAAAAAAATTAAATGTATGACATTGACTAGTCCTTCAACTTTCTTACATCTTACTGATCCTAATCAAATTTATTAGTATTTAAATTCTAAATCTAAATTTAGTATTAACGTGAAAATTTATTTTAAAACTTGGACAAATAATTCCATCACCCACATGTGGGTGACATGCCAGTCAACGTGTTAATACATCGTCGTAAAACCCGGCGGACAGGGAATAAAGCTGGAAAAAGATGAAAAAAAAAGAACACCGCCGAATTATCCGCGGTACTCGAAACAATCGCGTCCCCCTGCCTCCTCCACCGCTCTATTCCATCCCCGAAGAGAGTTGTATAATTCGAGTATATCACGGGCGGCGGATAATTGCGGTGACACGGCGGTTCAAGTTTTTTTACCATGGTCGGCGTTGGAATCACGGCCAATTACGAAGGTGAGCGAGGACGAATGACCGTGTGGGAATACGGCGAAGTGTACACGTGTATCTGTTATTGCGATATGGATGTTAATAGGTTAGGGGGTCTCTCCGGAGAATGTGGGGTGAATCACGATTTCGATAAGGGTTTATATTCCTCCCGCTCTCGTCCATTCTTGCCTACCTCCTCTCTCACCCTCTACGCTATTCCTCTTTCGCCTCTTCTCTCTCCGGCCGTCGCACCACATATATTCTCTCGTTATTCTCTCTGTCTCTCGCACGTACACACAGACATCCATCCCCCGCTCTATCTTTCTCTCTCCCGCGAGTCTCTCTGTGCTCTACCCTTTCTCTTTCCGGCGTTTCTCTCCCTCTTCTTCCAGCGGGTCGCTCATTGAAAACCGGCTCTAGGGCTTCGAACGTGCCGGGTTTGCTTGCACGTATACGGGTGCAGACCCGCGTGTTTGTACACTTCGCCGGGCGAGACACGCGTGTTCCGTCTATACGTATGCACTTACTTTATAGCGGCGACGTCGGAAACACGTGTCCGGCTCGTTAGAGCACGCCGAGCACCGGCCGTTTTCGCTCGCGGGACTCTCTGTCACCGGCATATTTGTAACGGCCGTCGATGAGGGGCCCGCCGCGCCGCGGTGGCTCGTTGCGACAGGATTTCGTGTACCGATGCTATTGATATATTATGGCTTTAGCTCTGCGGATAGTTTACGAGCCCCCGACCGCCCGGACGCCTCCCGACACTGCTCTAACTCCTCGCGCCGCCTTATCGCGCCCCCTGCCAACCTTCATGCATACATGTACGGTAGAGCCTCGCTCGTTGCACGAAACGTGCAAAAATCGCCAAACCAGAAACGGGAGGGGGCCTTCCTAGAAAATGAATGAAATGGTGGACGGAAAAATGTGAAAAATGAAGTGCAAGCGACGAGTTAACTCGTCTACCTCGGTTAACAGGTAGAAGTCGACACGGTTCGGCTGGAAGCTGACGAACAATCGGCCGGACAGAAGGCACACGATTTCATTCAGGGAACCGGGGATCGTTGTTACTGAAATTCTGTTGATCCTTCCCGTTAATCACGACTATTTACGTAACCAGCTGTTCCGAATACTTTCCACTCGTGGAGGAGCGAGGGAGCAAGTTCGTAACTTCGTCGAGCGACTGAACGGATTATACCGTTGATTGTGTAGAACCAAGACTGGAAGTACCGGCGGCGCGAGCCCAGTTTTAAACTTCATAGAAACACGCCTTCTATTCGTCCTCGCCAAACCCCCGAACGAAACTTTCCGTGGGGATGGGGGACGTGGTAGGATGAGAACACGCGAATCTTCGAACCCTGTTACGAAAGTAAATCGGCATAACCGCTCAACAAGTTAGACAAGCATTAATCGTATCATTTCCCCTCGTAAATGAATTATAGAAAACTGCACCACGATAATGCCCGCCCTATTAACCGCAACCTTAACCCCTTCCTTTTACAATTGCCGTCCCAACTCTAACCCTTATTTTTCCATTACGAACACGCGTTGCGCCTCGTGAACACAATGCGAAGGGAGAAATATTCGTACTTGAATTTCAGTTCGAAATCTTGCGGATCAAATGCGAGGGAAACCGGCCAGACGCATCTCTGGCAGGCAGTAAATAATGTAACAAGCGTCTAATAAGTTTGATTGATAGCTTAACGCTTGCAAATAGTTTTCGGGTAGTTGCCCGGTCTAATCTTACCCCGGAGACCGGCGACCTTCATCGTGGATGCGATAACTCGGCTCGTTTACAATTCCGCTTTTCCTCGTCGAAAACGCCGATAAATAAATCCTAACTATCACGGCAAACATCTGATATTTGCCGGTCGGATATATTTTTCTTCTGTTGCCGGGTAAATATTCCTGGAGACCCGGGAACCGGCCTCGTCTCGCCTCGCCTCGCCTCGCCTCGGCACGGCTCGGCTCGCGTAATCGCGGACGCGACAACGATAAAAGGTCCCCGCGCGGTCGGATGGCCGACCCTCGCTTCCGATGCTGGACGGAATCGTATAACGGGCACCGAGTTTCGGATCCGTAACTTTCCGAGCACCGTGTACACAACGCCGAGCGCCGCGGCTTGTTCAGAGCCGAGGCTCACGGTCCGCAGGGCATGTAAACCGCGTAGATGTAAACCGGAGCGCGCGAGTGTTGGTCTAGGGCGTCCTACACTTCCTCGCGTGGAGGGACGCACATAGCCGATGGTACATCTAGCCAAGGTGTACAGGGTGAATCATGTGGCCCGTCCTCCCCGATCATTCAACTACGCAATTTAGCTTCCATTTCTTCCACTGGGGTTGTTGTCCACGGTAATCGACTCCCTTGCGTTACTTCTTATTTTTAAGCGTTTTATTCTCACGAAGGCTGACTACGTGCAACGTAATATTTTCTGCATGAATTAGGGTGGACAGCTATTACAACTACCAACATAGATCGGCCATCTTCTTCCGAGGACCAGATCGTAAAGCCTCGTTCAGACCTGAACATTTCGACGAACATCGCGCCGAACAGTGACCGAAACGCAAAATCGACATTAATTTCGGCGAACCGAACGGCTCGAATTCGCGTTTCGGTCGCTGTTCGTCGAAATGTTCAGATCTGTACGAGGCTTTTGATGTATGTCGAAAAACCGACAAGTGATGGATCGACCGTGTGCACGGACGCAAACGCGTAGGACTTGTAAATCTGTTTGCAGGACAGATCGCATAATTGATGAAATCCACGCGGCAGCCTTTAGTGTATATGAATGGGTTTGCCACCATCTTTTAGATTTTTTGTGTTTATCCTGCGCGGTTAACGAGTATTGAATGTAAATACATGCTGCTCCAGCTTCCACAGTTTGCAAGAAATTTTGTAAATCACCCAAATACGATCTGTTCGTTGCGCTGGTCACGGGATTAATGTCGATCTCCGTCCCGTCCGCCGATCGGCATACTATTCGGCGCGCCGTTCGGTTCGCCGGAATTAACGTCGATTTTGCGTTTCGTTCGCTGTTTCGGCGCAGTGTTCGTCGAAACGTTCAGGTCTGTACGAGGCTTAACACAGATGCGTCAGTGTCGCCGTTTGTTTGGCGAAGCGGATAAAGGTGAAAGAAAGTTGATTTCGCGCGCGAGGTGAGACCCCTAGCGGATAGACGGTGCAGCCTCGAAGTGTGACGAAATACCCGCGAAAAAGTGGGTACCGAACGTGTATCAGGCTAGGCGAACGATCGCGGCGGGTAAGTCGTGTGGTTCAGCCTGTAGGAAGCGGCAGCAGGGGCTAGGTACTATCTGGTATCTAGTAATACCGGGTACTAGGTAGGTACGCGCCGCGGACGCCAAATAGTGGTTCGCATATTCAGAGAGATAGCGACGTCGCTCGGTGCGATCGCCCCTGATTTAGGCCTCGCTCCCTATCGCTATCTCTCTCACTCGGTTTCCACAGGCTGTTTCCCTCTCTATCTATCTATCTATCTATCTCTCTCTCTCTCTCTCTCTCTCTCTCTCTCTCCGGATCTCTCTCCGTCTCTCTTTTCCCCCCGGATCCCTCCTCCTTTCCTTCGCCCTCGGTCGTTCCATCTCCCAACGCGCGCCAACACGCTCAAGATCCGGTGTACGCTCGTCGGTGTTCCCCGCGCGAGCCTGTATAGGGGCACACATAGCACTCTCTGGTCGCGTCCACGGATAACGTCCTCGATACGGCGGCCAACAGCGGCGAGCACGACATCGAGGCGTCCCGAAAAGCGCTATCTCGCGGCACCCCGCTCCCAAGCCCGACCAATCAGCGCTTCGATCCGCGCTTTCGACCGTCGCGCTTTGATCATGGCACCCCGCGAACCGATACCGACGAGCATCGTCTCGGCGTAAATCACGTTCGCTACGTCCACGGAAGTGGACGTAGATCGGCCCACGGCGGGACGAACCGGCATGCCCACTCGGAATTATCCGAGTGGCCTCTCTGCACTACGGAATTAAAAGATTTCGTGCCCCTTTGCGAATCGGTCGTCTCCCTGCCGAAAATTCCATGCTACAGAAAAATGACAAGGTAACTCGTCTTCCTCTAATTCCTCGGCCAAAAAAATAGATAAAATAATGGACCTGGGATGAAGCGTGGAGAATAGACTTTAATTGTCGTTTCTCTTTATTTTAGGTAATTGATAAACCATCTCGCACACTTTTAAATATTGTATATACACCATATCCTAAATATTGTCTTATAAAAGGTGCTTACCCTTTTTGCAACCTAGTGGGCATAAGTATGCACCTAATTGTCAGCTGCGGTACGCAATATCTTCTCCCGTTTAAAGTTAATTCGAACCTGAACACCGCTACAGTAGACATATAAATATCATGAGTTATCGCGTGCTTAATTAGATGTTTATACCGTTGAGAGAGAACGCTCACCGGTTCCATTCGATGGAAATTGATTTTTGAATAATAACGGCGAAGTCTCGTCGACGATCGTTTCAGCTAATAACATAACGGACTGAGACCACGACATATGGCTGTATCACAGTCAACACGGTTTCCGCGATCGAAGTATTGGCAGCTGATAATATCTCGGGAAGGTCGCGCGAAACCCTGAAGCCGGCTCCGATACTTTCGTTATATTTTTCCGGATTGGTCGTTATAATTCTACTGTATCACGGCGCTCGATGAAAACGTCGGGCTCTGACAGTGTTCCATCCGCTTTAAAGGGTTTCCGGTGGCATGGGAAAGTCTTCGAATCTTCTTGCCAACAAATCAAGTTCGCCCTCGAGAAAGTAAGTTGTACTCGGAATTCACGGTGTGCTCACAATCTGCATGTTCGCCGGTCGGCAAACGGGTTTCGCCGGGAATTATCCAATTTAATTACATTAGAAGTCCATCTTGTTAACTGTACCATACTGGAAATTGATTGTAAAATTTTTATGTCGATCAGGAAAACAGAAGAAGAAATTCGCGTAAACCTGTTTAGCCTTAAATGGCCGACTACTGGCTAAAAATGACCCTACCGCTGGATCACGCGAGGACCAGGAAAATCCGCGGGACACAAGGAAACGAAAATTAGCGAAAAGTTAGCGATCTCTGTTAATTTCGCAGAGCCGCAGCGTGCCATTAAATCCTGTATAGGGGGATGTATTTATAGCGGTGGCGGGTGTCGTATATCTCGCGATATTCACGCCGCAGAGAGACGACGGGTTCCGTGAAGGTTGTAAATTATCGCGTTCAGGACACGTAAGTTGATGGTTGAGAAACACTGAGCGCAGCTGCCGCGCGGCTCGGGCTCGACGCGGCGCGGCGCGGCCCGGCAGCGGTATCTCCGCGTTGTCTGCTGCCTCACACCCTCGTCTTGCGTCCCACGTGGGTGCCGGTTGAAGGGGTCGCGCGGAACGAGGGTGACGAGGAACGGGAGGCGGACGGGTGGGCAACGCCAATGGGCGAGGAAACGGGACTGAGGGTGATGGAAGCCGGAGGGGAGTGGTGGGGTGGACGGGTGGGGAGGGTGAGGTTAGGTCTGGGTGGACAGAGGGGGCGGAAGTGGGTGAAGGGGTCGAGGGATAGCCGCCGCCTCCACCCACTGACCATCTCGCTCTACCCTGGCCCAGGCTTACGCGTTCTCGCAAAAAAAGGAGTGACCTCTCCCCCGTCCGAAGACAGGAAAGGGCAAAGTCACCCCATCGACGATTTTGGAAGCACCGAACTTTCGAAATCGATCGGCGAAATAGGGAAAATTCGAAAGTCTTCGGCGATGCTCCGTTAAAGAGACGAAGAAGGGCTGGGCGGAATCTGTTTCGCGAGGATGCGTCGTCAATTGACCCTTTTCACGGATTTAATATCACCGTATGCGCGTGTCTCTCTGTGTTCCAGTGATCTCGTTTCCTTTTGTTCGGTTGTTGCGTCTTTCTCTTTCTATACCGTTCGGTGATTCCCGCGGCACGATGCAGTGAATTCTACGCGTAGATCATAATACGGTGACGTAGGTCAGGGACCGAGAATACGCACGAGCTGCCACGTGCTCGCCGCCGGCCGGTTTCAATGTGTACACTCCTTGTGTGGACGATTAGTAACTGTGTGTGCGATGTATTTACTCTTTGGTATTGTTATTATTATTACTTCTGCGTTTTCATGTGAAACTAACGGTAACCGGTGATCCCTTCATGATTTCACGACGATCGGCAAAGCAGAACGCGTAAATACCCAACGAAATCTAAAGTCGTCATCGAAGTACTCTGCACTACCAATCACCAATGTTGCGGTTTCCTTTGTTACCAATTTGTAATGACTCCTACTTTATCGCGTTTACAGCCAAACAAATTATGTTCCCCAACCTGGGTGCACCAGTTCCAGAGAGGTAATTGCTTCGAATGCGCAACATATCTGACAAGTCTTCTACTGGGCCAAGGGTACAACGCATTCGTGGTAAGCGGTTATGCATCCAGGGAGCAAACCATGTGTGACTTGACGCGAACCGCGTACCCCTATGTGCGGCAACCAGAAACGCAACCACCACCACGTCGTTCGACGACAGAAGATGTAATTTCGAAATATGAATTACAACCACCTCCGGAATATAAAAGCGAGTTTTTAGAAGAATTAGAGAAAGAAGAACAAATGCGGTTGCAAGAGAAATTAAAGCAACAGGAAGAGGAGCAGCAAAGGCTAATCGAGGTAATTGAAATTTTTGTAAATCATTGACACTGCGCGTTTCCGATACATTTTTTTTTTTAATATTAATTTCGGATGTTAGGAATTGGAACAGCCTGAAGCAGATAAATATTATGGACACAGAATACACGCCTGGGTTGCCATTTTACCAGAGCTAGGGGGACTGAGGGAACGAGAGTTTTCTGGACCACTTTTTATTGAACCTTCCACTGGTCAATCTTATAATCCAACATATAATGATACAGATGGACTATATTTGGGCGTAGAAAGTATGTGGAATGATCAAAATTATTGGGTGAACTTGCAACCGCGTTCGGAAACGTGCTCCAACATACTATGGGATTTGACGAAGCTGGAACTATGGGAGCACGTGCTACCTGGAGAACCGTGGACGATGCGGGGAGTAGGGGAGGCCATTGACGAAGATTCTGCTATATTGCAAGAGAAACATCTGGATATGCCGATATCGTATGTACAGGAAATAAAGATCAGCGCCGAAGGTTTGTACCTCCTGTGGACAATGTCTGAAAAATTTCGGGCGCGTTAATATAATTGTTGCCAAATGTTTCAGAATATGAGAGACGATATCCAAATGGCATGAAAATGATGTTTTACAAAAAAACAAAGAACGAGCTCTACATGCCATACTTGCAATTAGACGGCTTGATACAGCGAGTAACTAAATGCAATGATTACTTTTACATGACTCCTATAGAGATTCAGGAAATTTACGCGAATAGGTCGGACAATCTTGTAGAATGTGTAAAAAATATGACTAACGATTCTGTGATTGATTTCTATCAAAGAGGTCGTCCAGATCAATGTAAAGGTATCATTCGAAATTCAAAAATTTTTTAGGGTGTATTTGGTAAATTTTCTTCTTTATCCATTGATGATAACAATTACAGAACATCGGTATTTTTTAAATGGTCCCGCTACAGTGGACGCGGAACGTATTTTGGAATTTTATCATGTTGGACGTCTTGATGGACTCTCGCGATTGGAAATGCATCCTACTTATATGAAGCAATACTTCATCGATCGTGACGATTTTCTACATTATAGGTAGGTGGTAAATACGTTTTAATTCGATTCGATGGTAAAGGTTTTTAACGATTTGGAAACAGGTGTGCGGAGTTTTTGCTGGAGAAAAGTAATTCCAACCCTACGGACGTCCATTATCGGCACATATCGGTACAATAGAATTTTACATCTTTCACAGTAGATATGAGGGTTTTGTGGGACATTATTTAAATTGCAGAAAATCATTGAAGAGTACAACAGAAATGAAACTGTAAAGGCCTGTAAAGATATAGCAATTCGTGAGTTTGCTATCGAGGAAAACGAAATACGGATCTGGTACCATTATGAAACTGGACAATATAGCAGAGCTACTAGAATGTTTACAAAACCGCCACTGGCGGAAAGAGGGGACCGATTAAGATTGAAGCCTAACATGACACAAGGATATAGTGTCAGTCGTGTTAACAACTTTGATAGTAACGTGTTTTAGCAAAAATGTATTCCATTTTACTGTTTTTTTTTTTTTTATATATATATAGCCTTCCAATGAACCCATGAAAGCTTATGAATTACTATGCGAACTGGACACGCAACTCAAGGAAGAGGATCACTCTATAATGGCTGTCAGAGGTGCTGAAGTTGAGGTGCTTAACTTTCTAAAAGTCAGAGAGGATGAATATTTATCGCCAAAGTTACAAGTATCTGTATTCAGTACGACCCGAGACGAAGAATCTATGACTGAAATTATGGTACGAAAACGACAAAATCAAATAACTTTATTAACTTTATCATTCAATATTTCTATTCGTCGAACACAGCAAGACTGGTCACGCGTACAAAGCGAAAAATCCATGATAATCACGGTGGATCATATGAAACCATATTTAGCACGATTAGGAAACCCAGAAGAATTGCCCGTACAACAGGCATACGTATTGCGAATACAATGTCTTAACGATTATAAACATGTACTTGTGCAGAGGGCAAATAAAATTTTACGCAAATTTGAGGAGTGTTCAAAACAGTTAACGAGTTTACAGGAAAAACTATTATTCCAAGTACAACATATTTCTTTTCTGTGAAATGCTTTATATAAACAAATATTTCATATAAACTGTTTACATAGGGCGAAGAATTCACCCACGAAGAGGAAGAAGAAATATTAGAAGAAATGAATAAAATCAATTTCGATATGATAACTTTGGAAACCCAGCTAGTTCGTCACAGAAACTTAGTTCCAGAGAAGTATAAAATGTTGTTGAATCACTTGGATCGGAGTCCGCACCTAGCGATACTTCGGTCCATACCTTAGTATGAATTAAAAATTAAATTCAAGTATTAATACAAATGAAAATATTTATTGAAAAGACCAAGAGCCCATTTGTCCGATACAACGGCCTGAAATACATTTTTAATAATAAATATTACGGAGTTATTAATAAAATGTAATACCTCCTACATCAGTACCTTCGTCGTCGAAGGTGGCCAATGTAAATTTGCTAAGTTTGTTGGTGAAGCTGCCTGTGTTTGAACCTATTGAATGATCGGTTAAACGATCAACATTTGCTACGTCCCCGTTAGCCCCGTGCCGGCGGTGTTCCTCAGCGAATCCAGAGATCAAGGTATCCATCATTATTGCCTAAACATAATCATAACGGTCATTATCTCCTGAAATAGAACTCGCAATTCAAAACAGGTGAATCATACTTGTCTCGAGAATACTTGTAGAATTTTGTAAACACGTGCTCCATTCTCTCGTACCGGAAACTGTAGAAATAGACAAGGCAGGCAGTCCAAATTACCTTCGTCTGAAGGTTTCGCCATTTCCCAACTGAGTTCTGAATATCTCAAACCCAATAGCAAACTCTGAACAAAAATTAATATTAAATTCGTGAGTTTGACCGTGTACTGTAAGAACTAAAATTCCTTACACATTGCATATCATCCACAATGTACACTCCTGATGAATTAATGGCTATAAGAACTTGCATATCACGATTTGTGATCCATGATGCCAAACCTCTCACAGGACGCTCAATCTGTCCTTGAAAGAACGCTGCACCATAGCATGGTAAACTCCAACAAAACTCTAAATATTTTCGAATAAGTTTTCTTGGATTCGCGTTAGTCCCTGTGTGATTAGGTATCCGCTTGTACTGTTCAAGCAAGCGTGCTTCTGGTGCTCCTTTCCCTCCCACCAATCCTAGTCCAAGACCTAGTCCTAATAACAAGCTAGGAGAAGTATAATGGTGAGGTAGAAATCTACCACGATGTCTTCTGAAAAAGGCTAGCGTGTGTGTTTGTGGATTGTATGGACCTAACTCAATGCGTGCTTGAAGTGCACCCAAACTAGCGTATCGTGCTTGTCCTTCGCATGGATATCGACCTGAAATTAGTTTCTTTTACGATCTTTATATATTTGTCCGACATTTACCATTATTCCTTTTCAATAGAGTTTCTAATATAGATTTTTACCTTGTAGGACATTATTTCTAGCTTCTGCGTACAATAACTCCAATACTTTAGCTTCTTTGATTTGTTCTTCGTCTGCTCTGGAAAGGAACACGTTTCTTCGAAGAAACAGTAAAGGTTCCTCGTCACAATCCTCACTTTGAGAACTGTATTTTCTTACTAAACGATTCCATTTTGCAGCCAATTCTATAGGTTTGTGATTTGGGCGTAGTTGAACTTCTAGACTGGAAGAACAAAGCCACAAAGCAAACACTGTTTGGCCTATAAGCAACGAAGCTCTTGTTAATCCAAGTTCTCCTTCAGACTGTATTATTGCCAGAATTTGTTGTGTAGTAAAATTTTGTTCAATGTCCATTGTTAAAAACATTCCAGTCATCAAGTATACGGCTATTCGAACAGTAGGTCTGCCTACATTCAAATACTGAGGTTGATTTCCCATCATTGCTAGACAAATGAATATTAATTTATATTTGACATGACTTTTTTTATGTAATTAATACTATTACTTACAGGTTGATGTATGTCCATCAGTTTTATAATCATTTTGATAACGACGAATTGGCTGTCCTCTTCGAACAGTACAATCCTCTTGCGCTTCCATACTTTCTCAATTTCTATCTGTATAAGATGATTGTTTCACATTGTACTTTACTTACAATTCACCACTTAGGAATTCAATTTTATAAAAATATGTGTTTTTATATTCACATTTTACCGTTATATTAGTAAACATTGGAACTGACTCTGCAGCCATATCAAACATTCTGATGTGCACAATGTGTAAAATTTTTCACAGTATTATACATGCAATTCATGTTGAAAAATAATAGTTTGCTTCCTTTTTGTACAAAACAAGTAGAATTTTAGTATGTAATTGAATTCGTGATTAACGTTTGTAAGGTGCAAAATCAAAACACTGCTCTGCTGCCATCTAAACTGAGAGAGCAGTTATTGATTATTTCAGTTCAGCAGTATGGGGTCTTTTAGTAATAAACTTACTATTATTTTTACTTTAATGAAAAAACATGTGTATAAATATGAAAGTATATTTGATCTCTGTGATACATGTCTGTCCTAGTACAATAATAAATACTATGGTGAATTTTTTTTATTAACTCTATTGTATACAATAATAATTATACATTTGTCTACTGTTTTATCCTTAAGCTTTTAATAGTACATTATATTCAGAAGAGTCAATTAAGTTTAGTTAAATGTAATATTTAACGTATTGCTTTTGGAAACTAAAAGTGTGCACATATGTATGTTCAACCTTAAAAAGTAGCATACTCTTTTGATTTACTTTCTGTAAACAAAGAAATGCATCGAAACAAAACAGTGAAACTGATGTTTTTTTTTAACATTCTTAGATAGTAGTTATTAGATCTATAGTTTATATCAAATCCGCGACATTCATAGGCATCTCATCAATTTGCGTGGAATAATATTGTTCAATATCTCGCAAAATCCTGATGTCGTCAGTTTTGACAAAATTGATAGAAACACCCTTCCTACCAAAACGACCGGATCGACCTATTCTATGAATGTACAACTCACGATTATTGGGTAAGTCATAATTGATAACAAGTGATACTTGTTGTACGTCTATTCCTCTTGCCCAGACGTCTGTTGTAATCAATACACGACTGTAAAATCAAAGAATACTATAAATAGAATACAAAATTTGATTTATGTGCTAATATTTTATTGTATGTTAGTAAACATACCTTTGGCCAGATCTAAACTCCTTCATAATATTATCTCTTTCTTTTTGAGGCATATCACCATGCATAGAACAGACTGTGAAATTAGCCTCCCTCATTTTTTCTGTCAACCAATCTACTTTACGTTTGGTATTACAGAAAATGACAGCCTGTGTTATTGTCAATGTATCATACAAATCGCATAATGTATCAAATTTCCATTCTTCTCTTTCCACAGCAACAAAGAACTGCTTTATACCTTCCAATGTCAATTCATCACTGTGAAGAAAAACCATAGATTAATACTAGTGAAATCAGAATTCTAAGTTAAATATAAAAAGCTGTAACTTACCGTTTAACTAAGATACGAACTGGATCTGTCATAAATTTACTTGTCATTTCAAGAATCTCATGTGGTAATGTGGCAGATACTAATACTACTTGTGTTGCAGGTGGCAAATATCGATATACATCATAAATTTGTTCTTTAAACCCTTTGTTCAACATTTCGTCTGATTCATCCAAAACTAGCATCTTAATTGCTCTTGTCCTGAGAACCCTTCTTTTTATCATATCTAAAAATATCATAAAATTGAGTATAAGTTCATTGCACATTTGTAATATTAGCTTCGTTAGCTACGTTATATATTTACCAAATACTCTGCCAGGTGTTCCAGATACAACATGTTGCCCATAATCTAATTTTCTAATGTCCTCCCCTAGATTTGTACCTCCGATACACGCATGACACTGAACATTCATAAAATCTCCTAACGCCAGGATAACTTTCTGTATCTGCGTCGCCAATTCTCTTGTAGGAGAAAGAACCAATACTTGTGTTTCTCTAACTTGTGTATCCAAGGATTGCAATATAGCAATCGAAAACGTCGCTGTCTTTCCTGTACCAGATTGCGCTTGTGCGATCACGTCGCGTCCTTTCATTATGGGTTTTATGGATCTTTGCTGGATTGCGGACGGTTTCTCGAAACCTACAATAAAATCATTATTATGTCTAGATTACAAGTAACATTGTATAATATTAACAGAACAAGATAACTATGAGATATAGACGACAACTATTAATGACATTTAATACACGTTGATCGAAGTAATGAAACTGAAACTGGGCGAATAGGTTATATTTACATGGTACAACAAATTTAGGAATATTACATTACCGTAGGCATAAATTCCTCGCAATAACTCATCTCTGAGTCCCATATTATCGAAGGTAGGAATAACCTCCACATCTTCACTGGTTTCAAACTCAACATTTGATAAATCTTCTGTTTGCGCGACACGACGTGACTTTACTTCCGCCATTTTTGCCTGTTTGTAACAGTTTGTAACCTGAACGACAAACGCACACGCAACGACGCAACTGGACCAACTGAACTGGACGCAACGAAAATAAATGTAGACGAGCGCAAAAAGGAGGCTCCCCTTTGGTTATATTATAGGTTCATTAAAATTTGATAATACATAATATTTTTTAAGTATTAAAAAATACTAAAATACAACTTAACATAATATTATGATAATATTAATAGAATTGCGTGGTGGTTGCACTGCGATAAAGGCTTTAGTCGCCTGTGCATTTAGCTTTTTGACTGAACAAGGTTGATTCTCATTAGTATACGAAGCACTTGTATTTACATAGTTGGACGCAATACAATTTACATATATAGTATCAATTTTAAATAATATCTTTAATATTGTCTGTAACCGACACGCTTTTTGGCATAAAAATAAAAAATGTTTTCGTAAATTTGAGAGAATAATATTTCGACAAACCGTTTTGTTTGATAGAGGTTATGCGCAGGTTTGTTTAGAAGCGTTATCAAAAAGGCGAAAATCAAAATGGATATTGATGTAAAATTGGACGAGCCTCTGACAACTGACGCTTGTGTGAAATTAGTGACCGAACTTTTGAAGTATATTTTGTATCAAAAGCAACAGATACCATTTACTTATGACTCGTTGACTCAATTGCAAACGAATATGAAACCAAGGGATAGAAATTCATCCAACATAAAAGCATTACTGAAATCAGTGAAAGATACATCGGAACAACTGAGCTCACAATTTTATCTTAATAACTGCAAAATCAAAGAAATTGCTATAATAATTGGTGCCACCATAATATCACCAAAACTGCATATTCGAGTGGAACTTCCATCGGATATTCTCAATAGCCAGGAACATTATGAATGCAAACATTCATCTAGGAAACCTTTGTTAACTCTAATGAGGTCAGTAAAATCATATGCATTTAACAGTTTTTCTTCTAATTTCTGGTATTGTCAAAATAATATAAAATGAATTTTTAGGTCTATGTTAGAGTGTTCAGAATTTCAAGATGCAATATCCTCACCAATAAGTCTCACAAACACCTTTGTGCTAGTACGTAAGAACGATAGAAATTTAATTTCTGAATTTTTTTTGCTTAAGCCGCAATATACAGCCCCAGTAAAGAATTCAAAATGTTTCATATTTAAATTACACTATAATAACCATGTAAATATGGACTGCAAGTGCTTTCATATAGTAAAGATTTATAATGAATTGTCAGAATCCGACACTAACAAGGATAAAAACATAGAATTCTCTAACAATACAAATGAAAACAATGAAAATAGTTCTTACCAGTGGTATCAATCTAGAGAACTAATTAAAGGATTTAAATTTATAAGATGACCATGAAAGTATTATAGGAAATCAAAGGAATAACATAGGTTTTATTCAATTGAATTATTAACTAATTAAAAAATGTACTGTTATAAACAATTTAGCAATTGAGATATTATGGAAGCAATGATCTAAAATATGTTGTTTTATATGTTCAAGATGTTAATGATTATAATAAAAGTTTATATATATCTCACCAACAACTTTCGTTAAAAGTGTGAAGTACTTATATATACAACTTATTCTTTTACCTATTATAGGAAAACTCAAAATACATAAAAGTATCAAAGCGATTAGTATATATAATTATTAAAAGTTAGCTCTAATGAATCTATTTTTATACATTTTCGTACATACATGCAATATAAAATGTTCATATACAAGTATATGTAAAACATAAATACATGATTTTTAGTATACATATAATTATTCTATTTTCTTTTTGTCTGTCTTATCGTTATCTTCTGATGCATTTCCATTGGTTTTATTTAACACAAAATCATTTGAAACTTCATAAATCCTAATCCTTAATAATTTGAAATCATTCATTGATACTATTCTGAACATTAATATCACCAATCCTCCTAACCAGCTCCACATCATTATGTGTGATAAACCCTTAAAAAAAATATAATATATATGTTAATATTGGATTGTACTTTTTCACATTCAATTATAATGTTTACAATGTGTAACCTGCAGCCAAAGCAATAGTTTACATAGATCATATTCATAGTTGTTATTATGCTGCAAATATTCTTGTACAATTTCACATTCACTGTAAATATATATTTTTGAGATTAAATAATTTATGCATTATAGCAATTTATATTTTTTACCTTATAAGTTTTGGTGTTTCACCAGAGGTATTCATATTAATGTAAATACTTTTTAAGTTCTGACTGAACACTGAATATCCATTTTCCAGATTTGTAACAATATATACAGTAATTATTACAAATATTACATTAAAAATTGTTGCTGGAAATACAATTCTCCATGGAGCTTGAGATCTATACAAATATGTTATTAGTGTCTCTCTATTGTCATTTAAAGTTGTCGATTAATTAACAATTATACTTACATTGGTAAATTATGTCCACCTCTCCCACATGATAAAAACATAGCAAACCACATGATTCCAAATATACAGGACAAGAAACAAGTTGTAAAATACATTTTACATCTGTATTTGTAATCATAATTGGTAATAATATAATCCCACCAATTTTTATCAATCAAATTCACACTGTCCCCATCATCTATGTCATCCCCTTCTGATTCCACAGGAACCATGAGAACAGAATTAGCCCATAGTGGACAGTTGTCATCAAAGGCGTGATTCTTCAAAATTTTAAATAAAAAATTTTATTTATATGAAAAATGTATGAAGAAAAAGAGTTACGAACTTATTTCGATACCCATATTAAGTAGAACAAAATGCTGGAAATGTATCCAGTGACCGCGCTTGTCATGTAAAAGAATGCTGACGAAAGTTTCCATAACCAGGAAATATCGGCGGCATCGCGTTCGACAAGTTCCAGATATTCTTCTAGCAATTCCATTCAGAACAAATAAGCGATACCAAAGAAATCGTCAACTAAATTTCACGAATATTTTACGTAAACATTACACGGAGAGTCTGAAACTTTACGCGCCAAACTTCATCCGTGCGACAAGGCACGAATCTTATTGGCCCGTCGAAAGCGAGCAAAATACAAACATCTACGCTGCAGGATCAACAAATTTCAAATACATAAAGTTGCTTGGATTTCTCATGAAAAGATGCTGCAGCGAAATGCATTCGCGTCGAACGTCAACACGAATGTTTACATTGTGATTCTGATCCGTTCGACGGGAATCGATCAAGACATCTAAATCATTGATAAAAAATAATCGAAACGAGTTTGTATTTTCTGAATACTACTTCCATAACGCGTTCGACGTAACTCCGTAGTCTGTAGGAAGTATTGCAGACTGATCGTGGGAGTTGGACCGAGAAACGGAGGAACGCGCGGACCGTGAACCGCCACAGTGTTGTCGACAAGAAGGATACACGAAGGCGAGAAATTCTTTTTTTTTTCACGTCGGAACATCGAAAATCACGAGGAAAACGATGGTGGACGCACGTTCCGAAGGGTCGTCGAACGAATAAGCTCGATTGCCGTGGACACGTAAACCATTCGTGGGTGAAGTGAAACACATGTGTCGGCCGAGCCGTGTTTTCCACTACAGAGCGACCGTCCCGTGTTTGGTCCGTGAATATCTCGCGTTTAGAAAGCGAAGTCGCGGGCCAGTTGTGATAATTCGCGGAAAATATAACGCGTTCGGCTCCGAAGACACTTATTAACGCAATGAACCGATTCTTCGAGATGGAATAGAACTCGTTGCAGAAGGCGGCAGTGCGTGGGTGGGTGGGTGTCTAGCGACTGCCACTCATGTATATCAAATTCCTTTTGGAATTTCACGCAAAATGTGGCTGTCAAGCCGATGATAGTGTTTATTTTGATTAAATAATCTTCTGTTTGATCCATGCACATTAATCGGCATATTATCCAAACAGTTCTTTTCCGGCTGAACAGAGAATATTAGTTGAATTTCAGAGCAACGCTGTTGTCCACTGTCAATTTTTGCTCATGTCAATCTGACAGTTTTGGAACGAACAAGACCAATATGATTGCATTTCTGTGCTGTTACCAGCTCTGTTGAGTTTGACAGAAACTTCTATGCCTGGCCAATTTTGACATCATTGTCAAAAGATCCCTGTTACATCTTCTACTAGTGTGGTTCTTTTGCCAGAAATGCCCTTCTCGAAGTATGAAACAGAGATACTATAGCAAGCCTGTCTATCGTTATTCCCAGATATAAGAGAAGGACCTTCCTAAGGTCTTGCCTCTTTCGTTTAATTGACATTGAGAGGTTGAAGTATGAAAGGTCAAGCGGAGAAAAATGGATATCGGTAAAGTGTCAGCATGCGTGAGAAGTCAGCAGAATGTCATACTCACGCAGGTCACGTGAGGGGCACAACAGAAATGTGCTCACGTGATCCTTCTGCATTACACTCAACCCTTACCAAATCAAATGGTAAAAATTCAAGCCCACAGCCGACTCATCACTCAGAAACACGCATCGATAACAATTTACTTCCAACTCCGGGTGGACGATTAAAATTCTTCAAAGATGGAAAATTTATTTTAGAGCTGTCCCATCGTAGAGATGGGGAAAGAACTACATGGTTCCCAGTCCCGAAAAAAACATTTTGGCCACCAGCTAGCACAACCCCAAATAGGCAGGAAAGTTCTACTTCTCTTAGTGGTAAGTAAATAAATAACATTGTGCATTACTTTTGTAATGTAGCATAACATTGCTTTTATGATGTTAATACTGTGATCCTATTTACAGTCTCTGACGATAATTCATCGGTACAGTCGAGTCCTTGGCAAAGAGATCATTGTTGGAAACAAGCAAACCCAAGACGTAGGATATCCACAGAGTTTAATTTTTACTACTATAGAAATCCAAGAAACCGTCTGTGCGCACATCCTCGCCTAATAGCAAGAAAGCGTAGACGTCCATTAGATCCTACTTCTCATATACTTCCAGAATCAGTAACAAATTATACTAAGCCAATTCGAAAGGCGAATGGTACACCGACTGGAAAGGTTTTAAATATAATTATCGACAAACTAGCACGCCTTCTAGATCCTAATGTCGTTTCACCTCGCAAACGCATTCTGCGCGAATTGGAAAGAGTATCTTTAGAAGATCAAGCGTCTAAAAGACGCGCAACACCACAACCTGTTTGTACAACGAGTGCTCCAACTCCATTGCCGAAACAATTATCGTCGTACAGCATAACAAGTATCTTGGGAGAAGATAAGCCGAGTCACGAGCAAGGCTTTCTAAGAAATTTGTTGAAGCCAGACGACAGACAAACTGCGAAATACTCATCGAGTAACTCGTATCCTAGGGTACGGGTAGATCCATACATTGGTACTACAAATACACCTCTTCAACATCCACTGTACGGTGTGCCAATGTTACCTCCTGGACCATATAGAGCACCTTTATGGATGCATTATCCATCACCCGTCCATTATCCACCTCCTATGCCATTATATGCACCACCACCACCTCATCCTCCATCTCCTCCAGTTCATCATTACAAAGACTACAGGGAACAAACTCTTACACCTCCTTCAGGTATGTGTTTCGAGATGTTTGGACGATGTTTCTATTACATATATTGTAAATCATATTAATCTTCTATTATTGTATTTGATTGCTAGATATGCCTCTAAATCTGTCGAAGCATGCGGGTTGAATCTCAGGATCCTAAAAGCTGGTGCCTTATCAATGGACAAAACTGCGCAAACACTGCCCGTGCAACGACAATGCGATATATTAGTATTTTTTTATCCATAAACAATAGTATCGTAGTAAGTAGATACGTGCAACCAGAGGGACAAAGTCTGGATGCTATACTTGTACATAGAAATACATAAACTGTCAGAGTTGGCATAGGTATTTTATATTAATATTAAATTAAATCATGAGTAGTATTATACAATTTTAATTGTAATTATAAATATTTGTGTATTACATAACTGAAAGTATGTATACATTACACGATCCTTTACTATCGACGTGCTCATCGTCTCTTTTTTCTGTTTAGTTTCAGAAAAATGAAGATTTTAACTATTTAAAAAAACACATAAATGTGTTCACCGAGAAATTTTATTTCACATCTGAAAACATTTATACTACTCATGATTCTCACATCGTGATGAAAGGAAAAGAGCATGCTCTCATCTTGTGCATCTCATTTATGCATTATCTTGTTATTCTTATTAATGTTACTATCATTATTATCATTAATAAATGATACGACTATCCATTTTAAAAGATTCATAAGAAAGACATAGAATTATGTACAGAACAGATTATTACCTATATTTAGTATAATTATTCCTCTGAATAGAAATATGATAATAAATCTAGGTTAATAGCATCCACAACAGTATACATTTATTTATATAATATTAATGAACAAAATTGCTTGGTAAAGACCGTGGGGTGTGCCTTAAATGATTACCTAAATTACAAGAATGCTAAATTATGAACATTGTCATCGACATGTATTATTACTACTACTACTATTACTACTATTACTATGTACATATGAATATAACTTTGCGTTGCGTATTTGCATCAAATCGACATATTCGTCACTATTTATTATTAGTCAGGCGCATTACCAAACGTTTTACGCGAAAGGCAAACTCTCACACAGGCTCTACAAACTAGTGAGTAATTTCAACTATTCATTTACATACATTTCTTTTTTTATTAATTGAAACAGATGAAATATGTGACTGCGCATAAGCAATTGTATAGAAAGACTAATTTCGTAAATATATAAATATTTCATATACTATACAAACGCATTTCATTTATTGTCTTATTGTCTCGTTGTAAATATAATTTCAACTTTCATAAGTAAATTACAACAATCTGTTCATTCACCCGATCAGTCTCACCCCGTTTTAGTAGAATATATAGTAGAATTTATAAGTTACGAGCATTTCCGAGCGGGCACAGTTGAAAAATAAACTATGTACATATCTATAAAGAATCAAATTCAAATTTCCCGGTCGGGTTCGCGAGTGCGCCGAAAAATTGGCACTCCATCGTCCAGTTACCCCCACTCCTCGGTGGGATAACGCAGACGCTGTGAAGACCGCGCAATCGTCGAGTCTTGGTAGTATCCGACCAGTGGCCTTGTTTTGTGGTATTCGTTGACCGGGTTGTATCGTCGGGATCGCGCGTTTTTCACCGAAAATTCGTGAAAGTAGGTACCCGCGTACAAGCCGGATCGTAGCGAAAGACGCGTACGTATTTCGATATCGTATGTCTCGGTAAAGTTTCGAATGCACGCGGGTTCGGACAGTTCGGAGGAAAGCGAGTGAACCGAGCTCCGGTAGAGGGGAGCAGGCAGTTCTCGGCTGGTCGTATATGTAGCCCGCTCGGCGAAATGAAAATGGCGGTGTTCCCGTATGAACGGAGCAACGGCCACTGACGATGTTCGTCACGGTAACGGACACGTGAGTCGAAACGAGTGCGGGTTATTCGCGCGTTTTTAGTGCTGCTACTCGCGGGGACCGTCAAGTGTTCGATTATAGGCGGGAACGGGTCTCGGTGCAGCCGCGATATACGGATAGCCGGAGTGCGATCTTTTTTTTTTGTGTTTCGAGTCGATCAGAGGGACAAACAAACACGATGGAGTGACACCGCGAAGTGTTGACTCCGTGGACAAGTGGGAAGTGTCGGCTGATAGATTCGCGTGGTTGGAGGACGAGAAGCCTTCATGCCGATGCCGGCCGAATACCACGAGAACCACGGTAACCACGAGAACGCTAATTTCGCTCTCGGGGCCACACAGGACGCCAGCAACATGACGGCCAACATGTACCGGGTGGGAGGTAAAAAGTGACCGCACACATTCCGCCGGCTGATGGCCACGCGTCGAGTCTAGAGCGCAGTCTTTAATTAAACAGAGAAATTAATGTTTGCGAAAGGTGATCCGCGATGGCGTCCTCTCTGTATCTACATTTTACCCGCGCTCGGCCCCTCGACACTTTCCTCTCTTCATCTGGATCTCTCTCCCCGTCTCTTCCTCCTCTCCTCTCTTTCTCTCTTTCTCTCTTCTAGCGTCCTATACATACGTCTGCTTTCCTTCTACCCCCTCCCCCATTCCCATCCCCCTTCCCCTCTTACGCTCTCGCTCGCCCTTCGTCCAGGTCATGCTAATTTCTTGCACGATGAATTTTGATGATTAAATTCCGATATTTGGACGTTCAACTTCGTTTTTCGATACTGAATCGCAGTCCCATTCCCTCCGTAGATCATCGAGCAATTTTCTGTATACGTCAAACCATGGAAAGATCTCTTAAATTCCCGCAAAACGATATTTCTGTTTCCTCGATATTACCGAGGCACAACGAAATGAACATCTACATCCGTACAGCGTTCCGTGTACGCTCACACCGTTAAAAGCATTTCCAATTATCTGAGCGTTTCACCGTTCGAATTTTTATTCATAATAATGCTGCATTTTCAATTCGCGTAAGGTTTGTTTTGAGCGTACGTTGTTCGAAACTTTTTTCCGATATCGCGACTCGTATTGTATCGTATATGTATGTATTTTTCGGAATGGTGGTGCTAGTTTATGTTTGTGTACTTAGTATGCGAATGAATACGTGCAGAGATTCCATTGAAATACATAGTATTTCATAGTAATACATAGTATTTCAATGATTAGCATTTAATGCATAGATTTTCCGAATTAAAAATATATTCTTGAACTGGACGTAATATATTAATATTATACATTGATGATATCACAGTGGCGTATGTTATGAATAATAGAAATTTATATACTTACTTTTGTTGGTACACTAAAATATAAACTTTGTTTTTTATTTCTAGACTACGTATATTTTGAAACATCTTCCACATCTCCCTACCAAATAAGAAGGATAGAAGAATTAAATAAGGTAAGAAAGTCACAACTGTGTTTGAATATAGCACAAATTCTGACTTTTATTGATTTCTATTTATCATTATATATTGAACCGTATTCTATATATTTTTATGTATACTATTTGCAATATCCGAATAATTCATAGGCGAATACATTTACATAAATATTCAATAATGTAGAATAGATATTCTTTTTACATACATTAAATTTGTTTTTCAGACGGCAAGTGGAAATGTTGAAGCAAAAGTTATGTGCTTCTTCAGGCGGAGGGACTTACCTTCTACATTAATAATGCTTGCCGATAAACATCAATGTAAGTAAAATTTATCAAGCTCTATGAGATATATTCTCTATACCCCTTTTTAAAATATTATAATTCCAGTTACCAGAAACATCTTGGTATTGGCAATTCACTCTAGTAACAAACAAAAATTTAATTTTCAATGCAATTATATCGTCACAAAATTATAGAAACTATTGTGTCAACTATTTTCAGTGATGTTTAGGCAATTATAACATAATATTAGTATCATGAGACTGTGAATTTTTATGCATTTATAGAGTACATATATTTAAATATTCGATAAATCTATCCGATAGTAATATATCCCTTCAAGTCTACTTTTTATAAGATAGTTTATAAATATTAAATAATCGCATAAACATCTGCAGTCTAATAATGAATGTACAAGAGTAGTAATATAATTAATTCTGCCATCTTACGGATTGATAGTCATTTCCGAATGAACAAAATTGAAATAGACTTTTCCATGCGTCGTACAAAAACTATATCAACGATATGCAGGTGAATTTTTGTTAAACTCTGTTGACAACTGTCGTCCCGAAAACAGTGTACATCGGGTGCAACCGAAGATCGCAAAATTCGAAAGAAATCGTGCAAACGTGATTTACCAAAAATACGATCGTTAGTTATCGTTTAGAAAATACGATTAGGCTTGCTAGTTTTTTTCGTGGGCTCTATGCGAGGCCGGTGTGAGTTCGACTTTTCTCCTGAATTAACTCGTATCTTATTTTCCAGTGAAAATAAACAACGTCCGGTCAATGCATCTTCTATTTGCAAGGTTCTTACGTTACTATGATTTCCAAATAGAAGTTCAAAGACCCCGGCGCGGCAGGATAGCTCCTGTTCACGTGAAAGGCGTCACACTTGAATATGTTCTATCATACAAAGAAAAATAACGCGTCTCTCCCTGAGAAAAAAAGTTCGCTCGGTATTTTACCTATCTCAATATATGTGCACGTGTACATACACGTATATACATGTATGCATTCATATATGTGCATACACACGTATGTATATACGTCTCCCCGTTCTCTCTATTTCTCTCTCTCTCTCTACCTTCCTCGATTTTTCCTTTGCAGTGGCAAAGATAATGAGACGCGGGGATTTGGGGGGTGGGAATGTATAATAAGTAAAGTTGGGGGGTGGCAGAGGGGTGGAATGGGGGTTGTATCGATCTGCCGGGGGTGGGTTGGGGGATGGTGTGCACTCGCTAGCCCACCACCGCCCCCTCTTTCTACCTCTCTCACCCGAGTCCCCCCTATACCACCCCACCTCCTCCCACACCCTCCACCCCACCCGCCACCCTGAACTAAATGAATGACTGACGCAGGGATTGGTTGGGTATGTGTTACGTGTACTCGGACACACAGAGGCTCGTAAGAACACCGATAGAGGAACGTACACGATAACCAAGCGCGCGTGCACACACACATGCACGAATAACGGGCAGAGAGAAAACAGGAACGCACACACATACATAGACGCGCGAGCACGCCGTGTGTGCCTGGGCGAAAATGGTGTGGGCCCCACTAGCTATCTTCGTTTTAAGCATCTACTCTCTCTCTCTCTCTCTCTCTCTCTCTCTCTCTGCCGTTTCTCTTTCCCTCCGTCCTCTTCTTTCGTACCTTATGTATGTAATGTATGTGTACGAGTGCAAATGTCTGCCCGTATGTATCTGTGCGCGTCCGCGCTTGCACGTGTATGTGCGCGCGCGCGCGTGTGTGTATAACGCGAATGTACACTCTCCCGTGCTATTTCTCTCTTTCTCTTTACATCTGTCCCTTTCCACCCCCCTTGCCTCTCTTCTCCCTTTCTCACTGGTTCTATGTCCGTCCGCCGGTATTTGCTTCGAATCGGGCTTTCCCCCTTCTCTGCCGGTTCTGTACCTTGCTCTCTTCTGTGCTTCGAATTTCAGGAAAAAAATATACGAACCTTTGTCTTGCCGGGAGTCGATATTTTCATGCATGGAACGTATGAAAAGGTTACGGCAAGGACGCGCTCCCCGGGGATCGGATGCTTCCAGAGGGTCCCTTTTACCCCTTTTTTCGGTGACGATAACTCCTAGTCCAGAAGTATATCGTTCGCCTCCAAGAATTTCTGGATATCGATTGAGATTCGCTCGAGGTTCCAATTAGTATTCCCCTTCCCAGCGGTATTAGAATGTTATTCCAAATATATTTTATCATTCCTCACGACATTCGCATTCGAACATTTTTTCAAATATAACTGAACGTTTCGCGAACACGTTCTTTTTTATGGCGGGAATATTGGACCGACGCTTTTATGCCGAGTTTCGTAGTGAACTGTATCAAGTTTTTCTGTACATCTAATACTCATTAGACTGCAGATTTTTATGCAAATTTATGTCTATATTTGCTGTTTTGAGAAACGGAAAATTTCACCTTTTGTATTAAGAATTTGACTGATCTGAATTATGGAAAGAAGAGAAATAGGTATATTTGCATAAAAATCCACAGTATTGTAATTCATATACGTCTATGGAGATAATTATTGCCATTTTCAATATTTCACTTATTCCATATTCAATTAATACCATTGTAATGCAGTTGTAAATAGAAACGCGATTGGAATTGGTTGACAGAATCAAAATTACTTTTGATATCATATTACTATTGATCATTTGTACATTACTGTGAGATGAAAAGTTTCAATTATTACAAATCATTGAACAATGAATCTGAAACATATTATAAGTCCTTCTAATTACGAGGTATAAGAGCATGTATTAAAATTGTATTTAAACAAAAAAAAATAACAAAACGAAAGAATAGTGAAAAATAGTAGAGTGGGTTCTATGATACAAATTGCAGTGGCAAGTGCGGAGCAGCAGAGATCAGAATCCCCTGCGAACATGCAGAGTCAGAAACTGGAGAATCCAGATACTACTAAGGAAATGACTAATAAAGATGGGATCGGGCCCAAAGTGATGAGCAAAGGGGGCGGGAAGGGGGGCTGGCTGAAAGCCCCACTATCCGAGGCCCAAGAGCCTCACGGTGAGTGAGCAGTCAATTAAAAGGTGCTCCTTGCAGATGAATCTTGGTCACCAATCTTGATACATATGTGTATATGTTTTATATATATATATTTATATATATAAATAAAATATATATTTTAAATTTTGAAAATTGAAAGCAATGATTAATAATAAATGTAAAAAGATATGGATTTTATCAATTTACATGAGCAACTAGTGGATTTTTGCATAAGTATAAATTATTGTAAACATTTGCAAACCCAAGTTGTGCATCATGAAAATATGATTAATTTCACAGGGATTCATCAGTAAGTAACCCAAAACGTGTACCTTTTGATTGTCTCATTAGTCTCATAGAAGCCAGTGATGATTTAAGGCTAATGATCTGGCGGCGGGATTTATAAAAATCTTTGTAATCTTGGTGAATGTCATAAGTTTAGGCTGAATTCACTGTAAGGCCAAAGAGACAATAAATTGGGTTCACCCTTGAACTCTTCTTAAAAGTTTTGTGGAAGAGGACTTGAGAATGGTTTCTTAAATGGTGTGAAACTGTATGGACCCATATATATATGATAATACATGATCATAAACATCATCATCTTTTGTCCTGTCATCTCTAGTATTTGTATCTTTTTTTTCTCTCTCACAGAAGATCATTATAGTGGTCCATTTATTTGAATTTCAGTACCTAAAATTTACCCTGCATAATCATCAAAACAATCAATCATCCTTTCATTAAAACAAAAATCCCGCCGCATAATATGATAATTCTTTAGTAATCTGAGGCTTCTTTAAACAATATACATTTATACAAGAGTTAATTTTGTTTTTGTTAAAATAGGTAATTACGTATCACTTAAGATTGCTTTCATTTTTATTTTTTGTTGCCCGCTCTTGCTGATATTTTTATTTGAGTGTTGTAAGTTTTTTAATTGATTCTGCCACATTCCTGCGTTTCATTTACATTTAATTTGTCTGTGTTGAAACAAAGAAGAAAAAAGTATAATGAAAGAACCGGAACTGCATGAACAAATTTAATGACCGTTAGGACGAATTTCTATACTAAAAGAAAATATTTCTATGTTATTGTTTTATTAATATAATTAATATGATGCTGAAATGTCTAATTAAACTCACAATTATTATATTAAAATGTAATGTAACGAATTTATTGAATTTAGTGTTATTAGTATCTTCTTTTTTTTTCTCTCTTATGTGAGACATGTTTCAGTAAAGCTTTTTCTATTATTAATCATAACATTATAATCTTAAGATCTATTGTAATTAAAATCATTTACATACAGGGACAGAAGACAACATTGTAGGTGCCGGAGGTGTTACAGAGTTAAGTTCTAAACAACGCCATCAAATGAAACATAGAGAACTGTTTCTATCACGTCAGGTAGAAACCATGCCTGCGACGCACATAAGGGGCAAATGTTGTGTAACGTTGCTAAACGAAACAGAATCTTTACTAAGCTATTTGAACAAAGAAGATTCTTTCTTCTATTGCTTAGTATTTGATCCTGCTCAGCGTACTCTGCTTGCTGACAAAGGTACTAATATGAATTCGAACATTACTATTACTTCCACCATCCTCATGTATTTTATCTTTAACACGAATTCATGTAAATTTTCAGGTGAAATTAGAGTAGGCAGTAAATATCAAGCCGATGGTATAGCATCAGCTCCGCTCACACCTGCTGAAAGGGAATCGGATCCTCGTAGATCACAGGATTTGGAGACTTTGGTTTGGACACCCAGACATGCGCTAACAGACCGGCAAATTGATCAATTCCTAGTTGTCAGTAGATCTGTTGGCACATTTGCAAGAGCTTTAGACTGTTCGTCTTCAGTTAAGCAACCCTCTTTGCATATGTCTGCGGCAGCTGCGTCGAGGGACATTACTCTTGTATACATCATTATATTATAACAGTTCAATGTTGGTGTCAATTTTTGTACGACTAGTAGTAATTTATATTTATTTGTCTTTGCAGTTCCATGCAATGGATACTTTGCATCGGCATAATTATGATGTCGCGAAGGCAATGTCATCTTTAGTGCCCAGCACTGGTCCAGTATTATGCAGAGACGAGATGGAAGAGTGGAGTGCATCGGAAGCTAATCTTTTTGAGGAAGCCCTTGACAAATATGGAAAAGATTTCGCTGATATTCGTCAAGACTTCGTAAGTGTACGTTATAGAATGACTAACTAACGTGAGACTCGAATCTTATACTTAACTTGTCAATGGTTCCAGTTGCCGTGGAAAACATTAAAGAACGTTATCGAATATTACTACATGTGGAAGACAACAGACAGATACGTACAACAGAAGAGGGTGAAGGCTGTGGAAGCTGAAAGTAAACTAAAACAAGTTTATATACCAAATTACAATAAGACAGCTCCGCCAACAACTGCGCCATCCGCAGCAACGATTGTACCTCTTGCTAATAGTAATAGCAACAGTAACGGGAAACCAACTAGTGTTCTTAACGGAAATAGCAATGGTAACATGGCAACCGATAACACTGGTATATTGATGGTCGGTGTTGGCGGTAAACCTTGCGAAAGTTGTCAAGTTATGCAGAGTCCTCAGTGGTATGCTTGGGGCCCATCGCATATGCAGTGTCGTCTGTGCCAATCATGTTGGACATATTGGAAGAAATACGGTGGTCTAAAGGTGCGTTCTTATAAGAATTTAACGAATACAAATATCACTATTTCTTGAGAAGACTACATGTTACTTGTATACGTAGGTTCCATCGCGCATCGATGACGTTGATTTAGAAAGAAAAAGAGGCGGCGCAGGCTCAGACGAAGAAAGCAAAGGTATTGGCGGAGCTCACAGACCTCATCGATGTAGCATCCCTTCCTGCGGGAAAGAATTCAAGCTCAAGGCGCATCTAAGTCGCCATTATGCAAGTGCTCATGGTGTTGATTTACGTGGAAGCGGAGCAAGCGGAGGCGGCGGCAGTGGATCTCCCAGGCCCGTTATGAAAACCCGTTCCGCATTTTACTTACGTACTTCAGCGTTAGCGCGGGCTGCACGAAGATTGTGTGCAGCGCAATTACGCACACGTCACGCAGCACGAGCACCCCATCAGCCTGTAAATGCAGCACCATTGCGGCATCTTTGCGCCTCTCCTCAGTTGACATCGAAAAGCCCGGCGGAGTTGCGTCTTTTAGCGCGAGCTGTACGTCCTCGGCCTCGTCCTCGCGTTACTGACATAGCAACGCGTTTAGGTGATCACCCTGCTCCTCGGCAACCCGGGGATTGGGATTGGTTAGCGCTTACGGCGCCAGCACAACGAAAACAGCCCGATCGAGTTTCCTTCCCCAGACCACCAAAGGCACCAGGTACGTGATAAACTTTTACAGTGTGTTCTTTTCTTCTTCTTCTTTTTTAAAGATTTAATTCGCAATTATATGTTTCGTACACCAGTAAAGAAAAGAAATAAAAAGATATACGATTAAACTTTTTGTAATCGGTGTGGTTATAGATGGAAGCCTTTTGTATGAAAGAGTACCAAATAAATCTGAAGTGGACAGGCTGCCAGTGACACCGCCTCAACCGCAACCCAGTATGCCGACGCAACAAACTATCCTGAAACGCACAAGACCATTTGATGAGATCAACGGATCAGATGGTAAGTTTCCGTATCATGCATTTGCTATTCGTATTCGTTACAGTTCCAAGTCCTAGTACTGAATGTGGTCTCTGTTTACTGGCTTCTACTCTGACGTGGATTGGGATGAAGGTAAAATAATTCAATGCCTAAGAGTCTATGTATACAGCCAAACGAATCACCAAGTTTGTTAAATTGTACAGTTTATCGTTATATTCCGAAGGAATATGGAACATTGGTTTCATAGTTTTACGTCCACGTAATAGTAGTCGCGTTTCCTATAGGACGTCATAAAATTGTTCTTTTATGTTTGACAGGTATTGCCCTAAGTGCAGGGCTCCCTGGTGGACCACCTGCAAAAAGGGCTCACCATTCTCAGCAGCTACATCCCAAGCACACTTTGGAACACACTGCGCCTCCTGTTCTTCCGCTAGCACCGCCGCTCAATGGAAGAGCCGCTCATCCACATACCTTGCCTCACGGTCCACCTTTGTCTAGAAGTAATGCGCGCAAACAAGTAATTTCATGGATGGACGCACCCGATGACGTCTACTTCCGCGCCTCGGATCAGACCAAGTTCGTAACAGTTTGATTTTTCGTAATTCTAACTAGCAGCCTGACGATTTAACATTGTTCACTACGATTTTGCAGAAGACTTAGGAGATCCCTTTCGTCCGTGGAACTCCGAAGGGCGGCGCGCAAACCGTGGCGTAGGCTACCGGCTCCTTTACATCCTCCTCATCCGCAGAGAGCAGTGCGCGGTGATGACATGGTTGTCATTTTGGACTGAATTAATCATAGAATCAGTTAGACAACTTGATCGAACTGATTATCGTTACGAGGGAATCATGCTGTTATCGTAATTTTAATGCAAGAGTGACCACTGTGAAGATATCCCGGCTTTATGTAATTGTCATTGGCAGCTCTGACGTTGAGCAAGGACTAATCGCTGTTCGGAATGTTCTGAAATCATTTTCGAGACAGCAATTCGCCGAAACTGAAGGCCTCGCTTGACTGAATTCTAATGTTGCACTGACATCGCTGAAACAATACCTTCACGTGTAACAAACGACGAAAGAAAAACGTTTACACTGGAAATGAACATTCATCGAATCTTTAATGAAAGAAAAGAAAATTGAAAATAAGGAATCAAGTCATTCACCGTGAAACATGATTTTCTATTCGTATTAATTAATTATTGTTGTTATTAATAATAATTATTAATAATTGAATGTACATATACATACATCATACCACACGTTCATACAAGCATAGCCAGGCAACACACACATACACACACAAGTGTCCAACGAGTGCTGGGCACGAGTTCTCGATAAATTGGCTCATACCACGCGCATCAGCTCACGAAGAATGTTACGGCCGTGCGCGTAACAGAGACGAATGTGAATGTGTGAGAGCGAGAGTGATAGAGAGAAAGCTTGAATGAAATGCGTAAGAGAGAGATTGGGAGAGAGAGAGGGAGAGAACGGTCTGAACGTTGCTGAGAGAAAGAAAGAATGCTCATTGTGAATATTTTTATTAAATTTTCAAGTTTGATGACTTCCGTCGCAACAATTAATAAATAAATATAAGCATAAGTGGAAGAATATACTGGTCCTTTTACCACTAGATTCCCTTCTTCCCTAGATATCCCTTCTTTTAGGTATGTATTTCAAAATTTTACTAGAATTATGCGTTCTATATTTTCGAGCACAAAGTCTGAATGAAGAACAAAGAATAACTTCACCCTTACACGATGGCAGTAAGGTTCAATTTCTAGTTAAATTTTAGTGTGGTCATTTCAGCAATTTTATCTTTTAATTTCGCGACAAAATATATAGTGAAGACGTCTTTTTAATCATCATAACTTGTAACTTTTATTGTAAGTTATCAACGATCATAACTACATAAACACAGTGTAGGTACTACACTATCAGTTCTAGTAGCAGTATTAGCAGAAATGTGGCACAGGAATAGACGAATCATATGGGATTCTGTAGAAAATGCAATGACGCCATCTTGGTCCAGCGCCATCGCTTGCGCAAAAGTTGGTACACCGAAATCCTATATAGGGTACTGTCCTCTCTGGTGGGAACACTGATTCTTCTATGATTCCACACGTGTTTGCTCGATTTCGTTATATTCTTTTCCTCTCTGACCCAACCCCTAAAGAACAGAGCAAATGATTCTTGCCGATATTTCCATAAGGGGTAGTGTTATGAGCGGCAGGAATTATCTGCTTCTGAAAATCTGTAAATAGCGCCACTAGATCTTAGTGGCAAAACGCTCAAACTATTAGCCAAACGTTACCGACCGACATTTGTGGCTACCACTGGAAACTTTGGCGCTTCCATACCATCACCGCCATGCCCCTAGCGGACAAATTACTAACACATCACCATTGCCAAATTCACACAGTCAATCTTCACATTTTTCGATCTTCATCTCTTACTCTAGACAAGTGAACACGCTACGCTGTAGATACATCATTACTTACCATTTTGAATTCGCTACGTTTTTTGTTATTGTAAAGTTTATACATCATTTTTAAATATATACAAAAGTATAATCTACCTTTCACGTATAATTATTTGAATATAGCATAAACGCTATACATTGGTGCCGCCAACGCCACCTGCCGGTGGGAACCCGAAAACTAATCGGCTACAAGCTTGGGCGTTTCGCCACTACGAGGTAATGGCGCTGTTCGTAGATTTTGCCGAAAGATGTACGTGGTGCCACCTAGCGGCAGAATCTTGAACACTAATCGGCTACAAGCTTGAGCGTTTCGCCACTATGAGGTAATGGCGCTGTTCACAGATTTTGTCGGAAGATGTACGTGGTGCCACCCAGCGGCAGAATCTTGAACACTAATCGGCTACAAGCTTGGGCGTTTCGTCACTACGAGGTAATGGCGCTGTTCACAGATTTTTCCGGACTTCCCGTGTGGCACCACCCAGCAGAATAATCCTGAACTCTGATTCTAGAGTAGAATCGAATTTCTATTTTCTGAGAGAAGTTCTTTCATTCGTCTTTTCTTCTTCCTCCAGAAACCTGCGCACTGTTGGATGTGCAATGAAATTGTGAGGTTAGAAAACTTGGTACTGGAGGTTATCCAAAACGCGACGCAGCAGAAGGAAAACTACATGCACTTTACAGGTACTTTACACGTGTTTGCATTCCGGTTTATGAAATACTGCACATTGTATATATATTTAAGAAGATAATTTGTTTTTATTTGTATTCATTGCTTATAAGTCGTTAATTACGACACAAAACTAAAATTCAAGCCTCGGTGCAAGTATGTATTACTTATTTTGAAAACGTGAAAAAGTAACATTCTTAACATTCGTTCTTTCATATCCTTTTATATAAAGTCGTACTTCATTTTGTTAAGTTAACCAGACTAACGATAAATCATGTCAGCATAAATAAATGTATTAACTGTACAAAGAGCATGAACATAGATTTCATCATTTCATGAATTTTTACTTATTTAAGCGTATTATTTATTTACTTATATAATTATCCGGAATTTGCATTGGTGCACATAGGTCGAAAACGAAACAAACTTTTGGAATTATCTAATATATATTTTTCTTTGTAGGTTTGATATTTAACGAGGAAAAATGTTTCGAATTCAAGTTATAAGTACTTTCAAGAGACCAATATGCACCTAGTGAGTATTTAAATATTTATTTAACATACATTATTGTATCGGTGTAGTGTTATGAAACTTATAATTAAAATGATATGTATTGACAAAATTTTGATCCCATAGTTTAAGGATATATCATAAAAGAGAATTGTACAGAACAAGTTTCAAATGCATTCAGTCCCATTCAAGAGCACTTTATTGTTCTTACAACAAGAATTCAAGCAGAATTCATTCTGGTATTTCTCCAGATATTGCTGATAATGACAAGGTAAGATATTATTTATAACAGTTTATTATTTTCTTTAATTCAATGCTGAATAATATAAGATTAATGTGCTTGTGTTTTAGTTAAATATTGATATTGATGATGTTAACTTGGAACAGTTTGAAACGGTAAATATAATATATGTAATGCATTATTAGAGAGACAATGTACAAAGTTTATACATACATTATAAGTGCAATCTCAAATTTATAGGAACATCAGCATAGTGGAAGGAACAAAACGTCCCTTGTTAATAAAATTTCAAAAGAACGTAAGAATACACAATGTTTAATATGATCATTTTGTTTTTCTGTAGACACATCAATTTTATTATTTTTCAATTTTTCATTATTTTTAGGTTTGAACAAGTTACTCGAAAATCCTGTAGGAAATCTTCAAAGCATCTATGTTATTGTAAATAATGAATTTGGCAAAAAGGATCATTTAAATTTTCACTATGAAGAAATCAGGAAGATTCCTACTAGGATGTTTAAATGTACTATTAATGTATCATGGCCCGAGGAAATGTCATTTTCTCAAATGGGGCCTAATAAGAAAGCAGCTGCGGCACATGTCGCAAAAAAGTGTCTGACTTGGCTGCACAATAATGGACACATTAAACAAATGAAACCCATATTATATAATCAAGAAGAAATTGAACGTTTGTTATCTGAATCCTACAAAATAAATCTTGAACCAAAGTTTGAAAATGACGTTAAAGATATATTGAATACATACAACAATGTGCGTTTTAGAAATAATAAGAGTTTTTATATATATTTTATAATTCCTTATGAAGTCCTTGTATAGAAAAAGTTTTTTTTCTAGGACATAGAGCCTATTATGCAAAGATCACTTGATTCAGATGGCAATGAAATCGAATCAGTAGAAGCAACAGGGATGTCACTAAGAAAGTCATTTGGAGGAGATGAGATTCGTAGTAATAATTTATATAGAAAGCTTCAACAAAGAACACCTTCTAGCCAACAGTTGCCAATTCTAGAGTACAAGTATGTACTGAAAATTGTGCTACCGAATTATTTTTAACATAATAAACATAACTAATTTTCAGATCACAAATTCTTAAGAGTATAGATGAAAATCAGATCCTCCTAATCAAAGGTGATACTGGATGTGGTAAAAGTACTCAAGTACCACAATTTATAATGGACGCATACGCGGAGGCACATAGAGGGCACGAATGTAATATACTTGTATCGGAACCTCGGAAAATTTCAGCTGTGTCTCTAGCGAATCGCGTTGCTCGTGAGAGAGAAGAAATTGTTGGTGACGTGGTAGGCTACCATGTACGACTTAATCATACAATACCATCGCATAGTGGCTCAATTTTGTTTTGCACAACTGGTATCATTTTACGAAGATTACAAAATAATCCAACTTTGGAAGGCATAACGCATATAATTATAGATGAAGCTCACGAAAGGACATTGCAAATCGATATACTGCTTAATCTAATGAAGAAATTGTTGCCCACCAAACCAAATTTGAAACTTATAATTATGTCCGCAACAGTGAACACAGAATTATTTCAAAATTATTTTTCATGCGCTACCATTGATATCCCTGGAAAAATGTATCCAGTAAAAATGCACTTTCTGGAAGATATTGAAAGCGAGATAGGTATACGATGCCAAAAAGTTTATCAAGATTGGGAAATTCCTTTTCAAGAGGTACAACAACTAATCCAATGGATTATGAAAACGAAACCACCTGGTAGTATTTTGTGCTTCGTACCAGGTTGGCGAGAAATTCAACTTCTCCAAGAGATGTTAGGAAGAAAACGTAATTTTAATAGTCTTGTATTACCTTTTCATTCGAAACTAACGAATACTGAACAAGAGCAGGTTTTCCGTGAAGTTCCTCACAATGTCCGAAAGATTATTTTGGCTACAGACATTGCTGAGAGTAGCATTACTATTCCAGACGTCAAGTATGTTATAGATACTGCCCGTAAAAGGGATCTAGTTTGGAACGAGGATTCGTCTTTATATACTGTATTTACTCATTGGGTGACAAAAGCAAATATTTTACAAAGGTAATTACTAACTGTATACTCTTGTATACTACTATACTTTATTTTTGAATAAGAACAAATTTGATTGAAACAAGTTTTTGTCAACTTACAGAAAAGGTAGAGCTGGACGTGTTTCACCCGGTGAAAGTTACCATATCTTAAAAAAAAGTATGTTCGACGGATTAAACCCGTTCCCAGAGCCAGAGATACGTAGAATATCGCTTCATCAGGCAGTTGTAACTAGTAAGACGTTTAGCGATGAAACGGCAGAAGATTTCTTTAATAGCATGATCGATCATCCCAGCAAGAAATCACTACTTCGTGCTATAGAACACTTGAAGAGCCATAATGTTCTGGATAAAAATGAAAATCTGACACCTTTAGGAAAACGTATGATGTATTTTTCATTGGATATTAAGCTGAGTAAAGCGTTGTTACTTTCTTGTGTTTTCCAGTAAGTATAAAAACATCAGGTACTTCAGTTAATGGAGGGTATTTGTAATTCATGGTTTTTCTATATTTTGTAGTTGTTTGAATCCTATGTTAACAATAACCACATTGTTATCCACCGACAACGAATCGTCTGCTACTTCGTTAATCCCAAAATCAGACAAGAAACAACAAAAATCTGAATATCACAATTCAAGTGATCATATTGGTATGGCAGAAATATATAGAAGTATGAAACAGTATTACAATGAAATGACACGGGATATAAACTATAGAAGCTCACAGTACAAGAATTATAATAAAGTATCTCGTAAGTTTGTTATTTATTTGAAGCGATAACACGAGCCACGGAACTATCGAATGACGTATTATTTCTTTATAGAGACTCGCGAACTATATTTATCCGAGCTTATTGACACTGAGATGGTTTCCTCTCTTGACGAATGTCAACTTGTAAATGTACATTCTAAACAGAAGGAATTACTTCGAGCCGTTTTATTTGCGGGTACTAATCAACTATTATGTACTTTACCTTATGGATTTAAAAACGGCTACTTTACGAAAACGACAAATACAATAAAAGCTGAGTAAGCATAACAAATCTCAACAATCCAAGGGAGAAATGTCAGAAATAAAATAAAAATGTTATAGTTATAATGTATGCATTCCATGTTCTTTTAGAGATTCTGGCAACGTTTATATATCGCCCGAAAGTGTAAATAGCAAGAGAAACAAATGGCCAAGTCCGTTTTTAACGTATGTTACACGTGTTGAACACGTTGAATCGAGACGATGCTTAGTTACTGACACAAGTTTAATTTCACCACTATCAGTGCTGTTATTTAGCCAGGGTGAAGTTTTTTATAGCAAGGTAAAGTACTTTCATACATTACGATATCTCAACATCATGAATCGGTATTAACATACGTATAGATTGAGTAACTTATGATTTCCCATATTCACAGTTCGAAAAAAACGACATTGATGAAGATGACAATGAAGATGTCTTAATTACTATAGAAAACTTGAAGAACGTACGGATGAGATCTGATGAAAGGTGCGTACTATTGCATGCTCAATTTTTACAATGATCATTTCATTTCGATTCTTTTTTAGATCTATAACACAACTGGTGCAACTTCGTAGTATCTTATGGGATGTTGTAAATTATACCATTAAATATCAAGGTGTACAGAGTGAATCAGAAAACTTTAAGAACGTGTTGCTCTATAAACATAGATTGTTAAATTTAATTATAGATATTATTAATGAATCGGCGAATAGTATAGATGACTCTGTTGAAGAGGAGAGTTCACAAAAATTGACGAAACCGAGTTTATATGCACAATAAATTATGTAAAAATATATATTTCGTTTCTTATCATTTAACATCTGTTACGTATACAAAATACAATATTACCAGTTGGGAAAAAATTTTCGAGTTATTGTATCAGTTTTTCTTGTTTCTTTATTTCCAGTTGAAATTTTTTAATAAATACATTAAAAAGATAGTATAACAATATATGCATGTGACTTTGCAAGTACATAACGTAGATCTCAAGATTGTCTATAAATGTAAGTTTGATGATCACAGTATAATGTTCTGTATTATGCTGATGCATCTCTAATTTAACGGAATGCAATAAATGTTTATACACTTATTTCCAATAAAAAATTTTCCTGTTTTAATTTAAAGTCCCAAATCCCCACCAACACCGAACGCTGTTCCCAATCCTGCGGGAGAGAAATGATCATTCTCAATCCCAAATTAAAAAGTACCCCACATTATGAAGAAACAATAATACACAATTCATTTTTTCTTTTCTTTTCTTACACAACGCTTTTTAAGGAATTGTGTACACTGTTTCAACGTTTAATTGATCTAAATTCATTCGCAACGTACATTATTTATAACACGCAAGCATACTCGCAGAACCGATTTTTTTTTCGGTTGCATGAAACCATGGTGATCGATTTGCCATTTATACAATTATAACATAAATATTACATAAAATCTATTACAATACATCCTTTCATTACAAATTTCCTTTTATTATCAATACAGCCTATGAAATGTACCGTCATTATATTCATTAATAAGGCGTTACCAAAATTCAATATATTAAAATATATCTTATTCATACATTTGGCAGGTACATTAAAGCGTGCGCTTCCGATATAAGGATAAAAAACGATTTCGTTAAAAAAATAGGAAAACTATTAAATTCTAAGTAACAACCGGCAACCGTTTTCTCGTATTTTTCCATAATATATACAATATACAACATTAGTAAATACAATAAATTAATGTAACGACCGTGGAATATATTTGATTATATATTATTTTATGAATCAATATTAAATATATCGATAAAGGAGCATAGTGATGGTATATCACCAGTAACAAATATAATTTATGTTTATGCAGTTGTCACGATTTGTTGTACATTTATCGTTTCTTTATATACAATATATTAGTAGTATTATTACGTATTGTTTCCTTAGAGCAGTGACGAGCAACCGCTTCTCACTGCCTTAAAGGAATTACCGTACCGACTAGCAATTAATCGTAATTTCAGCGTTTTTAACTACTCTTTCGATGAAGACATGCCCTTATCGCTGATGATAATTAGCTTCACCGCTCCTCTTTACAAAGTAATATTGCACTTCCGGCCAAGTATAGTTAAATTAGATTCTACAATGGCAATTCAAGTGACGTCGGTTATAAATAAATAACGTCTAACGTTCGTAACTTATAAAGCTTGCGTAAATATATAACTGTTTGCCATAAAATTAGAAACGATCTACGATAAATGCGAAGTATATAAGGTTCCTGACAATATACCTAGATCATTACACTAATTACGTACCAGCTTCGATTACTTAACATCGTTTAAGTGTCCCTAGTAGTCGCGGTCGCGAGATTCAGAACCGAACAGACTACAAATGGATATTTACCCGTTCGTCGAACTTTTACACGCAAGAGCGTTTGAAACGTACTAAATCAAACTAAAATTAGACAAAATTGTTTAACATTAACATTACTGGCCGTGAAGGTTTCACCGGAAAAGATGAATAGTAACTAAATGTTAACCCCGGTGCACTACTCCTCTTCTTACTCCTCGAATCCTTCTGTGTCTTACATATTTTGTATATAACGTAACGCAGTAAATATTAATTTATACGATCTAGTTAAAAAATATAATGTCACTCATACGTGACCAACACTGTGGCACTCAGTGTGTTGATGTAACAATTACATGAGCAGTGCACGGGGTTTCGCGGGGAGTCCATTAAAGATTCATTTACGAGTATCGATGGCAATTTAGTTTTGATTTTTATCCGCTACATGCACATGTAGCCTGAATATTCGCCCAGTGTTTCCTAGAGGAAGAAAGCGGAAAATGTAGCCTGGGTAGAACGGGGAATCGATATCTAAAGATCACGAGACCATGACAAAATGAGCGGTTCAATGAAAAACTGGCGCAAATCAGGCCAGTTAATCAGTCAACAAAGTCAATAAAGTCAAGGCAGATATTTACAGCTATCATAATACCTAAATTGGCTCGCTGTTATCGCGGGGTGGAAGAACGGTAACGAAGCTCTCGGTCTCGCTGTCGCTGGTGCTGAAGTTGGTCCTCTCGAAGCCCAGGTTCTCGCTTCTCGCGGCGTACGGTTGAAAAATCCTCGGCCCGATTTCCATGCCCGAGTCCAGGCTCTTCGCGAAGCCGGTGAACTCTGATAGTCTGCGAAAGTTCCCGAAGAACACGCTGTCCGTTCCCACGCTCTCGGCACCGCTCTCGCTGGCTCCGTCGCAGACGGACTCGGTTTCGTCCGTTTCCGAGACGCTGCTCGCTTCGTGTCCGAGCAGTTGCTTTTGCGAGCTGTTGCTATCGGTGCTGCTCAGGTATCCGCTGTCCTCCACCCTTATCCGTTGCCTGCGATCGTCAGCGTGCACGCGACTCGCCAAGTTCGCCGAGTCACGACTTTTGCAGAGATCGTTCGAGTGCTTCCGCGAGCAACACGCCACCCCTTCGTGTCTCTTCTGCATCTCCTCGCGGGATTCCTCGGACGCTCTGTTCCTTAAGCTGGACCTGTGAAGATAACAACGATCCGGAAGTCTCTTGTCCACCGAACAGCGAACGCTGCTCCAGCACACGGGCGATCGACGACTAAGGTTTCCATTATCCCCGACGCAGCTGGTCTGTGTCGTTTCCTGATCGAGCCTTCTCACCTTCTTCTTCCTCTTTTTCGACGTTTCCGTGGACAAGTCCGTTTTAGCGGCCGATTCGTCGGACCGTACCCGAACAAGTTTGCGACAATCGACAGCCCCTACGATGGAATCGTTGCTGAGGACAGGAGCGCCGTTGCTGGCCGTAGGGTCACCCGCTTCGGCTGGACTCCTGTCCCAGCCGTTTTTTGACAGAGACGAGTTGTTCAGCGTGTTGTTCGCGTCCTTGACGGACCGCAATGGTTTCGGATGTTGGTAAATCTCCTCCGTAGGCGGCAACGGCACCACGTCGGGATGGTTGCTCGGTTGACGCTGTCTCTTCGCTTGCCTAGTATCCGGCGTCAAGTACTTGTTTCTCTTCCAGTCAGTGCCGTTCGACTTTTGATCGTTCGCGTTCGAGTCGACGAGATTCGATTTCAATCTGGCCTCGTAGATCTCGCGGAGGCTGCCGTAGCCGCGGGTCAAACAGTTCTCGTTCCGCGTAGACTCCTGGTCCCGAAAGCTGCCTTTGCTTTTCAGCAGTATCTGCGCCGGCCTTTCGAGCGAGTCCACGTAAATCTCGCTCGGAGCTTCCTTCTCGTAGCTGACGTCGTCGTTGATCTTCAGCTTCATCGGTTTCCGGTCGAGCGTGTCGGGCTCGTACTCCGACTCGTCTTGCTTCGCGTAATTCTCCGGCGAGTCCTGCACCTTGATGGTCAGGTGACCCGGGTTCTCCGGCTCGTACCGAATTTCCGGGCCTGACTCGTCGCTGCAGGCCGGGCTGTCGTATCCGTCGTTGACGTACACCTCGCTCACCAACGAATAGCTCTCGTACCTTTGCGAGGAGATCAGCTCCGGCAGACTGTTGTAGTAATTCCTCTCGAGCACGTCCTTGTTCAGCGGGGCCATGTTCATCGTCATGGTCATCATCTCGCCGGTTTTCGTATCGATCACCGCGTTCTGCATCGTCAGCTCCTCGTCCATCGGCAGCGCGGTCGACAAAGCGGGACTCGACTGATCGGTGGACTCCGGCGACGTTGACGATTTCCTGCTACACTTCGACCGTTCTAGACTGTCCACCTCGTAGTCCATCGCGCCCGCCGATCGCGAGTGGTGCTCCAGCACTTTGGCGTCGACCATCTCACGAATCACGGCGTCCATGATACGTTTCGCCGTGTTCGTGCCATTCGGCAGCTCGTTGATCATGTCCGGCAGTTCTTTCTTCGCCGCGGTTGACGCTCCCTTCGATTTCTTCGCACGGCCGCGCGACGAGCTCTCCTCAGTCGTCGTTTTCGTCGGTCTCGAGGCGTGATTCACCTCGGCCCGGACCACGTTGTCCTCCTCCTGGCTTGGTCTCTTCTCCGAAACGGCCTCCTCGACGACAGCGTTCTCCTCCATCTGTTCGATGAACGAGTTCTCGATCGCTTTTCTGACTTTCGCGTTCACAGCCTCGTCGCCGTTCGACCTGTTCGCGATGTCCCGAGCTCGTTGATCGCAACAACGAGTCTCCTCGAACATCGACTTGGCCGAGCGCAACGAAAGACTGTGCCGATCGTCGGTTTCGAGAATCTCGCTCCTCGTCCCGTTCTGGAAGACCTTCGACATCGGTCGACTCCTCTCCCACGAGGACGGATGGTTCTCGATCAAGTTCGCCGCGTTCACGCCGAAGTCGTCGCGCTTCGCCAGCTCCTTCAGGTACGCTAAACTGTTGGCGAAGGTGGCGGTGTTCTCGTGGAAGGCCCTCCGGTTGTCTTCAGCTTCTTGCCAGCGACGCTGCGGCGCGTTCACGTCCTCCAGCCAGGCTCGAACCTTGCTCTCGCCCGGACTCGGTTGACCCGTCTCGGACAGGATAGGCGGCGTGTTCGCGAACGATTCGGTGCATCCTGGACACCCGGTGCATCGCTGGGACTTTCGTGACTTCGCCAGAGATCCCTGGAACGGGCTCGAGGACATTCGGTGCCGGTTCCTGCTCGCCGAGTCGCACCGATCCGAACCGGACTCCTCTTCCGGTATACCTGCGTGCCATTATGGAGTCGTAAACGCGAGTCATCAGAGCAAGGATCCTGACTATAACCCGTGTCAGATCTGACTTCTGATTAAGCACTTAGAATTCATAATGTTTAGGTAACAAGCTAATAACAATAATTCAGACAGGATAACCTGGTTCGCTTGGCACGAGCCGGTTGCAAGCGCAGAATATGCGAGTCATTCGGAGTAAAAAGGATAATGTAGAATTTGACTTGTAAAGAAGAAGCCAGAAGACGCATGAAGAAGTTCCACTCACCGACAAGGGTGGGGACAAATCTTTTCGCGGCCATCTTGTGTTTGGCGATAGAAATCACCTCTCGGATCTTCAGCAGGAACTCGATCGCTGCTGGAGGAGGAGCCTGTAGGAGTACACGATCATTAAACTGATTTTAAACATTTCCTGTGTACAGAATGTTTTGGATAGGCAGCTTACCAGCAACATTTGTTTGTCAAAGTATGCGGGATTGAAGTACAATTTTCTTCTTTGGGCTCCAGGTAACACAGGGATGTCCTGCTGGTGGGTGTTGTCTGCGGTTTCGATTACTCGAACATCTTCTTCCGGTAGTCTTTCGCCTAGGATCGATCCGGATCCGGACCCAGATACATAACAGATCTCCGATTGTTCCAGGTACATGCAATGGGGATGAACGATGGCAGACGTCACCTGCAATCGTACCAAATGATACTTTCCAGACTTTTCGTGTTCGTGTGTGCGCATGCTTTAATGTGTGAACCAATGGATGACCGAGAAATGTGTGAACCGAATTTAGCCGTGTAAGGTTTTTACAGTTTTATTTCATTTTTAAGCTTAATAGATCATTTACTTATGTAAAAGCATACATATAATCAAGAAAGGCAATAACTCTCGTGATTTACAATCAAATAAATTCCTATTACTTATTCTGTTTTTATATCACCGAGTTTTGTATTGTATATACCCTACATTCTGGAAGCATTGAACGTCTTTTAAATCGAAACCCGACCAAATGGAGACGTCGGGCCAACTTTGAAGGAGACTACATCATGTCGTTTACATTTTATCTCTAGAAGAATCTTGAAGAACTAGAGAGAAAATATCTGAATTTCTGCTTTCGTTTCTCTTTCACAAACTATATAGAAGATGGACTATCTGTTTGAACACGTATCGTGTCGATTAACTCGAAGAAATTGTTGAGAGTCAATAACTGGATACTTATTCTACAATAGCACATGCAAGAACTCTGGCAGAAATATCATTAATGTTAATTGTGGACGATTCGATTATCTGTTGAGAAGTGTCTAAATACTGTACGTGTCACGGTCGGAAGGATTATAGAAGCGAGAAGATAGTCTCCAACAATGTCATAATCTATAAGCTGTTCTGGACCCTAGTTTGTTTATTTTTTTCTGGAGAAAAACAGTGCCATTATAGTGCGGATGTTTACTGCGATTTGGTCCAATTAAATGAAAAATAAGACAAAGGACATCCAGCGTACACTTTCAAATCCTTGTTCGCCGTCGCTGACCGGAAGATCGTCGCCCAGATCGCTCTCCGTTAGCCCGCTGTTGGTATCGCTCTCGAAGTGTCTGGAAGCCGCTAGCAACGGATTGCTTTTGACCAATCCGCTGGGCTCTCGGCCGGGTGTGATGCTGATTTCCGGCTCCTCGATGATCTTCCTCTTGGTTTTCTTACTGTGCAAGTAGAGGGAAACGCTGGCCACGTAGATCAGGGCCAGGATCACAGAGGACAGACCGATCGCGGTGTACTCCGTGGCGGACAGCCCTTGAGACAGCTGCGACGACGAGGAGAACATCACTTCTCGAATGCCTGAAAGACAAAACAACGGTGAAAGGGAGCACAATTTGTTTGATCGGCGACAGAACAGCGACGACATACTGCTCTTGGAGGGTGAGCCAGCAACCCGGAAGGCCACGCAAGGTGTGAACACGCCGGTGTACTTCGATTTCGCGGAGTCGTCTCTGCACACCAGCTTCGCCGTGACCACGCGACCTTCGGCCGCTTCCTTCAGACCAGTCTCGCCGATCCACTGAAACGAATAACGAGAATCGGGAACAGCTCGATCGTAAACGATTCCGTCCGCGATCTTCGCGCATCCCGCTGCGATCGTACGTTTCACGCTAAACGATTCCGGTACCGGTAAAACCGCGACGGTGGATTTTACGTCGCGTTAACGGTCCCGCGCGTCCCCGCCGTTTTCTCAAACGACGCCTCTCGAAACTGCCTTATTAGCTTTATATCAGCGTTTTTTTACAATTGTCAGGAGTTTGCGACGGTTTCCTCGTCGAGGGGACCGTTTCGAGATTACGACTTTTTCTGCGACGTCCCGTAATTTCAGCGTCCCGTTGATTTTTTATGCAGTGATTAATATTGTCGTCGAGGTAACTGTTCCGGGACTTCGTCGTTAAACGAATCGAGCCTTCTCAGGCTGTCGATTACGACTGCTGGCCACACTATAACGGTGTGATCGTAGCCAGCTGTCTCAGATTGCCCTGATTATCGAACAACTTCTATTTTTTGTTTCCGAAGAGAGGAAGAGGTATTTGTAAGGGGATCCCGAAGAAATGCCGGCCGGCAGCGTTTGCGGTTTTCGTCAATTGCAATTCTCATTACGTTGCCTTTTGAGCGTAGCAGGACCGGTCTTGGACGCAAGTCGATTCGACACCTCGGGTAGCACGGAAAAGAGGTTCACACGCGTGTGCCATGCTCGTAACGATCGGCTTCCCCTTTGGTTCTTTCGCGGAACCTGTCCCCCAGTAAATTATGATCTCGTCGGTCCCGACAGCCTAATAACTTATTTATTTAATACCGTCGAGTATCACCAACCTTCAGGAACGTCCTGCCTTCGTCACGATATACCCTGAAGGGTGGCTCGGCGTCCGAGAGGTTCCTCAGCTCCGACCATCCTGCTCGGCCTAATTGCTGGGCGCCGGTGATTCCACAGACCGGGGTTGTCACACCTGTGGGTTTCCACCGGTCAAACCACGGAAAATGTGTCGCGTTGTCGTACGCAGAAAATAGGAAACTCACCCTCGAAGCGAATCTCCGCGTGCGGATAGACGATTTGGCCCCGTTGAGGCAGGAAAACGTACGGCACCCTCTCCACTTGGCCCGTGTTGCTCACGAAACCCGCGACTTTGCACTCTGGACAACACAAAATAGAAGATTCCATCAGTTTCATTTTTTTCTTTTAAGAAAGCTCGGGAAAGGATCGGGGTTTTCCGCCAACTTTCGTTTGACGCGTTCGGTCAGTATTTTGCAAGAGGTATTTTTATAAAAACTTGTTTCTAATGTCTGGGAAACATCTGAGCGACCCGAAGGTCGAGCACACTGCTTGTCAGCGAATTCGCGAAACGCGACGCGTCTTTCGGGGAAGCAAAAATTCAGGCGTTGCAATTTCGCGTCTTCCTCAACTGACAATTTCGTTGGCCCCCGGGGGACAGCTTGTAATTTCCGGACAACTATCGCTCGAACTGATCTCGACAAAGTGCAATTATACAGTCGGCCGCGAAACTGGTACCGTCGACACGGCCCGAAACGCCTTCGTCAAGAATGCTCCTTTCGCCACGGAACCGTTGGCATGGGCCAAGAAGATTCGCGCAGGGCACTTCATCAAAGCGGAATCGAAAGAGGATCGGAGCCGACGATACTGCCAACAATTGCTACGAGCACAGAAAATTGCTCGATGAATTATATCGAATTGGTAAAATAATACGTGCGCGTGCAATAACAGAGATAAGCAGATTGAAATATTATAATTACCGTAATAAAGAGTGGCTTGCGAATTGAACCGTCATTTCTCTGAATGTACACGTCGAAGGAGGGTCGTTTCTCTTTTCCGTCTCTCAATTAGAAGATCTGCCGCGGTCTGTGTTATGTTCCCGGTCGAGGAATTCCTCGTGGACCGTCACGGGACACGCCGTTTAATTCGGAATTAACGGCCGGCGAGCGGTGGACGCGGCAGGAGGAAAGCCGATCGTTAAAATGTTAATAGTAAGCGCCATTGGCCGAAACGGCCGAATTCGTTTGACCGGTCCGCGAACTATACCGCGAATAATTTCGAGAGCTAATAAAACCGGTCTTACGTAGAGAGCAGTACGCCCGGGCTTTGTTTCTCGTCCAAAATAACTGGACAAAGCCGGACGTGTGCCACCGGTGCTAATTTTAATAATAAAAGTAGCCGAGAAACTGTGAGATACCGTTTCCGCCGTCGTCGCGGCGCACGAGTCTCGCCTGAGAATGTCCAGCCCCGAGTTTCTAGATTATTTGATCGCGTTTTTGAATTTTTATTTCGCATAAATTTTTAGGAGAAATAGGAATCCATGTACTCCCAAAATAGACGCGTCCTTCTCGCAAAAGACCCCGCGGAACACCTGGCACTTCTCTTGTGCAAATAAAACGAACAGGATCTCGAAGGACGCGGATTTCATCCCGAACGTCCCAGTCGCAGTCATCGAGGAGCAACGATGTTTCTCGTTACAGGTCTAGGTCATCGGAGCCGTTGTTTATGCAAATTGTTGGCCAGTGCCGCGCTGTGCACCGGCCCGGGAAGCGGAAAGACGCGACTCTGAAAACCATAATGGAATTAATGTGTTCGATTAATGCGACGCGCGCTGCACTGTGTGACTTTCAATCCTCGGGTCGAATTCACCGCGAGGAGAATATCGAATCGTTGTTATTAAGTGGCACAGCACCGTGCAGAGGTCACGCGAACCGTGCAACCGTCGGGATGCAGTTCAGGTGCAGCGACAGCGCGGGCCGCGAGAGGGGTTGGTCCTTGGAATACTAATCGGCAGACTCCTCGTTAACCCTCCGACATAGATCTCGCAGCAGTGTACGCTTGTAGACGTTGGAATAATATTTTGAGAGGATATTCTTTTCTGAAAGTACGTAAGAACGTTCTGTAATTTGAATTCGGTCCGACTAAAGTTCACGGATTTTGCATATTCACCGCTTCGCAAACTAAGCTCGTCCTGTCGCAAGTCGAAGCCACCCTTATGAAATTCAAGCCGAGGTTTTTCTTCGACGCGAGAGTAGATGGAGATTGAAGCCGAGCCGATCCAACGAAATTCTAATGATCCTCCGTGCACGCGTATTCAAAGACTCATTGTATTCAAATGGCTGCCCGAGGAGGAAGCGTTCGCCGCGGACGTACAACAAAGTGCTTTCGAGCAATTAACAGCGGGTACCCTATGAATCTGGACGGCCAAGATCCTGACCTTGGATCGATAAACATGCAAATCGACTCGATGACATTTTCTCTGTTCGTGTCCACGTGCCGTCTGGTAGGGACGCGCGTGTCACGCGGCAGGAAACCTGCTCGATCCGCTAGGCTCCCGCGAGCTTTCTCCGTGGGCAACAATGGCATCCCACTAAACTACAATCAGGTCAATGGACAGCGCTATTCACACCGGGAGCAGGCTAATCGACGAATTTACTGTCGCGTTTGGAAATGTTGTTCGCCATGGAATGTTGAACCTGACATATACACTTCGCGACAAAAAGATAGCACATTATCTAATTCTGTTAATTCTCGCAAATATAATCGAATAACAACAGTTCCCGTATTATATGTCACTGTTCAGGGTGAATACTCGTTTTCTGTTTATAGGTTGAACTTTAACCCGAAAACGTAAACAGTAGTGCTGACTGCTGCGTCAAAATGATAGCACAAAGTCAAAATTGTGTATTTTCCGTCAGCGTCAAGGCGCCAATCTGTTCACATCGGCGAGTAGTTAGGATTGTTCGTGTTCCCGTGTTAAAATATTGTGAAATTTTCTATAATGGCCCGCAGTAAAAGGTTGACTGGTCCTGAAAATTAGTAATACTCAATTTACGTAAAGAAAATCGTTTTATCAATAAAATTGCGAAACTGTTGAATCGTAGTCGCAAGGTTATTTACTATTTATTTAAAAATGTAGACCAATATGGGGGAAAAAGAGCACAGGTCGTCCAAGAGTGATAACTGATCGTCAGCGGCGTGCAATTTTAAGAACTGCATCAAATTCTGCTGCTACTGCAAGAGAGATTGCAGCAGAAGCTCGAGTAAATACCAAAGTACGTAATGTACAACGTATTATACAATAGTGTAAATACATAAAACGCCAAAAATTAATGAGTAAACCACCGCTAACAAAACAACATAAAGAAGCACGTTTACAATTTGGTGAGAAGTATATTCATTGGAATAAAAAATGACAAAAAGTTATTTTTACTGATGAGAAGAGATTTACGTTAGATGGACTGAATGGCTACCGATGTTATTTCCACGATTTGCGTAAAATACAACAAATTTTATGTAGTCTGCGCTACGGTCGTGGCGGAGTGATGGTGTGGGCGGGAATTGGGTATTATGGACACACTGAAATTAAGTTTGTAAGTGGTAAAATGAATAGTGCAAAGTATATTGATTTAGTCGACGAACAATTGAAAGGACATGCTGTAAAAATTGCGGGCACAAACTTTATTTATCAGCAAGATAATGCAAGTGTTCGTATAGCCAAGATTGTAAAAGAATATTTTACACGGGAAAATATTAAAATTTTGGAATGACTAGCTAGGTCTCCAGATTTAAATATTATAGAAAATTGCTGAACCCATTTGGCCAAATTAGTATATGCCGGTGGGAGACAATTTCGAACTCTTAACGAATTAAAAATCTGCATTGAACGAAACTGGGCAGCGTTAAGCAGGATATTTGTTAAAAAGTTATATAAATCTATGCCAAAACGTTTAGTGGCAGTTATACAAACTAAAGGTGGAGATACGAAATATGAAAACATTATTTTTCTATACATATTCTTATATTTCAGCTATTTTAAGAAATTTGTACTATCATTTTGACGCACCGATTTTTCGTTTAATGTTACACATTCTCCAATAAAATTGTTTCTTCACGCAATAAATGCGTTAAAACATATTGACGTAATTGGTTATTCTTATTACGCAATGTACAGGCCACAAAAAATGTAATGTACTACTTGAAAAGCTAAATACCATTTATCTCTATAATGTGCTATCTTTTTGTCGCAGAATGTACTCTTGATACTCTTCTCCTTGGTACACCTGATCAACAAAATAATGTCCAATTACTGTCAAAAACAGTTCTTCGTTTCCCCCGAAAAACACGTTCTTCCATGTTGCATTGTAACGTATTCGTTGCCCACTGATCACGCAACTAGTCATAAAATGAGACTTATATCGTATACCAACAATTTTTATAATAATCTTCTCGCAGTAAGCTAAAGTATCGCGCATTAACGTCGCGAAGCTGAATCGATGAGGATTAGAGTTCCCAAGGTATCGCGGTGCAAACAAACTCGAATGAGAATCTTCCGTTTAAAGTTTAATGCGCGTGTTTGCCGGTCGTGTGAATACGTTAGATAATGTTAATCTTCGGCGTAACGCAATTAGGTATGATTTACGCTCGTTAGGAGGACGCTTTCTACGCCGCACGTTCCAGCATCGGCGATAAATCTTTTCTCTGGTACGTTTACCAAAATTTATCGTTCGATTAAGCTATAATAAAAATCGGTTTGCGGGAGTTGGCGGCGGCGGATGGATGTAAATTTTCGTTAATGTCAACCGGCACGAATCTGGAGAAGATGAAGATTGCGTCCGCTCGATTCGACGAGCTTCATTGACGCGGTTTGACAGGGACGCGCGAACTCGTGAAAATATTTGATTATATCGATCGGCGACGATCGAGATCGAGTCCCCGGTGTACTTTGATAACCGGTTTGTCCCTTTGGCAGCCACCGGGCCGGCGAGGAATGACGGCGACGTTTTTAAGGGACCCTTAAAAATTCTCCGTAAAACGGCATTTTCCGGAATAACTCGTTCCGACCATTTTCAGGCATTCGAACAGCGCACGGTAACCTCATCAAGCGCTTAAATCTTGATAAACGGGAAGGTATTATCCTATCGCGGCCTCTGTTTAAGGAACCGGTATCTCCTTCGACGCGATTCGCGATCTCGCCGACTCCCGTATACAGTTTAATGTCACGATCGAGCCGCCGGCTGCCTCGCGACGTATTTCGATTCTCTGAAACTGCAAATCGTCGGACGAAACCCCCGAACGACCGATAATACCATGCGAATCGAAATTCGAGCTGTCCAATAATTTCGGCGCGTCGCGGAACGTCGAACGATCAGAATGCCGTTTGCGCACTCGTTTATCCGGCTTATGCGAAAGAAAGGTAAAAGAAGAAAGTAGAACGAAAGAGATCCGAGAAGGAGAAGAAAATTATACCGAATATGATGTAATTCCGATGATATTTGCTTGTGCAACGGTAAATTATTGTACATTTTTCCATCGGAAGATGCTCGCTGCGAGAAGGTAGCACCGAGCTGTGCGTGGAGGCATTGTTTATTACGAGGTAATAAAAGGGGGGGGGGGGGGGCAACAGCTGTGATTCTGCTTACCCGGCACCTACTTCTCATTCACCGTGGTTGACATTTTTTCTGCGATCAATTGTTAGGTTTCATCCGGCTAGCAAGCCCGTTCGGATCGTGCTAACAAACGACGAATCAAATTGACAGATATAATGCTGTTTACAGCCACGCGAGGGTCGTCCATCGCTCGGAGCCCCTGCTGGTTCTACGCAAGGTCGTATCAAGCGGCTAGACGTTCGAAATATGTGACTGAAGCGTTAATGGCAAGCCACCTGTCGCGGATCCTGACGTTAAGGTGTTAAACAGCCTATATTAATAAATATGAGAATGAAGTTAAGTGGCTAGAAGTATTTCAAGATCCCGATACTTGACTACCGGTGGCTGTGACAACGATTCCCTAGTTTCCTATAATCCTCGTCATCGCGGACCTTGTGGCAGGCGTTTCTCAAATCTCCAGCGTGGTCAAGGTCTTTTTTCTTAAGGGGGCCGGCATGGTTTGAAACCTACAGTGAGTGTAAAAAGTATGCGTACACCTCTTATAGTTCTAGAAAACCATATATTTCTTTATGTAGTTGTGCATTCTTTTATAAAACAAAAACACAATTACGATTATTATATGTTTCAACTACAAAATGTGACATGAATAAACTAAGGTAAAGTTAACGATAACGAGATATATTAAAAACAGTCTGAAGTCTCTCAAAATTAGTACACAAAAAGTATTGGTACACGTAACAAATTTAGCAATAAACGTGTTATAATTTGCGAAAATAAATTAAATTAATATTTCGTTGGATAGCCTTTCGACTGTATAATTGCGTCCAGTCTTTGTGGCATTGAATCCACTAAATTAGATGTGATTTCGTGTGTAATATTGCACCATTCCTCTTGAAAAGCAAGTTTTGATTGTTCTTTACTTGAAATATGCAGGGTTCGGATTTTTTTATCAAGCAGATCCCATAAATTTTCGATCGGATTAATATCCGGTGATTGCGGAGGTGTTTTCAAATATTGTGGTGTGTTATACAGCAACCACTCTCTTGTGTTGCGTGCTGTATGTTTGGGGTCATTGTCTTGAGTGAAGATAAAGTTGTATTTTAGACCCATTTTTTCTGCACTACTTACAATATGGGTTTTTAATATGTTTAGGTATATTTTGTGGTCCATGATTCCCTCGATGAAGTGTAATGACCCCACTCCAGCAGCACTCATGCAACCCCAAACTATGACCGAACCTCCGCCGTGTTTTACTGTGGGACGTTGATTTTCTTTTTGTAGCTCCGTATATTTCTTCTTCCAGACCGTACACTTGCCATCAGAGCCAAAAACATTAAAGTTACTTTCGCCAGTAAATATGACTCTTCGCCAAAACTCGATAGGCTTATTAATATTACCTTTCGCGAAATCAAGTCTTCTTTCTATTTGCGGCATTTACGAAATACTTCTTGCGAGCAACTCGGCCGTGATATTCATTATTTTGTAAACAATTACGAATAGTGCTGGCACATACACATACTCCAGCGTTGTTTGCAAGCTCAGCAGCAATCTTAGGGGCACTAATTTTAGGATTTTTTTTAATTTCACGCACTATAAAACGTTTATCGTGTTAACTAAGTTTTCGAGGTCGACCAGATTTCGCTTTATTTTTATTGGTTCTTCGTTCACCATATCGATTTATAATTCCTTGTATAGTGCTATGTGGACTATTAATTGTATTTGCTATTTCTCGCAATGATTTGCACTGATTATGCAGTTGTATAATAATTTTTCTTTTAGTCTCACTTGTTTCCTTACATTTACGACCCATTTTACCGAATGTTACAGAAGGTTGCCACTAGACTGTGCATCAAATTATGTTTCGTTTTATAAACATGTGTGCAATTAAATAGAGAAATACACGGGTTTTTAAGCCTACAAGAGGTGTACGAATACTTTTTACACTCACTGTATATACGTATGCAAGGGTCGAAATCTAGACAAACTGCTGCTTCAATATTGCAATGAGCAGTTTAGAACTGATCAATTGTGTTTCCTAAAACTCCAATCTACGTCTGTATCTCTTCCAAATTGCGAATTTCAGCCTCATCGTGGAGTAATTTGTAATATTCGGCAGAAGATTCGAATTCTGAAGCAAGTACGACGTCACAAGATGGCTGCCGCTGAGAGATTCTCTTAATTTCGAGAGATTTAGTGTTCGCATCGAAAAAAAGGCTCTAGACGTAGCAAAGACATGTAGAAACACGGTGGTATGCATTTTTAATTGATCACTTACTTATTTAAGACGTAAAATGTCTAGAAAAAAGACACAGCGTAACATAGCGTGACAGTCAAGGCTAAATGCCTGCCGGCTCCCTTAACCCCCGGATTCCTGCTAGTTCTAGGCCTCCTTATCTCGAATTAAAAAGCGTCGTCTTGTATTGGAATAAAATTGCACACGTTGGTCACGGGTCGGGTCACGAATGACTCTGACACAGGATGCGAAGGGTGAACCTGGAACGGTGTCATCACTCGTATCTGGCGACTTCATAAATCTCACGACTTTTCGATCATCAATTTCTTACAGTTTCACCCGTCGAGCGAACGAATGGGTACCAGTTTTACCAGTTTCGAGAAACACTGCAACTCGCGGGTCCGGCACATCGGTGATAAATATTTGAGTCGTGCGACCGTGAATTTTAGTCGCCGATGCAAGATTCGATAAGTAAGGCGTGTTCGCACATTAGTCACCGGCGGGCAGACAACCGGCCCGGGATTAGGCTCCTGCCAAGGTCTCGATTTCAAAATTCTGAAAAAGAAGTATATTCAATGCTCGATGTGAGGACCTTGGATCGAACTGTGCGAACAATGGCGGATTGCCTGCGTGATCATTTCTACGAACACATCCGGCGGCTCGCGAGGCAATATCTCCGCTGTCAATCATTCGATGTCCAAATTGATTTCCACTAAAACCCGTCAATCGGCTCGAGATGTCTTAAGACACGTCGCGGCTTTTCACTCGGACGACTGCGTAACCGGATGGCACATTTAGCCATATTAGATCGTTTCAATATAATTTATTACTCGGCTGCGGATCTTTCTATGCTTACAGCCTCTATAAAGGTTCGAAGCTTGATAGAAAAAACGGGGGTGGGGGGTGGGGGTGGGGTGGGGGGTGATTAATGGCTAATATATCTTCATTTTATTGTGAGTTTACGGAATACATAAACGTCCAAGATTATTTTTACTGTCGAATCGAAATTGAATCCTCGCGCTTGATGACCGGTACTGCTATATAAAAACCCAACACGGATCAACACAATAATTTGTACCTGAACTGCAATCGGATTTCCAGGTATCGAAGTTCCCCCTAATTTCGGCTCACTCAATTTGATCTCGGTGAAAAGGTCGACAACCGTTCCACGGCAACAGTGGAACCAATACATAATTGCTGACGCAACAGATGGATCCTTCAGTGCAAAATCGACGGTCACCAGGTGACAACATGGCAGCACCCTTACCGGTCAAGAACGCTGAAAATCGCGCGTCTTTACACGTGTACCTTTCGACATAGTGATCTCCTTGGAGTGAAACTCGGATTTTCGACATCTCCCCATCAAAGTCTACAGGATTACATGGAGTGAAAAATTTCTGCTTTACTGAGGTGAGTCAAGCCAAATTAAAAATCGTGATCTTTAATATTTTCCACTCACTCTTTCTATACTAGTAGACCGATCCTTCTCAACTCGTTTGGTTCGATTTTAACCAGTTAACTGTGGAGTTTAATATTAAAAATCCCTCAGGCCGCGGAATTAAAATCAAGCAATTACGAATATACACATCGAACGCAGGCCAAATGCGGCTATTATAAAAGCCAAAGCCCTTGTAAAGCTAAGTGAGAAAGAATTACTTTTTTATTCGATAAGAATTTAACAATTCATTAACGTTAACTGCACCGCAATAGAGTGCAGTATACTTGTCAATCACGGTTAACTTGTTAAGGAAGTTTTCAAAGGGTGTCCATTTTGTCCCCGACGGTAGATGTTGAGTAACGTTGGCATACTGTTCGATTCATAGCTTGCGGTCGCTGGAGAACAGTTGAACCCAAGCCGGAAGATCAGTGGCAGTGGTCCTCGGGGTTAGGGGGTCAGACGTTGTGTTTCGCCGTTGCCAAGGCCGGTCGTGTCCCTTCGGCGACCGATAAATGAACGATTCGCGAGGTTACAGCTACGCCGAAGACCGGAGGCCGAGGGAATCCGCGTCGCGCGTTGATCAAAAGTACCGCAAGGAACGATATCTCATTCTGGCTGTGTGTCTCCTGTCCACTCGGTAAGCGGGTCTTCATTGCATCGGGATTCCTCCCGGTCGTCTCTTTTCGCGTCCAGCGTGCTCATTTTTCAACGCGACGACAGCGCACTGTCTCATTCCCAGCTGAAAGCTTTCATACCGAATTTATCAAACGGGCCATAGCTTTCGCGGTGTCTCCTCCCCTTCATACAATCCGAAGAGACCACGATAAACGCTAATGACTCGGCTGACATCTCGATTCGATCTTCTTTTCACGCGCGACAAATGTCTGTCCATTGCACGATTTAAGACCAAAGTGATTTCGCCTTTTTCAAGGGAAAATTTAATTTTTCGCTATTTGGAAGCTTTATTGCTCGGTGATGCAACGACCAATGTTTCCTTATCTTTTGCCATCGATCCGACAAAATGGAGATCCCGTGTTCTTGGAGTGCCTTTTGTTCACCAGTGAAAAAATTGATTTATGACTTTTGACGCCTGCATGCGAAATAAAATTTACATCGCTCGGAGAGCGTTGAAATTAATAGTCATCCGATGATGCATCCTCTCTGCTAGCAGCATGCTTTTTCCTTGCTTACACTGCATTGTTACCTTTGCGGTAATAAAGAAAGCAACATCCGACGGAAATGCTCAGTTTGATTTCCTACATTTGATGCGATAACAAAGAAATGCTTGAGAGAGAACAATAACTAAATAGAAAACCACGCAGGCGAAAGGTTAGTTGCGATCATCGAAAGAGAGATCCTGAAATTCGCATGGAGCTTCGTATTTCTCGTGTTCTCCAACAATTCCCTTGGAATTAACGGTGAAACGTTCGATGACTAACGTGACCCGAATCGGTTCCGGCGGGAAGTAAGGTATCGGCGTGGGTTATCGTCCCGGAGTCCCATAACTCCTCGATCACTATGCCGCCGGTTGACACTATCTATCAGGGAGCGAAATAGCAAGCGACTCGTTTCGTGGATTCGGCGCCGTTCGACGAAGGTCAGGGTTCATCGGCGTCGACTCGTTCCTCGAGGTCGAGCTTGCCGATCGTTAATCAACGGGTCGTTATCCGTTTCTCGATCGTCGATGGCAGCCGGAGCAAAGCCGAAGGAAGCCTACGACGAGCGAATGGGGACACCGTGAGCATCGCTGCCGGTGTTAATTGCTCGCCGCCGCGCCGATTATCGTAAATCGTGCGTCGCACGGTGGCCAAGTTAACGAGTATCGGCCGGCTGATCGACGCTCGATCGAGGGAAATCGGTCGGCGATCGTTCCCCGGGTCCTCGGGCTCTTCGACGAAAGTGAGAAGACGGTTTCACGGATTTCCTGCGGTCCCCGCGGCGCTCAGCCAGCGAACTCACCGAAATCGAACATCATGCGAACAACCTGTTTTCGTTTCCATTTGTTTTTATTTTGCAAAACGATCCTACAGCGAGCACCAATCGCTTCGATCGTATACCCGGTAGTACGTCGCTTTTTATGACGGCATAAACATTGGCTCTGAACGTTTAAACGCAACCCCGGAGATGTTTATGCGCGCAGCCGAATGAAGAAGGGACGCTGCGAACAGCGTTGTTTACTCCGATTGCCAATTAACGAATCCTCTTCTCCGCGGAGCTGCCTGCCCGTTCATAAACTGGGCCTGACATGATCCCGATCACCGGTCGAAACTGAAGCGCGCTTGCATTTAAAAAACTGAACATTTGGCCTCTGTTTCTCACAACTGATCCGGATAACCATGATTCTGTAGTTCAGTAATCATCAACCTTAACCTCGAAGATCAAGTCTCCGCGTTTTTATTCAGATTTCTATGTTCGTTCATAGAACTTGCGGTCGGACGCTACTTAGTTGCTGGAAAATTGAGTTTCGCATGTATCTACGCGTACAACACGGCAGGTACCTGCGCTCAGGGTCGCGTGATTACATCATTACCGGAGAGCCTCGAAGGATGAACTGCTACGGGGTCATGATGTAAAACTTTTTCGACCTCCCGTGATTATCAACGAGATTAATTCTCACGCGGCGATGTTCGATCTTTGCGGAAGCGGATGTGCATCGAATCACTTGGAATTCTTATCGGACGAAAAACTCAACTAAACTACAAATCTTGGGAATAACTATTGACATTGAAATATTCGTACAAGGTTACAGCAACACATTTAAGCAGCCGTTAACTTACTTCCAGACTGCATCCTCAATTTTCGTTCTCGAGGCGAGAATTATTATTAGCTAAAGGCAATTTGTATCGCCGATACTCGCGAGGTGAATGAATATTAATGGAAAGTTTGCGGTCACCCGTCATCATTAATCGAGAATGTCTTCGGTCGGGATCACTTTCAACGTCGGTGCTTAGTGAAAAGCGTACAATCTATCATTCGTTATCTAATTAATTATTTTAACGGTAGCCGTACTTAGAGGAAGCCTTTGTTACCTTTGTTGATTTGAGATTACGATTGTTGAGGCTGGAACTGAGATAGACACCATGAGAAAGACTCGCATCTGCTTGGTAATTCTAGCGTTAATCAACGCACCCGATTCTTGCGATTTTTGTGAGAAGCAAAAGACGTGTTATCAGCTTCGTAATTCTATCCTTAATCGTGGCAGATGCAGCAACGCTCGATCCTCGTGATATTACTATGCGAACTTCAATACGCACCGCGGGACGTGCTCGGATCTTATTGCAACCAAACATCACGAAGGTATTCGCCATTAGTGCTCGCAGCCCTCGGATTGCCGTGCAAGTTGCATACCTACGTGTCAGAGGGACTCGCGGTAAATAGTAAGCTTTCGGAATCAATAACTCCCATGGCGCGTTTACCATACACGTTCCCTTTCTATAAAGATAGAGCTTCGGACGCGTTACGCACGCTCGCTTCGTAGTTTGACGCAAAGTGGCAAATCGCATTACGGTTTGCTCAATTAGCATTCAATCTCAGTCGACGGACTCTTCGTATTTCGATCACCGGATGATCGCAGTTCACCGCGGCTCATTCAAGATTGAAGCGCATGGTTGTCCGATGAAACTCGAACCCGGAGGAGTCTCGTGTCCTTGGTGCCGCGTTGCAGAAAATTGCATGCTCGTTGGCCGGCGCTTACAATGGCGAGATTAAACGCGTAAGCGTGTATTTATCGGCGGTAAAAGCCGAGTGGATTTTACGGTTATACGCGCGCGGGGTGCTGAGAAATTGAGAGATTCGAGCGAACGTAACGGAAGGGAACAGTCACGTGGCCCGAACATAAGGAAACTACCGCCGGGGCCTCCTAGCGTAAACGCTAATGGCGCCGGATGATTCCCGTGTCACGGGGGTCATCGTCGAGCCGAAAGCCACGCGGGTGCAGGAATCTGCGCCGATGCAGTATCGATGCGATTTTTCAGAAGAACCACCGGTATCGGCGATACAGTCGAACCAGATACGAGAACAACAGACGCGTCCGTCGACAATGCAAAATTTACAAGAGACCATCTCGACTCGGTACGAGCAGATGCGCCTCGATCAGCTACCGATCAAAGGGTTCGCCGTTTTCCGCCGGTTGTACAGCCTTCGAAAGACTTTTCGCAACGCATGCGTTAACTTTACGATTATCGCCGAGACACGGAGAACCTTTGCTCCCTGATTTTTACTCTCCCAAAGATCCTCGGCACCTGATATTACTTGCTTGGTTTCTTCAATCTTAACCCTTTCGTTACGGAAGGTAATTATAGTCACCCTTCTCCGAACGTTTCCCGTATCCTAATCGTGATTATAGACGCCCATGGAAATTTTACAGTATGTCGGCGAATTTAAACATTCATTTTTCCGCTGACATATTTGAATTATTTCAATTTGTTTATAACCACCAATTGCCGCGGATAATCAACGTGTCACGATCCTCGGTTAAACATACCTCTCGAAGGTGATTATATTCCACTTTGTACGTGCTCGGTGCTCGCAGATTAATTTCAAGCAAATTGAATAGCCAATTCGCATAACACCACAAAGTAGCATAGGTTGTAACCGCTTCCGGGCAGATTGTGGAACCACGAGGAACTGCAGCGTAGCGAGAGAACACAGCGTGCGTCGTCTAAAAGTCGAGTCAAAGGGGCAACGCTGCGTCGCGTCATCCAGCGAAAGGCCATCAGCGCATAGTCTTTCTTCTGGTCGTCGTGTCTTGTGCGCGCATCGAAATCTCTCCGGCCGCCCACGCGACGCCATGACACGGCTGTTCTCGGTAGGTGTTATCAGAGGCCATAGGCATTTTCGAACAGCGAGAGATCGACGAGGAGCGGCCGTTGAAACTATGCTCGAGAGGTCACGACCGTTTCACCTAATGGCGGTGCGAATAATAATTCACGTTTTCGCGCTGCGTCTGGTTGCCCGCCGGTTAAGAGATGCAAATCTGCACGTGATCGTCCCCCGGTAATCGGCAATTTACAACCGTGGTTGGCCGCGGGATGGCCGCAACAACCTTGTTGATACTTTTCGCGGGAACTTTCTCAATCGTCGAAGGTCCTTCAGCTGCTACACGTGCGTCTAACTGTTCACCGCGTCAACGTATTTTGTTGCAGACGCCGCGCACTTAGGTTACACGGTTGCCAGCCGGGTTGCTGGTTTAATAGACAGCGACGCGTTCACGGAAATCTTATGCGCGTCTCGGTCTCCGGATTACAGGTTCAAAGTATCGCAAGAAGCCGAAATTATCGATCGTTCGTGCCGGTGTAACGAGATTTTAAGTACAGCGCATTACGCGATCGTTTCGCGGTCGAATCGCTCGGAATCGAATCGCTGTCGGTTTTTTTGTTCTCTCTCTCTCTCTCTCCTTTTTTCTTTCGATAGCCAACAGGATCCGTCTCCGGCGGCTGCCCATTAAATCCGACGCTAGGACCCCACGCGAAGCGCTTCAAATTGCAAATCGATCTAATTAGCTTGATCGGTCGAACTCGACGATTACGTTGATTTAACTATACGGCCCGCAACGGTTCCGCATGTAGGCCGTTACCGGGAGCCGATTAATTTGCATTCGATAATAAGCGTGTTCGTCGGATTCTATTAATCAACTCCGGTTATCGATGAGGTTTTATCGATTCTTCGGTCGGACGCCGTCGAACGATCCGGAGCACCGTTTGGCGCCAGGTTGCCGGTCGTACGGTCACATTGTAACGTTTCGCGCGTTCTACCACGTGCTGGACCAAGACAAACGGATTGCGAAGCACGGGGACGTTCATCGTTTCGCCACGGTCAGGTCGATTTACAGACGCGCGCGGCACGGGGACGATTTGCTTGAACAGTTGGAGCAATCATTTCTGATGACACGGTTGGATCGAAAACGGTACGTGCGGCGCAACCGCCAGCCGAGCCGAGCGAAACACCGGAAGATGCAGCGTCGCACACAGTGGTCCTCCTTCCCGAAAAGCTGTTCAATTATAAAGTTTTTTGCATTTCCTGTGGTTGAATTCAAGAACTATGGCCGTTCGCGAAGCTCGTCGATGAGAAACTCGTGAAATTTGCGCGCCGTCTCGGGAACGGTACAGCGTTTTCGCGGAACACCGAAAGAAAACGTGTTGCGCGCCACTGAATGGAATAAATGTCGAAGATTATCGCCTATCAAAGCGTGGTTGGAACGCGTCTCAGATGAACAGAGACGGATTAAAACCTGATGAATAGTGCACGCACGGCGAACCGTTACCAGCTTAATTTGATATAGAATTCGACGAAAAACAGGCTGCCAAACGCCGTTATTAATTATTAATGGACCGATATCCTGGTTGGAAGGCTGAGAAGAGGGATGTGCGTTTGTCTTAAACGCTAGAACAGCCGAGCACTGAAAGATTGCACTTGTGAATACCTTGCACCTTTACAAAATTGTACGCCTGAGTACTATATGACGCCATCAAGAAGTAAACGTTGACCTTGAAAAGGAGCAGTAGGAGCATAGGGATGGAATAATGGATCGACTCACCGTGGATGTCGTTCACGCAGATATGAAGGTCCTCCCGGAAGGTGGGAAGCCCGTGGTTGCACTGACAGGTGCAGGTGTTGTTAGGAGGCACGAGTCCAGTGGTCGAAGGGCTTCTTGTGTAGGGACTGGCGGTGCCGCTGCTGAGTACCGTGCAAGCTTCCGTGCAGGAACCTAGGGAAGATCAATGTTCTCAAAGCGATGAACGTTATCCCGTCGCCGTAAGAATCTGTCTCGCGGATCGTTTAAAGTCGGCGTCTTGGGACGACGCAACTAACTGTACAGAAACTGTGAGGAAACAGGAGAGACACTCGAAGATACATAAATTTCCAAGATGAGGAAATTCACGTGGCGCGACGGCACGGGCAAAACGCCGCGTCGCATTACCCGAACAGGTGAAATACAGCTGTCAGACCGTTACATCGTAATTTCATGGTTAATCAGCCGCGTTGCCTTTTTTTCCTCCTACCGGGCGGCTTTTGTGTTGTTCGGCGTCCACGCACGAGATACCCGCGTTACGTTTCTTTTCGCCGCGGCTCCCCCCCTCCCCCTCCCCATGCGAGTACTCTCGGCGAGTCAAATCACGATCCCGCGATTTACGGATTCCGTTCCGTGGATATCGTCAGGCTGTTTTTCGACGGATTCCGGATCCTTTTGAGAATTTTACGCGGACGGGAAGAAACGACGCGGCGCGCGGCGACTCGTGCCGCGGAGATTTATCGTTCTGAGGCATACCTTCCAGCGTGAAAATATCTCCATCGGAGTGCCTGATGACCGAAAGCTCTTGACAACGAGTTATTTCGAGAACGTTCAAGCAGCCCGCCAGGACGAGAACTAGAAGACGCATCTTCCCCGCAGCATTCTGAAACAAAGTGCAGCAAATTACAGCAACGTGTTCCCCGCGGGAAGGCAACGGGAGGCACGACAAAGGGCCCCGTTCATCCTCGGCCACGTATAAATCGACCATGTTTCTCCTTCGGTTCTCGATGTTCTCTCTCTCTCTCTCTCTCTCTCTTCTTCGTTACACCGACCGGCACTTGAACCGCCGCGCTGCAACGTGTTCCGTTCGTTCAATTTCATAATTCGATCCGCACGGGATTAGCCCGTAATCGAATTCACCGGAGATGACTGCTCAATTTCAGGCGTCTTCGACGTGAAAACGGATCGCAGTTTAATTAATTGCCGAATAACTCGATGATTTATCAGGGGAGAACCGGCACCGCGCGCGAATCCGTGAAACTCTAGTAATTAACGGGGTTAAAATAGTGTGCTACGAGCGAGTCGGTTCGCTGGAATTAATGACGGCAATTAATCAGCATTAAAAGTTCCGATGGTGATCGAGCACCGCTGCCGGGCACGTCGCGTGAACTCTCCTGCCGCTGCGACACCCGACTCGTGTCTTTGGTACAATTTGTCCAACCGTGAAATACCCAACGAAACTTCTGCTGTCCCTAAATCATTTGTATCGCCGAGATTCGGTGAGGGGGAAAAAAATTGCCTATCATCAGTCATAACCCACTTAACAGCAGCGGCCACACCAGATCGATTTCTCTGTTTACACGTTAGAAATTGTTTAATTTACAGTTGCTATCTCAATCTTGAAAGGTAAATCTATGATCACCTTTCACACAAAATTAATAGCGAATGAATATGTTTGAAAGGACAGATTATCAAAACGTGTTTGGCTTTTCTCAACCTAGGTGTCAGAACATTTTTTAATAAGCTGGAACTTCTATAATTTAGCATTCGTTATAATCCCCATTCGTTTGTCCTCCTCGTTCTTAGCGGGTCCCGACTATAATAAATATAATTGATTTATCAGTTTTCGCTAAATGCTAATTTTTACGGATAGATCGAAAGATTTGTCATCTTTGCATTGGAATTCTGAGTGTCAACGAACGTTTGATTACGCGGAAGATTTCGTGGCTGGCCGAAAGACCTGCAAAACTGGCGACGGTAATCGGTGTGGATGCCATTTTGATTTCTCGACGATCAAGTTACAGCTACGGACGGAGATAAAAATTTATCTCTTTTTCTTGCAATTTCTGCGATGCCACGCCGCATCACTGATTCTCAAACTTTTGCCTCGGGCTACACGGCCTAGCCTAGCGGAACAACTTCGAGAAATTAGCGAACCCTCGTCGCCGTCGTGATCCTGTCTGCATTTCCTTCCGATTGGTCTGTAGTTTCGCCTAATCTAGTTTTAGAATGCGTTTCGACCAAATGAGGTACGAAGCAATTAAAGAGATGATCACCTAAAAAGACCAGGTTTAACGAGTAAGCCAAACGAAGGGAAACTACCATGTCAAAGAGTATACGACTTCCTTGATTGCGTTTGCTGAGTACATACAATCATGCGTTATTATGCAAAATCACCTGACGCGACGTTTGAGTTCTTCCGAATTTATGCATGTCGTAATTTACGCAGTCGCCTGATGTGGCGTCTGAATTCTTTCGAATTTGTGCAAGCAATCGGAAATCGTTTGTCGGGTGACGCCAAATCGTTTATCAAGCTTTTGTCACAAGAACTTACTTATAACCACTGATTCAGTTCCTTACCTTCAATTTTTTTGTACATTCTTGTCCAGGAAAGAAAATTAAATCTCTAATTGGAAAATATCAATAACAAAATAATAGAAATTTATTTCCGATTGAAAGCGCCTAATAACATGCACATTCAATATAGGGAAAGGTTGGGATATAATATTTCAACAACAGCGCATCTAGCGGCAATAACATGTACACTTTAATCAACCATATTGGTTCACGTAGTCACCGACAGCGCGGGAACAATTTCTCTCAAAAAGTGAGGTTAGTGCTGGTTTCCTATAATTTCCTGTATACATTTGGCAGTTTATTCAGTAAGTAAATTATATTGATAAAGTCATACTCATTATTACTCAGTGATTCTGTAGTATTTAAATAGTTGTTTTTGGTACAAACAAAACCTTCTTAAGTCCATTTGAAACAAGAAAACATCGAAGAAAAAAAAGCTTCAGTAGCGCTGGAGTTGACATAAGAATAAAGAAATATATTTGTTATGTTTGTATTTAATACTACATATTTGCATTTAACTACTTAACACTATGTACTACCTAACACTTGTTGGGACAATATCATACCAAAAAAGGATATAAAAAGTTATATAAAAGATATGTCTAAAGTTTTATTTGAATGCATTATGTATAAATAAAGTTTATTGAAGTTTATTTAGATTGTTTTAGTCCTACATTTAATTACGAAATAATATCTGGTGACATTGATAGCTCCTGCGTAAAATTGCCGGTCAACAATGTGTTAAGAAATGCTTTCTTATTTTCGTACAATTTTATTTGTAGGTACGACTTTAAGTGTATGTGCTACTACTTAGGGGTCGGTATCCTTGCGGAAATTGATTCGAAACATTATTTGAATTTACTTGAAAGACTTCAACCATTGCATCGACTCGATAACGAAAGTTTTAAATTAGTGCGTTGTATTATGATAAAGGTTAGAAATTATCTTTTCGCTCCTATCTCTACCCTGGATACTTCAGGACTGTTGAAGTAGCGTACGAGCTAAGCATCAGTATTTTATTAGCCGAAGTAGCAATCGTTAAGCTTTAGAAGCCCATGAATGGTCGTCGGTAGATACAGTATGTAAACTCTGGGAAATTAAATGGCCCGATTAATCGGCGGAAGGAATGCACGCATTTCTCCGAGTGAACTCGAGGCATGCGGCAGAGTTCGGTTTTCTCGAACCGCGCTGTGAACTATCTAGATCCGATCGCAACAACAAACGGCACATCGAAGTCTCCTGCAAAGGTATTCGGAGATACTTCGGGCCATAAACGACCACCGTACGAGGCGCATGTTCTCGACGATTACTCGAAATGCTTTACCACTCTATTCTTCGGGAAGTCTCGTAATCTACTTCCATTTACCTGAAAAGGGAAACTTGTCTTTCCATGAGATACAGCAGGGATAATAGCAACACTATTTCACATTTTTCAGGAACTCAAGCCACAGAAAGATTGGTCTGCGCATTTGTCCATAAATTAGGATCGGAATTGGAGCTCTAGACTTCTCGCGGAAGCGAGAACAAAGTCGCAAGTATCGCGCGGATCTCTTCTGCATACATCAAGGCGATACAGTATTCATCTAAACGGGACATCTGTTTAAGAATTCACTCGAGTACGCGCCGCTCGAGACAGAATGATGAATCTCGAGATTCCGCGATCTCTCGCAGGTGCAGCGTAACACGCGGTTTCGCCGCGAAACTCTTTCTCGGAAGAGCCGGGCAAGTCGGACTTCGTTTTCCGGAGTCTCGCATTGAGACATAGCCGCTCGTTCGCTGGCACGTGCTCTCGTACCGGTGCGGAACAAGAGTCGCGGGTATATTCCGAGCACAGAGGACCCTAGCCGGTTCTCGTTGCTCTCGGGATCTTCTGCTTCCTCCTCGGCATCGATAACAGGCGTTATCTTACGCGTGCCATCGGCTCGATTGTGCAGAACGTCGGCACACATCGCATCGTCGTTATAGTGCGGGCCGCGCCGCTCGCGACATGCCTTGATCGCATAATTTATGCCTTCCCGATGCTCGGCTCTTCGTATGGCGTAGCTTGCCGTGTGTAACGCAGCCCGAGTTGCACCGCCAGCCTCTTGCGGATTCTTTGCGGTTGTCTTTTTTCGGTCGGCGAGTAACATGCGCTTCACCGACACGCTGCCGCGCGCTGTAATTTCCCGGCACGCGTTCCAAAAGTCTCTCGCTCCGCGGGAATTACAATTCTATACGTGCCGAGGCTGACCGATCGGGACGTCGAACGGGACCGTTCCGCCTGGGGAAGCGTGCATCGCGTCCCATTTTAATGGGAATCGCCTATTGTAATCGGAAAACAGAGTTGCACGGAATTACAGACTGAAGTAAAATAGTTCCGCGGCTCTTATCGGTAAAGAATAAAAATGCAATTGCATGATCCAAGCCGTGGAGGGTGTTGCGAGTTCGTGCCGAGGATAAAAAAGGAAACACGTTGGGTTTAAAATAACAACGAATTTATTTCGACTAGATTTTATCTCGCACTTGTCGCCGGCCGATTTAACATTGGGCGACTTGGTTGTGAGGATCAGTGGTGTAGCAATGATCGGTTGTAGCAAATTCTAGAGGTTCCGTATTTAACATATATTAACCGATAGTTAACTTGTGTTCGACGAGATCGATTTCGGTATAAGACGACAGTAGCCGATAGCTATTCAAAATGTTCAGTACGACGGTTTCTTCCCTTCTGTTTCACTGCTTCGGACTAGGTTCGCAAGTCCCCTCGCGGAATGCCTCGATAAGGCCCGTTTGGGGGAAAAATCGTCCCTTCCCGAAAAGTGCCGAAGACGGCCGAAAATCCGCGAGTGACGTTACCCCGAAGCAGCGCGACGACGTGGGCCCGCATGGCCCGCCGCGGATTTATGGTCCTTGGCCTGGTTACGGTCCCGATGGCCAAGGGGTCGAACGAGTTCTCGGAACACGGGCCTGAGGGTACCTCGAGTAGGCAATAACGGAAAATACACGGCGTGCCGAAAACACCGCAAGTGTTTTGCATGTGCGGCACAAGGGATGCGGACCCTTGGCCGCTGGCCGCCGATGGTAACCATCAGGCCCGCGAAAGTCCGAATCCGGGACCCTCTGAAACGCATACAAATTCTAAAGGGCGGGCCCACGGATTGACTTTATGGCCACCTTTCCAATACTGTCAGCTCGAATCTTCGAATGCCGTATACGACACTCGAGGATTGGCATTCTTCTAAAGTATCGAAGGAAAAGGGCCTCCAACGACATCTGGAGACAACATGAAAATACGCAATAAACATAAAAATACGATATTCTATGGGGACCGCGGCATGTATCCTTTCGGAACCGTACAGAGGGTGAAATAGGAATTAAGTACACATCTTCTTGCGGAATCGATTTCCGGTATGCGTAGCGGTAGTTCGATCCTGTACGCGACACTTGCAACTAGTTGCGCACGTTCGAGCAAGCCGCGCGCAAACGGGAGGTGCTTCCGAGGATCGTAAAGCAACGAATAAGCGAAACAGCGTCGTAACCACAATTTGTTCTCGTTTAAAGATTTTATTGAGTATCCGAATTGAAAAGACGTCGGCAATTTACGCACATTGTCGCCGGTTTTATTGCGTTCGAAAGCATGAATCGCCAATGCGAAGGCAGCTACGATGAAATACGCACGGGGTTTAACCGGTTTCGCGTATAGGTGGAGATGGGTTATAGTGCATTATTAGCGAGCTACGGACTTCTAATTTACGACCAAATGGATCGGGCCTCGGGTATCGACCATTGGCTAACGCGGAATAAGTTTATAGCCGGACCACGTATCCCGAAGACCGGCGCGGCGTTAGAATTTCACGGCACCCGTGAAAACACGTATGTATGCCGCAAACGGACTCGTCCGTCGATTTAACTCGAAACTCTAGCATTAGCATAAGTCGATAAAAATCTGATATATATGATTTTCATTCATCGCGCGAACTGCCGACAGATTCCTCTCCGGCGAGATGATTTGCTCCTCGCTATCGACAGGACGATTTGCATATCTACGTCAACGTTCTACTGTACACTCGAGACGTTCTTTAATCTCTGGCAAAGATATATTTCTTGTTCGTTAATTTATTAAGAAGCAACGGCTGCTCGAAGTCGACGATTTTCAATTTTCCGCTCTGTGCGTTTTCTACTTGATCTACCTTTTCTACAAGTTTCTCGTCATTGTGCAGGCAAATAATTCTGGCAAATAACAAAATGTTTATTTCACATGGACGTCTGCGATCCAATTACGAGGATTCGACTTATAAGAGGAATAACGTTACTGACATTGTAAGAGATTCGATTGGTACGATTGAAATACTCGGTAAATGCACGTTCGCCGAGATTGCCGGTGCCCGGTGACTATAGATCGGAGAGTGCACTTACGAAAATGAAGGGGGGACATCAAAGGGAGGAAAGATCTTCCGAGAAAGAACGCAGTTTCCGGCGACGCCGCTGCACCGTGCCCGAATACAGTTATTCGCCGGACTAATTTCACCGGCGGATAATCGTTTGATATTCTTTCCGTTGATAAAAGACGTTACGGGACGCAAATTGAGAATATTCGACGTAATGAATACCTGGCCTGCCAACCTTCGGTGGTAATTTCGTCTCGGTACGGAAATTATACATTTCGAGATTTCCGGCGAATCGATTATTTCCGACACGGTGGAGCCACGGTTTTGCGGTGGTCGGCAAAGAACGAGCAAGAAGCCACCGCCAAAACGAGATCGATCGAAGGGATCGAGCGAACCTGTTATTCGATCGTATAAGATACACCGAGGATCGGGGGGTTGGAGTTTTCGAACGCGGACGCTCGCGAGCGCGCGCGCGCGGAATTCGAGGACCGCGAGGATACGCGGAGCGGAAGGAATCCTTTAAGGCTTATGACTCTTAAAGACTCGTTAACCGTTGCTGATACAACTCCGAGATCAGAAAAAGCGGGAAGGAGAGACGACACGGGGCTCCGCGCGATGTTTTATGTGCCCCGGATTCGCATTATCTCGGCCTTCTTGCCCGGACTGACATATTCTGTGAAATTCCGCGCGATCCCTCGCGGGAAACGCGACCGCGGGCACGCGTGATAAATGAATCGCAATTTTCGAGGCGTCCGTACGGCCATATGTTATTTGCGCAAACCGAATTGCTAACGGTCCCGGCGAAATGCTCGTTAAGGTGGTACTCTGTGACTTTGAGCTTTCAAAAAATTATTCCAATGGATTCCTTTTCTCACCGTTTTGCCACCGGGCACGAGAAAATCATGGGAGATTCTGTGTTCCCGATCTCCGTGAAAATGTCATCTTACCGTCCCGAAAGTTCGTTTCCACGGTAAATCCAGTAACTTGTAACAAGAATTCATGTCCCGGTGTTTACGCGAGACCTGTTCAACGGTTGGCGATGCCGTAATAATTTAATTGAGATGCGCTTGAATCGAACCGTGGCAGACACCTGTATAACGGCCGTGAAATTGCGGTGCTGTTCGCACAACAAGGTGTTTACGAGTGCGCGCTTGCATTCTCGCGGTGCAGCAATGTCATTAAAGCACGTGTTTGAAGTGGCACAAAAATCGCGTGGCACAAAACGCGTCAGCAATTGTTTCTTCCACTCGAAACGAAACCGGGCGAAACACTTCGACTTTAATTGTTCGTTTATTTCGGAGAACTTGCGCCGCGGGATACTGTTATCTCGGGCACGTTTATTTGACAGATTTTTGATAATTGCTTTCGCGTAAGTAACGGTACAATCGTGCGGCGTAATTTACGGCTTTCGCGATATTGATCGAGAGACGATCATCATTCGTGTAAATTATTTCTGATCACGAGTGTTTATTTATTGCGTAACGCATTCGCCACACATGAGTAATCTCTGCTTACTCTCGGTGTGTGCGTTTCGTGCAGGGTAGCGGTGTTTGCTTTTAAAATTACTCGAAGTTGTTCCGTGTCGGTTCCTCCGTTGATGAATTACAGTTGCCGCGGTTCCATCGTGATTAATGGCAATCCCAGCGGCCCCTTAAACCCTCTCTGCCCCAAACTATTCAATTTAAAATTAAACCCATGAAATCGTACACTTTCATGCATCGTTCGTCGAGGAAACAATGTGCCGACATTTTGTCGCGTTGCAAACGAGTTTATTCGCTTTCTACGACCGCGTCCATTCGCGTGAGCGTTCAATTCGGTTCGAACGGTAAGCGTTAATTGGCCAAGGCTTCTTCATTGCTTCTATATCGAAGGAAAAGTAAAAAGTGAAATATCGGAGTCGGTCGGAAATGACTCCGCCATAGGCGTAGGTCTCGCAGGAGTCCGGTTTAGGCTTGCGGGAAGCGTGCAACGTTTCCGGTTTATAATTCGAGGTAGTGGAAGAGGAGGGATCGCGGACGAAGAGCAGAATCGAGTCCCGAGATGGTACGTGACCGATTGCAAAGTGGAATGTCGCGTTCTGTGTCAAGGTGGACGGCAACCGGCGGAGATTGCATCGCCGTCACGGATTGCTCGACAATATGGAATATGTCTTTGACTTTGAATCCGTCGACCGTTCGGCTCGTGTCATCTCTGCTTCGATGCGCGCTGTCCCCTTCAAGGCTGCGTGGAACATTTTCAAGGAGGTACGACATTTTTGGGACACCCCGTATGTCTTACGGTTTTGTTTTCCGTGCAGATCAGCTGATCGGGTTACGAAGAGCGTGCTCTGAGAGCACTGCTCTCCATCCACGGCGAGAAGGGACTCGAAACAAGAGCGGTAAGATCGATCGTCTCCGACCGGCGAGTCGATTCAGCGAGGCGATTCAGCGAGGCGGCTCGAGAAGATCCATCTTAATTCCTGCGACGCACTTTAAACGGGACCGATATCGTAAAGAGGAGTTAACGACGCATGATGCACGCCTATAGAACAGCCAAACACTCCGGTCACCGACAGCAAGGCGAGTTGACTTCATTATCGAGGATAAGATACCTGGCTCGATGAGAATGCGTGCCGGTAACCGGAACGTGGAAGCGTATCGGCGATAAAACCGTCGTTTTTGCTTACCCGTGAGCCCACGGAGCTCAGTTCGCATTACAATCAACTAATAATTACGTACGTAATTTGATATCCCGCGGACGCGCCACTGCAGTCATATCGAGGCAGACATAATCACGAGAGACGCGGTCTTTCATTAAATACGCGTTAAGCGACGGTCTCATCCAGCCCTTCCGATCCCTCATTCTCCAAGCTTTATTCATGAACGATCGAAACTCGATAATTGATCTTCCTCGATCGGGCAATTATAACGTATTGATGGCATTGAGGGAACACGTGAGCTTCCTGAGCTGGGTTCATTGAATAAGCACGTATGAAATGAGAATTTTATTAATTGCTCTATCGTGTTCAATTGAACGGAAACCACGAACAAGGGCCCACGTAATGCATGCAACGTAGATCCTTATTCCTTATATACCTTATGGATGGTAACTGGTGGTACAAGCGGAAAGGGAGTGATTCTATGCGAAAAAAGAAGTCGAAAATATAGAATAAAAATTTTTCGTTTCAGACTTTGTTTTCGAAAAAATCGACTTTGAATTTTCGCAAAGTACGCGCGCACTTGATCACGTCTCGTTATAACGGATCTCACTGTAGATCGTTGTCTCGATGGATATTATCGCAGTTTAAGTTTGTTTATGCCGTAACGAAAAATTAGGAATACATAATGAAATAATATGAAGTAATCCTACAGTTTATTATTACAAAAATTGCTGAAAATGTTGCCCATTCTGCCGAACACATACTTCTAATTAAATTTCTATGAACACTTACTAACGTATTCGATTGTTTTAAAGTATGAAAGGCTACAATAATCTTTTCTTTCAATTGCTCGCAACGGATAATGAGTTAATAGGTAGGAAAACACTTCGGTCACATTGGAAGTGTTTATCAACATAACGTCAATCGAGACAACGATCTACAGTGAGATCCGTTATAACGAGACGTGATAAAGTGCACGCGTACCGAGCGAAAATTCAGAGTAGATTTTCTCGAAAACAAAGCCTCAAACGAACAATTTTTATTCTATATTTTCGACTCCCTTTTTCGCATAGAATCACCACCTTTCCGCTTGTACCACCAGTTACCAACCACCCTGTATATCTTTGTTTTAATTTAGTACTCGTTGATGTGAAACTGTAAGGGCATTAAATTTAGTCTTGATGAATAGGGAGTTCCCAGAGTGCAATTATGTGTATCGTCGTTAAATTAAGCGACTTTTAATGACTGATGATAATGGTAACGCTCTTTAAATTCTCTTTAACCACTTTGAGGGCTTCTATCCATACACATAACACTACTTTCGAGATGTATTCCGTACAAAGACGTCTGAAAAATAATCCTCATAACGAAAACAGGAGTCGGAGCGAATTTGCAAGGACAGGACCCGCGATGGTCCCGCCTCGAGATCGAGGGCACTTCGGCGGCCGGATCATTTGCGGATCCACGTTCGTCCTCGCGATTGCGACACGTCGGACACGTTAGAAAACGTCGGTCGTGAAATCTGTTGTCCCGTTCGATTTGAATATTCATACCCCTGTCGAAAACGAAACGCATTTGTCATGCCGGCGTACTTCTGGATACATAGGTATCGTCCCCCGGTACCGTTCCGAACATAAATTTCACTCGCGAGATCGACTGTTCATCCGGCGACACACGATCCGCCGAGATCCCGAAAAACACATTCGCATGTTTAGGAATAGCTATTCACCATAAACTAACGAACCCCGATCCGAGCCCGGATAACTTAATCTAACGCGAGGCGAGACCCTCGTTCGACACAGCCGCATCCGACGGATTCGTTGTCCAATAAAACACTGTTACGACATTTTCGTTACGTGTAATGCGTATCGACATTTCCACCGAACTGCCGCCGGTTCATTATAGGCGGACACATCACCGAAACATGGAAACACCATGGTCTCTTGTTGTTGCTTCTTCTTTTCGTGATTATGGAGATGTAGTTGACGTGGTCGGTCCTATTCACGGGAATTTATGGCACTTCGGGCAGATACGAAAAATACAACGTATTTTTACGTTTCTCTTTCGGAAGTTGGACAGTTTAATATATCTACCCGTCCGCGGCTATCGATGGTACAGATCGATTTCTCGTTTCAGAGACTCCCTGTGTTTGCGTTGCCGGTTTCTCTTCCCGAAACTCGCCGTCGCGCGGATAAAATAAAGTTAAATCAGCTTCTTTGTCTCTGGTAAAAAACCGCGCATTTATTATTAGGCTATGCAGAGAATAAAGTATCAGCAAAATTACCATGATCGTATCGAAAATCTCGCATGGCCGCACCGTCATTACTCCCGTAACCCGAAACCATAGCTTACAAGTGCAAACGTTGCACCTTTGTGTTTTCTTTGACATTTTTAACGAGTACGTGCGCGACGATGATTATTATTATTATTAAAATACCGTTCCCAGGAAGCTCCTCGATCCTTCAGTTTTTGCGACGAGCATCTTATCGAAATTACGTCCGCGGTACCATGTTAAATAATAGTATAAAATTACGTGGCTTGTAGCGGTGTAGCTTTCATCTTCCTGGAGCCCTGTTCTTAATTTCTCAATTTTCGGCGACAACCCGTGTCCCGAGGACTTCTTCAGAACATCGAAAAGAATTTCACACACTTCTCAATTCTCCATTATCCAACTAATAACCAGTAGAGATCATTTAATCTAGCACGTGACCGTTCCATTATCCGAACACTGACACGGTCAGCGGCCTGACCGTTTGTCTGCCCGGCTGCGCAAGGGTTATCGCGTTCAGGCATCTTTTCAGATTGGTACAAGCTGTCTGAAAAGAGTGTCGCGTCCATGATACAAACAACCGACTTAGGAGGGTCGACCGGAAAAGCTCGGCCGGTCCACGGACTCGACTTGGAAATATTTATTGTTACGGCCCCGTTGACACGGCGTTCGGATTACTCGAACATGCATCGCATCCTTTACCAAGATCGAGAACGAATATTTCTCTCGCGAGAACACGGAGGAAGTGGTCCTTCGCTATCCGTGTGTGCGCAGCGTTTGTTTGACCCGACTACAGATTGGATCTCGATCCACCGTTAAGGAGGCATTCCGGTTTTGAATTTTCAAATATTCACTTCGATATTGTAATACTTCGAATGCCGGTAAATATTTCTGCGAGAAAAGATCGGTAAAAATTGGTAAAAAAAGGCAGCATTCGAAACGAGAAACCGAGAGAAGACGGCCGTTTTCCACCGAAAAGGCAGAAAATCGAGAATAACTTATACTTTCTTATCGACCCGTTCCGTGTTATCGGCGTGACCATCGTCGAAAAAGAAGCTCCTACCCTTCGTTCGCGACTTTATTAGTCAGGACATTTCAATAATTATGCGGACGACACGGAGCGTGATACTCGTCGGTGACTCAACCCGTTGTAGGAAGAAACCAAATCGGATATTGGATCTCACAGTCGAACTCGGGTATCATGTTATCTGGACCACTGGTTTGTGACCAACTTTTTGGTCCCTGCTCCGTTAATGAGCTTCTTAAAATCGTTTTTTTTTTACTAGAAGCTGTCCGAAAGCGAACATCGCCGCGACAGGTAACGAGCAGAACCTTTATCGAATCCATTAGCATTATGAATCGTTTGATCGTGACGGTGCAATTTATCTGATCAGTGTGCTTTCGGGTGTTGGTTTGCACCTTTCTTGATTTCTCAAGGTGCAGCTCCAGGAACGGGCTGCATAACCCAAATTAACAAGTGTGCGGTTGGTGTGTACTACATTCAATTAACATAATTACAGTCGGCTAATTAAAATCGTCGGTAGAGCGTTCATCTGTGTGCCAAGTAAAAATATTCCCGATCAGTTATAAGTGGACAGTGGATTTTCCGCAATTACGACAAAAACATTGGAAGAACTTTTTTGGGATGCACCTTAGGTAGACATTTTTCGAAGGTGTCCCAACAGCTAACAGTCTTCTCAAATTCTTCTAGCTGCCTTTCTAGTTTCCTGTATCCCCACGTTCGTTTACTCATCGCACAGGTCCCTTTCACTAGTTGCCTCTTCGTGTTCAATATTAGCTGAAATTCTTTTAAATATCGCTTTCGAAACGCAAAGTGAGAAGTTTAGAGTTTGAGGACGTTCGATGCGCGTCGCGAGTCGAGTTCTCCGGAAGCGTTTCGACCGATGCTCGGCCAACATCCGCGTTACGGACCGTCGAGTCTCCGTACGCGTGCGAAAGAGAAAATACTTGTGACCGGGGACAGATGTTTCCCGTGAAACACGTAGCATCGGCCAAGCTCTTCGTCCCGTTTCCCGAACTTCCGATACAAATAGCGCGCGACTCTGTTTGCTCCGTCGTAAACCACACCGTCTTCTGCTCCCTGGACCCGTTGCACGCTCGGCACCGCAGTCTCCTTTCTCCGGGAAGCAGCCAGTTTGCTCGGCTGTGCAAATTTGCCGGCTGCCGAAGTCTGCGGAAACCTGGCAGTTTCATTTCAACCGGGCGAAAGTCAACGATCTCCCGACACCAGGAAATCGTTCTGTATCGTACTCTCGATCTCCGAATCTCGAGAGACTTTCCTCCTTCGTCCACGCAATTTGTTAATTCTCGTGAGAAAAATATCCGCTAAATCGCGTTGGACTTTTCTGCAAAAAATCGATCCAGCACTGAATATTCATAGGCGTTTATGTAACCGTGCGTCGTTTATTAATCCACCGTTCCTGCCCGCTCGTAGTTTTACGGTCGTATAAATGTTACGGAATAAAAATTCGGTGCGAATGTTGCTCGTACGACAATTCGTAAAGGATTTATTTTATTCTTAGCTTAACGAGAGAATTATACGATCAGCGAATGGTCGTTGTTCCGTACGCCGCGAGTGGAAAACCATGCGAACATTAACTATAAATATTTATAGACGGTCCCGGGGAAAAATTGGAAATCCAGGGAGGGGGGTGGGGGATTTTTTTTTTGTCTTTCCGCCGTTATGTTCTCACGAGCAGAGGGCAACGGGTTTTGCCGCGGATCGAAACTCACGAAGCGTCCCGATTTACGAGTCGAATTCCTATGCTCGATCGAAGACCAGATAACTCGTCGACGAACTGGGATTCACCGTTCCCTTCGAGCACCGACAAAGGGCCATTTTCCCGTGGTAGATGCGCCCTTTTCCTTGGATTCCAACGTCGAACAGGCTACAATAACGCAGAGGCGACGAAGGGTCGTTTCCCTGTGGTCGCTGTTCTTCTCGTTGGATTCCAACACCGAAGGAGTTGCAATAAGAAAACAGTAAACATTTGCACAGCTTTAAAACATTAATAAGAAAATATACTACGAGTCTGAAGAAACGGTAAAAGCATTATTCTTTGCTTAAAATATAGCAAGAAAGTTATGATTGAAGTGAAAGTTGCGAGGAACCAAAACGATGATACCGTTAATCTCGAACTTTCTAGCTATAAGAAATACACATATATTAACGTCAATAATCCTAAACATCGTTAATTATTATAGTTGTAAGAGTGGTCCGCCGTCCGAGGGTTAATAGGTGACGCACGTCCAATCAACCTTTACTCAAAAAACCCACAAACGTCATTTAACCTCATCGATGAGCCGGTCACAGGGCAAAACTAATTAACCTCTCCTCACATACTACTAACGAGAAACACTCGAATGACGCTTCTCCATTTAAGTTTTCGAAGATCCTTCGATCAGTCCAGTTATAACAATCTGAAATACAATTCAATTTTTCTGGGATTTCTCCGTAATTCAATTTGCCACCTAGGCTCCCACCTCGACGAAGAATGTTTATTGAAAGGAATTTCTCTCGTTACAAGCAATTTGAAGCAATTTAGTTGGAGGCGGTTATCTCGGTGACCACCGCCACGGCGAATGTGTCAAGAGTAATCGGTGGTTTCGGGGCGGCTGCAGAAAGAACGATTATTATCTTAAGTAGAATTTCAGCAACGAGATGGGCGTGTAAACATGCCCGGACTCCGGCGAGGTCGGGCCCAACCTCGGCGAGCATTATAAATCACGGTTCGCCACCCGCTAACGAGCGAGCAAATTACGCGGGGACCGTGAGTCGCATTCATCCCGCGAGGCGATAACAGCCATCGCTTATGTCGATTCGAGAGCGACGCTGCCCGTGATTCACGGATTCCAATTGGTGGCCATTCGGCACCTTTTGAAAAATCTTCTGGGACAAGCTGAACATGCGATTTTCAGTTCAGCTGCTCTCTGGCTGGCAAGTTTCAGAAGTGTCGAATAAAATGGTAACTTGTGGCCAGTTTTTCGAAGCTCCTGACCCATTGTGGCCGGGAAGAGCGGGTCTCAGGTTAATCGCGGAACGTAAAAACGCGCGCGGTCTCGAGCTCGGATTACCCTAAGCGCAGCTTACGCTCGGAATCACGTGCGCCGAGAGCTCTAACCGATCATCAATTTAGCATAAGCGGCGTGTTAATGTTCATTTGCGTGGGATATACCGCACGCATCGCCGAGCGTGTTCCCGGGCCCCGTGAGAGATCGTCCGGATGCTTCGAAATGGACGAGCTCTTCGAATCGCTATCTCTAACGGCGAACGTTCCCCGCGAGGCTCGTAAATAAAACAGCACGCTGCGACTCGGTAGCAATGGCAACCAATGTTTTGTCCTTTGTTGGTAACTTGGACTCAAAGCAGCGACTGTCCTGATCGCGTCCTAAATAGGATTCTCCGGAAAGTGTCAGATCTTACGCGGCAGGAGATAGGATCATGTTGATGCTACTCGATGTATTGCCTTTTCGAAATCTCAACGTTCTTTTACCCGTCCACCCACTTATGGGAACAGTCCTCCGGGATATCTCGATTAAAACTCGTAAAACTGACCACGCCTGCAACTCTCGTGGGCCTCGGTAGCAATGGCGAACCAATGTTTTGCCCTTTGTTGGTAACTTGGATTCAGAGCATCGGCTGTCCTTATCGCATCCTAAACAGGACTATCCGGAAAGTATCAGATCTTACGCGGCTGGAGATAAAATTTATGTTCATGCTCCTCGATGTATTGCCTTTTCGAAATCTCAACGTTCTTTTACCGGTCCTCCCACTTATGGGAACAGTCCTCCAGGATATCTTGATTAAAACTCGTAAAACTGGCCACGCCTGCGACTCTCGTGCGCCTCGGTAGCAATGGCAACCAATGTATTGCCCTTTGTTGGTAACTTGGATTCAGAACAGCGACTCTCTTTATCGCATTCTAAACAGGACTATCCGGATAGTATCAGATCTTACGCGGCAGGAGAAAAAATTTATCTCCAGGTTTTTTCACTGATCCACCAATTAGCCTGTTCGGTAAAACGTTTGCAAAAAGAGGTTTCAGGAGATACGTTAGGACTCGTAACCAAGACTGGAGGTTTTAACCAGGTTGCAATATGCTATGTTTCAACTGTTGAATAATTTACGTCGAACGTCTGTTCGTTGTAGGACCAGGTAATGAAAAAGGCCAGATGGCTTTGGCCATGATTTAATTCAATGATGCTCTCTCTTTCGCTCTTAGGAAACCGGACCAGTGTCGCCGGATCAAGACTTGTGCCCCCACTCTAACTTCCCCTCCTACCGTGCTATTCCCCACTCTTCCGCCGCGGCCCGGTCACGTGACTTAAGTTTATCCCCTCGATTCGTGCTCTTTGCACCCGTACGACACCTCGAACTCGTGTTTCGCACCAAAAGAAGGATCAACATTTATGGAACCTATAAAGTTCGTTAAATGGTTCCCCTGTATCATGATGAAGGCGCGTTGCATTTAATGAAACAACCTAACTACGGTCGTCGTTACGAACGAGGGCGGGGTTCGATTAACGCGATCGCAGTTCGTGCTGCGTGCAAATTCTCTCGAGGCTCCGTTTTTAAAAGATCGCAAAACGATTCGGCATCGCCGTGGGAGGTAATTTAGCGGGGGTGACACGCGGGTTTTGCGGTTAAAATAGCGGTCGCGTTGAAAGGGAACATGATCTCCGCAATAAAAACGACTCCGCGGTATCTCCGGGCCATCGAGAATGTTAACGGATGAAATGCAACGGCCGATATCAGCGATCCGGGAGAACTGGACGAGGGGAGGAAGGAGGAGGTTTTTATGCAAATCTTCGATTAACAGTCGCCGCGTCGCGAGGTACGTGCTCGGCAATAACATCGGGAGATGCGAGACGAGACACCGGGGCCAGATAACAGGCACCGTGTAATTACAAGGATCAAGTTCGCCGCAGGACCGTGAAATCATTCGCGGAAACCCTCGAAAGCGAGCCGACGCGACTGCCGCGCACCGTTTCGCTCTCGCGCGGCGGACATTATGCATTCTCGAATTCATGCGCACATGACGGATCAAAGAATTCGCCAATCATCCGCGGATCACCGAACCCGAGGACCGGCAACGTTTTTCGGCGTGCTAACAGCTAATATGAAAGGCGGCTGACCTGAAATCGTGTGGACCCCACCGAATTTTATGTCTACTCCGACTGTGTTGAAACGGTATTTTATGGTCGTGAAACGAAAGCATTATCTGGCATTAATAGACGCGGAAGTAACGCCTCGAAATACGTTCGACGTTCATTTATATGACTGATGGTTCTCGCGAATGAAGTGAGAAAAAAGGTGTTGGCCCGTTTAGCGAGCTCTAGGAACTTTTACGTTCGCCGAACTACCCTGACGACCTCTTTTCTTTTTCGGTTCATTTCGTTACGCTAACAGTACTTCGACGTTCCTCCCTCGCTGTTACAATGCTCAACCCTGATCGATAAGTCAGAGAATGTGCGGCATGTCGCGATATTATACTTGAAGGTCTAAGCCATGGTTTAAACACGAACGGCTCTCACGAGAATTTATTGTAACTATTAATCGTTGCAGAGCCGATCATTATGGTCTTAATGCGTCTCTATTTCGTGTAGGAATTGTTAGTGACCCGAAATGCGACTGCGGACATGGTAGTCAGGACATTAATCATATTGTTTGTAAATGTAGCCTCTTCGATTTACAGCGATCTGGGCTAATTCAGCAGTTGCGCGAAATTAACCTTCAGTTGCCCTTAAATTTGGAAATGTTGATTGCCCGACCCAATATTGGGGCTTGTCTTCTTATTTTTAAGTTCTTGAAAAAATGTAAGCTGCGAATTTGATTTAAATTAGTTGGACTGTGTATGTATGAATGTGTATATGTATGTATACTGTAAACTACCTCGGTGCGGCAGAAATAGATCTCGACTGAGATCTGAAATGCCTAAATAAAATAAAAGAAAACAATAATTGTAAGGATTCCTTCCTCTAACTCGATCGTGTTTCGTCTTGGCGACGAAACTAAAGATGTGCACTGAAGCAAGAAGCAAGCGACTTTTCGCTGCCTCTTGTTGGCTCTCTTCTTCTCTTGGTAAAAGCGGCGACGTTTCCAAGATACACGCAACGTCCGATAGTTGCTCGATTGTTGTTGAGTGTAGCTCGTTGCGGGCATAGTTTAATGTTCGATTGCTCCTGTCATAAAATGCAAATTGCAGCTCGCGTGACAGGAACATAGCCCGCAGTCATGGAGGTATTGATTTCATCTGACAGCGTTCCACGTCTTCGACGTCGCTGCCCCGAAAACCACTGGCGGTGGTGACTCGCGTTCAACTTTTTCGAAAAAAGTTCCAGCACGATAACTGGAAGCTGATTCCGAACCTGCTGCACCGTTCCTCGGCCGGGCGATCGGACCGTCTAGCTTTATTAATTACCCCGAAGAAGTCTCCTCACCCCGAAGAGCTTGAAATTTAAGGGAGAGGGGATTCCATTTTCTTAACTGGAATTCTAGATTCTAGAATTTTTTTTTTTTTTGAAGTATTAAATCTTAAAAATGATTTCCCAAAATTTCATGTTAAAGCTCACTACAGCTCACGTAAATGGGATCATTTACTAATCACTGTTCAACATACTATTTCAGCGAGCTCCGCGCGAACCAAGCCAAGGAACACGAAGAAATTCATCATCGTGGAAAGGGATGCAATTATCAAGATTGAAGGAGACTCGAACGAGGCCCCGACTCTTCATTTAGCACGGGCGAAACAAACAGCCTTGTACGAGTGCTCGTAGAGGACCGACCACGTCGTGTGATTATCGGTTATTAATTTTAATCGAGCCTTTCGGTACACGCGAATGGCCCGACACGGCCGCGTTAAATTAATTCGTGCGCGGAACCTATTCGAGTATCGAGAAACCTATAATTACAACGGACCGCCGTGATTAAAGCAAATAACGCGACAAATAATGACCGCTGGTATCCGATGCCAGCGAAAACCGTACAATATCGTCAAGTGGCGCTTAAGTATCACGACCCCGAGGCGTTTCCAAAATTTCTCGGGCAAAAACATGGCTCAACATGTCAATATGATCTCACCGATGTGCCCCGAAATTTCCAAATCCGATGATTGGTACGGATATATTGTAATTTAGTTGCGTTTTTGAACGTCGAAGCACGGGGGGAGCGCGAATCGAGGGGAAACGCGTCACGTGACCGAAGAGGAAGTTAGAGAGGGGGAACAAGTCTCGATCCGGCGACTCTGGACTCGCGTGCATCGGGTGGACAGCTATTGTGACGTTCGACGACGGATCTCTTCGAAAAACAGCCGAAACCTCGTAGAATATTCGAAAGCGGGTGAACGATCGAATACATAGATCAATTCGATCCAGAGAGATTTTAAGGACCGTTGAACCGAACGGTTATAAACGAAATCTGAGCGAAAGCATGAAACGGTTACACGTGGTTCTCGGGTGACCGAACCTGCCGGAATTTATATGATAATTATTGCCCTGTTCGTGAAACGGTGTCGATAAGAGAGAAGAGCTTTCGTTCTGACGATCGGCTCCGTTCGATTTCGGGGAAACCATCGTCGCTTCGTTATCGATGAAACGACCATCGATCAAAAAAATATTGCTCGTCCCGTAGTTCCCGAGTTACCGAATAAAAATAGTTCTGATCCAGCAAAGCTACGTATGAAAAATAAAAGAGAGGAAAAAGTTCGAATCGCGTGAACGTTCGGAAATGGGATTACTTAAAAATCCCGCAATTTGTGCAGCTGATAGTGAAGCCCCTGGATCAGAATGGAACGGGACACTGTCGCAGGAGGTCGGCCTGATCCAGCAGCGAAAAGAAGGAGCGCACGGCCGAGAATCTTTTCGGCGAGATGATGTCGTTAAGCGCATTCTTCTTGCATTTGTTAAACAGCCGATCTCGTTGCGTGCACGTGCGTAGGGTAGAGCAGACGTTTCCTTGATGAAAACGAGATAGGGCCTTATGCGCGCGGAACGGGCCCTGTATAAGATTCCGCGCGGAACGTGACACGATTCAATTGTCGAGGGAGACGAATGCATTTGCCACGGAAGGACGTTCGTTTTAACGGGCCTTCCACTTATCAAGATTGGCACAATTCCGTTAGCGCGCGCGCGGTTCGGAGAGTAGTCGGACCGAATTCCGGTCGATGCGTCTTCCGCCGCGCCGAAAGAGCGCCGCATGAATTTTGTTTTAACGACGGCCCGAGGCACTGCGGTGGTTGCCCTTAGATTCCCGATAAACGTAACAACAAGTGGCCCGGTAATAGGTAAAATCTCGGAAAACGATCGCCTCGGGGGTCCTCGAAGACCCGAAAAACCAGTCGGTTTTATCGCCTACGCGATTCATACGCGGCCTCCAGTGTACGAATTACGCGAGTCGCTGTTAACGGCGTGTAATGTCCGTGGAGAAACCCCGTCGTCGAGGGTGGCAATAACCGTTGTGGCACGATATTTATTAAAGGTATCGTACCAAATATTATTCGAACAGTAATCGTCTCGTATAAACAGTTCCCGTCATTTTGTACCGTAACAACGTCGAGCAAAGAATTCCTCGATCCTCTCCCGTGTCCCGTCTAACAAGGAACAATGCGCCTTCCTGAAGACCATAAATTAGGTTCTCAGCGGTGGATTCCACCTACGACGATGGTCCTCGCACCGCGGTTCGTACCCGCGGAAATTACAAGAGCGCCTCTATACAAGATTTACTATTCCCCCGCAGATAAGATCCGCGAGTTCTTTGTTTCGCAGGACCGCCCCTGTTCACTGTGAAATCCTCCGGCACCACCGTAGCGGCAAGCTATGCAGCTCCGAGGCGAGTCTACCGGCCTCCGTTTCCATAAAAACCGAAGAGAAGAAGAGGAAGCGTCCGATTTATCACCTTCGGTCACTTCCCTCGCCCACGGAATCGACCGGACCGCGATCTTTCCTAGGTAAGCGACTCGCGCCTCCTACGATCCGCGCGATGCCAATCTTCTCTTTCTCTCGAATGGCTCAGAATTAATCTCGGTAGCTTCGCACCTACGGTTATTATTACAGTCGCAAAATTAACCCTTTGCACTCGAGAGGTGACTCTCATTCACTTTGTGGTTTGATGCAGCTCGAGAGGTGAATCTCTCTCACCACTTGGTTTGCTACGGTAACTCGACGCGCGGCAGTAACTTTTTACGTTTAGTTTCTTCGACGTGGGTTCCTACGCTCTTTCTGAATGATCTTACGAAGTATAAAATGTAGGATTCTTGAGGAATGGGGTGATTGATATCTTCGTAACACTTTACTAAATGCTAATATATTTAAAAGAATAACGGTGTACGAACGCTGACGCAATTAACAGTCTCTCTCGCAAGGCAGTCGCAACTCTACTCTACACTCTTTTTTTTTTGGAGCAGAACTAGCTGCAAGGATTAAGTTGAGTGTTTATTTTAAAAGATACCTTGAGCAAATGCTCACTACCCTTTTGTCATGGAGTTAGCTAGTATTAGTTGAGTATTTGAAGGTTAAGTAGAATAAAGTGGGTGGTGGTTAATGGTACAAGAAAATTTTCAAAAAACAGTGCTCTACTGTACGAACTCTACTACTATACGAACATCCACGCTTTATACTCTTTCACCCCCTTGCATTCATCTCGCTTGCACTCTGTCCCTTGCATCCATAACTTACATTCGCAAAAACATACACTTCCCTATCGCTCAGTTCTAAACACTTTTCGTTCACACTTTCGCACTCACTAGAATTTTCCCAAACATACCGGCGCCGCTCTGTTGCAACATGATCCGGTCGCCCGCACGCACGCACGCACAATGAACCATTCATCCCACAAAAATTACATCCCTTCAAATGTAGATATATATATATATATATATAAGACTTTCTTATCTACAATTAGTCCGCAACCACGAACCGGACTGCATTTTCGGTATTAGTTCGAACCTGACAGTCGTGGCAGAGAGACTACTAAAGTTTAACCCTTTGCACTCGACCGGTGACTCCGAAGCACCACTAGAAATGTTTGTGGCATTATTTCAAAGAAATTACAAAAAATATTACAAAATATTTGTTACATTACAAAATTTGTATTAAATAGATTACTAAACATTTAAATATTATAGAAATCGGATCAGTTTGGTATGAATAAAACATAAAATATTCTAAGACGGAAGAAAAATTTAGTTTTAGAATGAAAGTAGCGCCGAATGCAAAGGGTTAAAGTTTTTGATCTCTACAAAATATTCTAACAGGAGTTAGGAAGGACTGCAAAGTCTGTTCTCAGAGAAATAAACCCGGAAAAAGGCATCAAACGACATATTATCATAATACTTGCCCCGACAAGCCGGGCATGCATCTTGGGAATTGTTACATGAAATATCATACACAGAAAAATTACGAAGACTAATATTTAAGAAATTATGTTTATAAAGGTGTAAAGATATATAAGAGATTAAAATATAAAAATTTTATATATTAATTTATGTGTGTAATGATTTTAAGTTACTGGTAAGAAATGCGTCAAAAAGGCTCCGAGCGCAAAGGGTTAATTCTTTCGACCATGCGATCTTCACAGATGACAAGCATGGAAATTGCAAGAGCGCGCGCATCCCGCGAGACGGTTTCGCACATTTGTTTGCTATCTGACTGGCACGCAAAGAGAAGTCGGGACGCGTTTCCGTGCGGCGACGATAAACTCCGTTTTAGTCGTTTTTCTCTCCGTTGTATTTGTCTTTCCATTCCAGGCAGTGCGTCATTCTCTGTATCCGTCCATCCCCTTGTGTCCGTACATCCTGCTCGAACGTATCGACTTTGACTAAGCGGCTTTTGTACAACGCGTCGGCACAGGAATTGCAAATAATGGCAGGAAGGAGACGACGGGGGCTTAGGCTCGATGTTTCTTCGGCTGTGGTTCCAACTATTCGTATTCATCGGGAGAGGGCGGTGAACGGACGTTGCGGAAGACGGACAACAAGAATCGCCGAAGGGATTCACCGGCTCGCCGAGTAGCGAGTCGCCACGATGATGCATAAAATCTAATGTTCTTTGAATTTGTGCCTTTCAAGCCTCCTTCCGCGGGGACATTCATTCGATGACGTCTATTCTCGACGGACAGTCTTGTACTAATTTTTCTGCAAATGTTTCAGCACGCGGAACTTGCTACACCGTTTCATACCGTGACATCTGTTATCGACGGGCCTCTGATAATTACGCAAACAGGATCGCCTCGAAATAGGAATTAGATCAATGTCAACGCGAGGAGGGCATCGTAAATGTTATTTCTCCGTTTAGGAATTTACGTTCATTCAGTGAAAGGTGTTCATTCACCGAGCAGCCCTATGACCGACGTGGAATTCAAAGCGTTGGCTTTTTCCGAGTACGTTGGGAAACGGATTCAGATGCAGCCTGGCAGCCAGTACGACTTGGTTCTAAGGTCACGACGTTTCTGAGCAGCTTCGGCGTGAATCAGCTCGAGGGAATAATACGCCGGGGGAAGGATTACGAGTACGCAAATCACTTTGCAGTATAGCGGGCCCGGCGCGCAGAACGTTCGAAGCGAATCGCGATCCACGCGGCGCGTTCGAGGTACGCGCGAGTCACGCTCGTGAATGCGTGTTTAATAAATACGTCGCGATTATCGTCTACGCTTCCTACCGTTCCCCGACGTACCACGGAGCCTGCGGTTTTCGCCGGCGAAACTGCCGTTTCGAGCTGATTGCCGGGACTGAACACCTGCTCTCTCTCTGTCTCTTTCTCTCTCTCTCTCTCTCTCTCTCTCTCTCTCTCTGTCTCTCTTGCCGGTAACAACGACTAACGACGACGCGCAATGGTCCGAAATCGAGAATAACTCGTTGACATATTGAAAAAACCTCCACTGACATATAGTCTGCGTTTTGACTCGGGCGCCCGCGGTATTTCCGCGCGGAGTGCGCTAATTGCTTCGTTCGCGATTACTCTCTAGTTAACGCGCAACCGCCGCAGCTGAAAAACCAGTTTACGTTCTAGGCGGTGCCGTTTCGCATAATTAAAGAACCATCGTCGCCGTGGTGTAATGGGATACCCATCGACGGGTTGCCGAGCAATAACATCGCTCGTTGTCTTCCGATTCGCGCGACGGACCCGTTAATTTCAGGGATCGTGTTACAGGCAGTTGTTAATTGAGATGAATTTAGCAATCATTAGAGAGACACGTGAGTCGATCGATACTCGATAGACCGACCAGTCCTGCGGTGGATACGATAATTAGCTGCTCGGAGCGTTCGGTTGTCAGCGCTGACGTCTGAATGTAATAAATGCTTAATTATTTTTGAAAGGAGACCGCCGCGGTTAATTATTTACCAATGCCATCGGGCGATGTTCCCGTATCCGACGAAATTAAATGCTGGCTTAATTACGGTACGCGTTGAACCTTTTGTGTCAGAGACTCGTCCCTCGAATAGTTTCGAGGAGCTCATTATTTTAGGGCACGAGCGTCGTAGCTTTGACCCGCCCCAGACCCGAGATACGATCTACCCGCTTTCTTTCCTCTTCGAGGTTCATCCACGGAGAAATTACTTAATTGTCGATGACGCGGTGTTATCTGCGTCGCATTAGCGCCTCACGTTTCCGCCGCGTTGCGGTGATTAGAATCTAAGCCGACGCTACGTGATCCACCGAAAAGCCGATCGCGCGAACGATACGCAGCCCGATCATTCCATCCCCGTCGTGACGAAAGAGCGCCGAGATCGTGTGGAATTTCACTAGAACCCGGAACAGATCGACGTACCCGGAAATCGATGATCCGCGCGTACCTTCTGCCGAACGGGACCTCGAAATCATTGGAACCGAATCCGGCCGAGTCCATTAGGGTTTTATAGTCTCCGATGCTTCTAATCTGTTCAACTATTCCGGGGACGGGGGAACGTACTTACTTCTGTGCGATGATAGATTTCGAAAAACTCGTGGACGCAATTTGCCAGCCCATCTCCTTATCGGGCTCTCAGCCGGACAAATTATTAATGGAGGCGTAAACGGTTTAAACGCGTCGATTCTTATGCGTACATTAACCCGGAAAAAAACGCTCGGGACTGAGTGGTCCACGTGGTCATCGGATCGTTGATCCTGTTAAATACATAATGAACACGAAGAAGATGCGGAGACGGAAAGCTGCTGTTAAAAAATTTTATACGAATCAAATGCTCGCGAGTCGTTACAGATAGCACGGTCGTGGTGGGAAAGAAAGAACTTAAGCGCTTGTGCTACATTCTAGAAATCCATTTAGGTGCACGCCTCCCTAATTCTCGGCTGTCGTCGAAGAACGTGGCGGTAATTGTAGAGAAAGAAACAATGCGCGTAACTGGGGCGCTGTGTGGTTGAATACGAAGAGTCCTGTTCGTGTTCATTAGCTTAATTGAATCAGCTCGGACTGCGAGGATTGCGTGGATCGCGGTTTTTTGCAGCGCACAACTGCGACGTCTTGCTCGTAAGGTTTTTCCCCTTAATCGAACCAGTTCGAGCCTCTTCAATTGCCGCTCGACACTGTAGCCGGACGATGCGACACGGTGAGCTATCGAGGGGCGTGAAACTCGTCGACCTTACGCGGATTCGATTCCGCTCGTTCATCTCGAAATCATTATACTGAAACCGAACCGTTCCGTGTCCGCGCGGGCAGCGCGTGGATCGGCAATTGAATTTCATGAAACACTCGACGTCGTTGCGTCGCGCCGTCTCTGAAAGGATCGACGATCGACGACGTTGTCGATTTATATCGGCAATCTCCTCGTGTTAACGACTGGTTTTTCGTTGTGCACCCGGCCGGTCGAGCACCGCTAGCATTCCCCCGGGAGCTATAATCTAATACGACTATTTAAACGTGTCGGACACGCTGAAATGAAGTTGAGAATACGCGCACGGTTTCCCGTTTTCGGATGCTCGGTCGTAAACAACAAGTCCTCTCCTTTTCTGGCTAGCCACCGCCAATTTCTACTGGCGTCACGATGACAGCTGTTGGACGAGAGCCGCGGCCGTCGCGGCATTCGTTTCTCGATTTCACTTTTTTCGCCGAATTCCAACAGGTCCGACGTGACGGTCGGCGATCGAATTCGCCGGCGTGTATCGATTGAGACGTATCTTTCCGGACGTTTTACGACTCTGAATTTATGGACTGGCGCGGTCCTTTTACGCTTCTATTCCGTTGATCGTGACGACGAGCGTCGCGAAGATTGCGCGGCCCAGTCTTAAATTCAAAGATCTCGTCGCCGATAACGCGGCTTCGGCGGAACTACCGCGAACAACCGTGACGGCCGAATACGTCTTTATCGTTTCACACGTAGCAATTAACCGGTTTGTCCTGCACGATAGTTCTTCTCCGCGGCTAGTCGAAGCGATGACAAACCGCGGGACAATATTCCGCGATCGATGCTGCGTATGCGTGGCAACCGATCAACGAACTTACGTCGCCGTCTCGTTTTCGGAGACCGTTCGGATCCGGTTCGATAACGGCCCCTCGGTTGGCCACGGTTCTCTTGCATTTTTTCACGTGCATCATCGACTAACTTAATGACTGTCATATTAAAGCCGCCCGGGTAGGAGCGTGTGTGTTCAGCCAAGAGTATCATTCGTTCGCGACAGCAAAGTGCTGCCACATTAACCGAACGTTTTCTCTTAAGCAACGCGGACAGTGACAAATTTGACGGGTTATGGCACGGACGAACACACGGAAGAGGCGTGTCGAAAACTGTTTTATCGTCCCATCCCTATTAACGCTTAATTGCGTTCGTGCTCTTTATCGAACCACTTACGCGTGTTTAATCAATTTTGGTGACGGACGGCATTCAACGCTGCCCGGGAGTCGTGGCTCTTTGAAGACTCGGATGCAACTCGAGATTACAAATACTATGTGACTTATCCAGACTGCCTTTTAATTGTTATCGCAAAAGAAATTGGTTCTCTGGGACAGCTTGCTCTCAACACATTGCTGACCGGTCACGAGTTAACTCGTGTTTTAACGATCGTGGTAAGCTGTGCCAAGCCGGGCACATGAGTTGAATTTTCAGAAAAGTTGCCGGTCAGCAATGTGTTCACAGTTCAATCACATGTCCTACGATTGTTCTGCGGTTATATATGAAAATTCGTATATTTGTGGATGAATTCTAAAAAATTAGGCCGGGAAAACCGCCGCTATTCTAGTTGCGAGTAGAGCATCGAACGCGGCGAGGTGCACACGTAGGTAGATGAATTTATCGACTGCACCGATGATTCGCGGTGAACGTGCATACACAAGAACGCGTCGAGGGCCCGTGAAGGGTTAATCGGACGATCGCGTTCGTTCTCGAGCCTCTCGCGCTTTATCTTCGCTCCGGAGAAGACAGAAGAATCGGGCTCGTTTCGCCGAACAGGAAGAACGCGTCCCGACAGGGTAATGCGAGAACGGGGGAGTAGGGGGCGAATCAAGGCGAAGTGCATCGGCCGTTGCGCCGCGTTGGTCGTCTCGAACGATGCTCGAACCGAGAAATATTTGCACGACTATGCACGCAGGGGGGACCACCGTCGAAACACTTCTGATGCAACCGGGCACGCGTGGGAATCGATACGGAACACGGAACCTGTCGCGATATTTCCCTCCCCTCCGAGAATGACTCTCGAAGAGATATCGGCGGGGACACACTTGACGGGAGAGTAATCGTCGCGCGGCGACATAATCTGGGATATTAATGGCGGTCCACGTTCCTAACGGCTTCCCGGGCGCGAGCGTATCTCGCGGACAAGAAAGACATTTCCAAGATATGATTCGTTCTCGCGAGAACAAGAACGTAACTGTTCCGTGTCACGGCTCCGTCAATTATGCAACTGTCGCGACCGACGGACATAACCGCGTTCCCAACGGCCATTTTTAGCCTTTCCAATGTACGGGGTGTTTTAGAAGTCGTTGGATCGGGATCTGAGGTAACAGGGGGTGAAGGTTGCGACCCTTCCAGACTTTTGCCTCCGTCGTAGAATTTAAACAAATTTTTAGATTTCACGGAAACGAAATATATGAATTGGACAGGAGAAATGTTAGGGAGGGACGTCACTTAGGTCAGGACCGACGACCCGACTGGTAACTCGTCTTAATGACGAACCATAACAGACTCGAGTACAGGAACGATGAGCTGCGAATTTTTAGCCTTTTAGCGGCCATTTTTAACCTTTCCAATGTACGGGGTGTTTTAGAAGTCGTTGGATCGGGATCAAAGGTAACAGGGGGTGAAGATTGCGACCCTTCCAGACTTTTGCCTCCGTCGTAGAATTTAAAAAAATTTTTAGATTTCACGGAAACGAAATATATGAATTTGATAGGAGAAATGTTAGGGAGCGACATCACTTGGGTCAGGACCGACGACCCGACTGGTAACTCGTCTTAATGGCGAACCATAACAGACTCGAGTACAGGAACGATGAGCTGCGAATTACTCATCGGTCATTCCGCGCAGATCCGCGATAACCTTTGCTGATAATGCTGTCCGCTAACTCGCCTCTCCTGACACGAGCATCGTCCGACGCCTCGTCGCGAGCTGTTACAGGGCTGTGTAGATAGATCCGGGATTTTTACAAGGAAGATGCAAGTAAGGGAAATATAAGCACAGCGAGCACACCAAGTCGAAAAATAAGGGCCACCCCTATCGTCCACAAGCCTCCGGATTGCGCTCGTGTTACAGATGATCGCGAGACAGAAAAATACAGATTGCTTTTTCAGCGAGCGACGCGCGGTTAGTCGGCGCAACAGATGCGGCAGGTTGAAAAGAAACGGGGGCCAGACTCGCGGCGAGCACCGTGCTCGTCGGGAAACGTCCCCGGTTAATGTTGCACACCTGTTCAGGGTTCGTAGCGACGACGTCCGTATCGAAACAACGGGTCGCTTTCGTCTCAGTCGATTCATTCCGACCGTGCCGCTGCGACAAGTACCGTTCTCGAGGATGGTGATCCTCTATCCGATTCTCCGATACAAGGGAATATGCCAACAATTTCCTGATCGGTCAGCTTGGACACGAACCGGGAAAGGGGGCAGGATTAACGAGAACAAGGGGTCCCACGGTGCAGTTGCGTAAACTGCACCGCGATGCGTCAACACAGTGCACCGTACGATCACGTTGCGTCGGTAAATGCCAATGTACAGGGTCGGAGAGCGTCGACGCTTCTCGAATTATAGTACAAAATTAAGTGGACGCACTCTAGAAAGCGCGAGTGGGCTGCGAATATTTTTCAATGTCGTCCGCTGAGAAGATTCCTATTTTCGATAATCTTGATCGTACGAAGATTTTTTAGCCCGGGAACAAGACGCGAGGACGCATCGTAATTCACTTCGGAACGAAAGCGTCGCGTTTCTAGAAACCCGAGTCAAGGGTCAAGGAAAAGCCACGAATGTTGAGTAGGTTGGAGCCGGTGATAAACATTTTCGTGGCGCATCCGATGCAGGTGGCCGCGGGAAAGTAGCGCGAGGAAATCGCGAATCGTGCCTATAATTCTTGTCGTTCGTGTCTTTTCGTTGCGGGTTTCCTCGACGTGTAGCCGAGCAGAAACGAGCGTTTCTATCGCGTGTGCCGAAACCGAACGCAACGATGACTTTCACCGTAACGATTTATTCGCAATTAAGACGTGTTGCTCTATCCAAACAGAATCATGGTCAATGCCTCCTCGCGATTTACCGTGCCAGCGGCTCGTGTCCCTTTTTCAGCGTGTTCGCGTGGGCTCGAGGGATTCCTCGGGAATAACAACCGGGAGAGGATTTCGCTGTTGGTCATAATTCAACGAGGGAATAAATGCATCGGCAATACGCAATTAATCGAACATTATTTTCGGAACACGTTATTTCGTCTCTTAATCGTAACAAGATGTTTCTGTAATATGCTTGTGTAGAATGGCAAAAAATTCGCGCGGTAACCACTCGCCTCGAACTCGGCGATTACAATCCAGCCGGAGAGGAGGATATCGCGAACGAGCGAAAAAGTAAAACCGAAGATTCTCCGTTTTCTTGCGGCGGCGACGAAAGTTCCCGAATGAAGGATTGCTCGCCCCTGTTGGGACAGTCGCCTTTTTGCAAAACACGTTGCGACGAGATTTATATAGGAGGAGACTCGTTATCTCCGTTCCTCGTTACACGCTCCCCAAGAATCTCCAACTCGTTCCTCCCGACACACCCTTGCGGCCTGTACAACTTGTCGTTGCCGGGTATTTTTAGGGAGAAACGGTTGTAACTTAATTGCAACAAATACGGGAAGATCGTCTCGGGAATAGTTTTAACCCTTCGGGATTGTTCTAACCCAGAGTATTGAAATCGTAGTGTAATGAACGTCCGTTGTATTAGTCGTAAGCGTCCAGAAGAAATTAATAAATAACGCATTAAATGGTCCTGAACATCATCAATTATATAAACGTTAGGGTTATTGAATAACACGTCGAATTACACGTTTCACCAATTTTTGAAAATGTACCGAAATTGGGCTAAATTTCGATCCCGCGTTTGGATCGATATGTCAACGTCTGTTCCGAAGGGGAGGAGAGGTTAGGGGAAGATGAATGGACCGTCGAAAATCCTTTGTCGGCAATTAATGTGCGAACGCCGGAATCCCGAGATCGAGCTCTCCCGAATGCGAACGTCGGTGCCGTTAATAACGCCGCCGGTCTTAATTTTATTGCGAGCAATCGCGGGGTTAATCGAGAACCGCCGGCCGAAGAAAAAGAGAGAAGCTCTTATCGCGATGAAAGAACCGACCGACCGACCGACGCCTATACCCCTTTTTTAACGACTAAATTTGGGAAGGGAACGGAGTCGCGCGAACGGAACTCGCGGATTCTACGGCGGTTTTAATTGATGGAGACAGCTTTTTTTACGAGCTTCCTCGTCCCCGAGGACCTGCATGTAGATCCCGGTGCCGAGAGCTGGCGAACCCGGTGAACCGGTTATTTAAGACACCGTAAGAAACATCCCCGGTGTCTCTTTCGAGGCACACGATTTTCGGGCTTCTTCGGTTGTTAGGAACTTGACGGAATGTTGATTGTCTTTTGGCCTCGGCTCGCTTTAGGAACGCCACCAAAGAAACGTCATTCTCATTCGATCGTCGCCGCCACGTCGATCTAGCTTTTTATCCCCTGTCATTTCTCGTCTGCTCGTAAAGTTCGATCGAAACGTTGAGTCACGGTGTTTGATTCGGAAACCTACCGAGCTTCGTGTCCTGTCGACCATCTACCGTGGGTCTGAGAAGTATCCGAACGCCAAATTTCGAATTCTCGATCAACTGCGATCGTTCGATAAATGCCAGAAAAATAAAATCCGACTCATTTTGACGATTGTCGAATTGAATCACGATTGCCATAAACCTCGATACCCTTCGAGGATCTACCGAATGGACATGGATCTGGTCTGCTTCACGAACGCCTGACTCGTGAGATCGTAAATCCGTCGATGGAGTCGACGATCACCGAGGAGAAGATGGCGGCGAGAGGGAAGAAGAGGGAACGAGGTATTGGCAATTTGCGGATTCTTTGGGGACAATGCGTTACTTCCACGGAGACTATATCGTAAAGCAGCACGCTTTTTTGCCACCGAAACCATTGCAATTCCCTTGGAGGAAGTCGCATCGCCATACTTCGCGCAACAGTAGCATGCGTTGCATTCCGTCGAGGCAAAAAACTGGAGGTAATACGTATCGGATACCTTCCTGTCGGCTGCGTGTCTCGGAAAGAAAGGGAACAAGAAAGAACGAACGAGATTACTCGAATCGAAAGATCGACCGGCGTTTCGATAAACTTTCTTCGGGTTACGGCAGTCGATAAAGTCAGCGATCCCATCGTAAGAACGATGGAGATGCTCGTAACGATTGCGATATTACAGTAGAATGTTGTTACGTATAAGGAATCACGTCCACGTACGTAGACAGCGCGAGCAATTAATAGCCCCGCTGGTGTATTATACTTATTTCCACGACGGAGGAGGAAACACGCTTCCTGTTCACGGTTGCTTTTTAATATTTCATGACCGTGCGCGCGACTGCTCGTCTGTTTCTACGATGGAAAAGCGAGAACCGAACAAGCCCAATTTACTCCTACGATTCTCCTCTTCTCCGGCGATGGGAAAATCGTATCAACCGAGAATTATCCACCGCTTCTGCTAATTATCGATCGCATCCTCGGCATGCGCGCGGGACGCTTTGCCGATCGCGTGTTACCGGTTCAGTTCCTGGAGTTTTTCGTAGAAGAGATACGCCCCTCCTCTCTTCATGTTACTCGCACGGCCGAAATTTCCCAGAACCGGCGAATTACGCCTGCAAGTCGCTTCAGTCAACTTATGCTTTGCATTTTCAATCGCGCTCCTTTATGCCCGCTGACTTATTTGACGCGGGCAGCCGAGGCGAAAAAATTGCACTGTGCGCATCAATTCGTAGTCTTTTCGCTTCTATTATCTTATCAGATGAAATAAAAAATTCGTTGCTGGTTTAACCAGTTAACTGTTGCTTGACGATCATACTCGTCAATCCGCAATTCTATTGCGGCGCAGTTGTTAAATTCTTATTGAATAAAAAAGTCATTTTTTCTCATTTAGCTTTACAAGGTCTTTGGCTTTTATAATAGCCGCATTTGGCCTGCGTTCGCGGTGTATATTCGTCATTGCTTGATTTTAATTCCTGAATTTTTCAAATTCAATTCCACAGTTGACTGGTAAAAATTTCGGTTTGTCAAAATTAGTTATCGCGTGCATTTCGATCTCTAACCAAAGCAGTGCCAGTGGAGATGGACTTCGGGATAATCATCCGGTGTTTCACCGGTTCTGCAGATGCCTCGCATCTCTCCAGAAAAAGCTTGCGGGACGATCGGTCGTTTATCGTTCGGTATCGGTGAACGTTCCCACCAGGATACTGGTTGATGCTAGCCGCCCGCATATTAAGATATCAGTTCTGCTCATTAAAGCCGGCGAGGCGTGCCGAGACACCACCTCGGCCGGCGAAATAATGGCTCATTAATTAATATTTATATTCCTAGTCTACGCGAACCATGACGTGTTTCCTCCACGCACGCGCGGGGTACGGTTTGTTGAAGCTACCGTCGGAGTTTTTGCGCAGCCACAATGTAGACGATACCTTGTTTCGTCTAATGGATGTTTTACTCCACTCTACTTGTTCTCGTGTCGCTTCGTTGATTCTTTTTTCTCCCGTCGTCTCACTTTTCCTATTTCACGAGAGCGAAAACAATTTCATAACACATAGACAGCCACAGAATCTCTTGGGAACGGGATCGGCCGATGCGATAAGCTGGGAGATTCAGTTTCCATGTTGAAGTCAAACACGATCAATTAACCGAAAAGCTCATTCTCCGTCCCAGCGTGTTAACATTTTATCTACCGGAAGCCTGCGCTAATAGGCACTCTGCGTCTTCCAGAGACGGTAGACGGGATTATTTGTAGAGATTGAAAAATGAACTGTCGTGCAACGAACTCGATTGGGATCGCGGCAGTGGATGGGGATAGTTCTGGGACCTTTATCGGCTAGGCAGTTCTTAAAGAAAGGAACCCCCGTTTTGTTCGACTTATTGGGAAATGTCCCGGCACTATACTTTCCGTTTCGATCGGTGCTCTCCTCCCCCGTGGAAATGTACGTTGTTGCGCACGGCGGAATTCACGGGCGAGTACGCGAACTAGAAAAGCGAAAGGGTTCATCCGTGGCGTTTCGGCTCGGCTTTATCACGGTCGAGTGGAAACAATGTATCCAAGAAAAAAGGCGGAATCGCGAGCGCGTATAATGAAGGCGCGCGCATCGAGAGAACCGTATCGTGACGATCATAACGCGGAAGAGGCTCGTTTGTGTGTACCCCGCAGAATACATTACTCGTCTGCACCCTTCGAGGAGCAGGCAACTGAGACACTCTAGCATCCGGATTCTACCGACGTCGAACAACTATACATGCAAAAATGCGACCGGCAATCCCAAGGATACGGAACGCTGAATTTTTCGTAGAACAATAGCGCCTGCTTAGGGCAACCACGCGTTTCTTTTTCTCGGAATCCGCTCCTAATTAAATTCAATTATAGACCGGGGAACAAGCCTCGATCTGGCGACACCGGTTGTGCCAGGTGCGAGAAAATCTGCAATTTTATAATAACCAACGACGAAAAATTTGCGGTCCGTCGAACTGATCGATCTCCTTCCCGATCGAGTGATTAATCGTTCGACAAATCTCCGTTGTTTCCCATCAGTCTACATGCTCCGACACAAGTCGATATGTAAATTAATTAGTGGAACACCTGCTTGCGATATGTCTACATCGCAACATGATCGTTCGGAAATACGTAAATTGTGATCGTAACCCGGGGGTACATACGCGAGACAAATTATTCAGATAGCCGCCGTTGCTATCTGTGATCTTAGTGAACTAATGTGTGCTTGCGCGTGCGTCGAACAAAACGAAGCAAATTGATTAATGAACAACCGCACGCCGCACTAACGACCTCCGGGAAACTGAAAAACCTAGAAACTGAAACGCCTATGACCGTGGCGAGGAATTCTTGCGAGTAATCCGACGATCAAGGAAGCTTCGATAGATCAGTCCGATCTTTTCGATCGAGTTCCGCGAAATGTCCGAGCTCGCGATTGAATTATTAATGAATCGCCAAGGTTGTAGCTTATCGGTCCACCGAGCATTCCCAACGGGCGGCTTTTCCCACCATTCTGGATGGACAGGAGGAAATCGTGGGAGATTTTGCGATCCCTGTTGTTAGATCCGGATGGACAAAATGGAGTGGGCCCGATGCGCTTGCATTGCAATTTCAATTGCAGTCGTTCGTTTAAGCGAGCACAGTAGAACCCCGCTAGTTGCACCCTGGCTTGTTGCTGAACCAGTTTGATTGATTTGTTCGACGAGTTGCATAATCGGAGGACTAATTGGGTATTGTTGTGCGGGTCAACCGTGATCGAGAATCGCAGAAACTGCGGTTGCAGTGCACCGGATGGGAACGTGACGACGACAAGATCTTGGACTCGCTTTTACTTTCGAAATACGTTAGCGAGGTGAGACAATCCGCTATCGGCCTCGTCATAATTAGAACGGCCGCGTAATTAGGCTGCTCTCCTAACGAGCATAGCATATCATAACACTCTCCGGTCGAGTGAAAGTATCCCCGGTACCCGTCGTTACTCCGATCTCGGCGCGAAATCGAACCGACTGTTCGACCACTTAATTCCTCGCTGGTTTCCCTCGAAGGCGGAAATTTCTTATTAGCGGTATTTTCGATAATTGAAGAAACGAAAAACTAACGAACAGGTTGCGCAATTGTTGCTGGCCTCGATTTACATAATCACGATGTTACGCGTGATACGTTTGCTTCCTCCATCGACAGCGGGGCATTTCCAACTTTCTTTTCTACGCGATATCACAAATAGTCGATTTCGAGCGTCGAACGTCTGGTTTCGCTTGTGTTTGCGATGCAAACACGTTTCTTTGATTTCATACTTTCATAACTTTACGTGGCACGCGGTCGACATGGCGCCGTGTATCTTTTCACCGCGTCTGTGCATTTTCTGCTCCCGATTCGCCGAAGTGGAGTATTACCGTATTTGTCGGTAATTAAAGGCAATTCTATCGCGCGTCAGTCGACCGTTCTTAACATTCATCATGCTTTGAAAATAAGTATAATCAATGTGGGCACAGTAATCAGATCCCTTACACTGCTTTTAAGTTTGTAGTCTTTTGTGGTTGACTGTCACTCGCGAATGAATGAATAAGGCTCGGCGAAGTTCGCTCGCGAGTGAGACGTATCTGTGAGACGTCTATGTGAGACGTCTATGATTGTTTTCTCATAGTTCACGGTCACGTCGCGCGAACAACTTAAATAAACAGCGAGCGATTCTTTCTTTGGAAAAACCTAAGCGTGTGAAAGCACCGCGAACGAGCAACGAGATACGAGAAACCGAACCGTAAACACACGCCGAGCCGTTAAGTTGTACAACAGTTTCGAGGCGAGACTGCTCAGGACGACGAGCATGCACGCGGAAGAGAAAAGGTCAAAATTAAAGGCATTTTTTTCATCTTATAGCGCGACGCAAATAAACCACGCATAACACTTTTACCAGATTGGAAATTTCTATGCAAATCGTTCTTGGAATACTCGATAGTGACGAAGTTGACGAAACAAATTACTTCGCTCATCAAAACATTCCTTGCAACATACGTAAAGTAGAATGTAAACGTTTTCTTGTACATTAGGAATCTGCAGAGTCCCGCAAATACACACATATTTATGTCATAAGTATCATAAATATTTATGGTCGGTGGTAACCACTTTGGTATCGAATGGCTTTAAGAAAATTCAGTTTTAATCGATTTTGTACGGGTTGAACTGGCAAATCAATGTTCAGAATAATTTTCTGCAGCTAGTACAGTCAGATGTTAAAATGTACCAGTGTGTAATTACTACTATTATTACTATTATTATCTACTGTTAATAACGTAAATATTACCTCGTAAAATACAAGTTTGCACAATATTATGTGCGAGTAATGTACAGCCGGAGGCTCTGTTTGCTAATTGCAAGCCTAAATTGAACTATGCAATATCCCAAACGTTTTACGGTTCGTCGAAAGACGAATAGTGCATTAGCCTCGGTATGGACGCCGTCTAATAACGTCTGAGCGCTTGGCGAAAAAGGAGTGATAATTAAGTTTGGCAAAAAAAAAAGTCGTCGAGGAGAATCGGCATTCGATCGATAATCGAACCCGACGCGACGCTTCTAGCGCCGCTATTTGAATCACTTTCTACCTATTACGAAACCCCCGATGGCGCCGTAACGACTATAATTACAACTCAATCGAAATCAGCCACTGCTACTAACAAGTCGGCATGCTCGGGCCCCGTGCTCGAAGATGATTGGGACGATTATTCGCCTTCTGTCGGTAATTGAAGGTTAGCATATTAGGTGTTAGATCATGCCTACGCTCTTCGTTAGATTCCTCGATGTAACAGGTGGTCCGGAAATATTAAACTAGCCTCTTACCTATGCCTAACAGCTGTTAGGAAAATTCTTTGTACACTCAGAGTCGCCAGATCAGGACTTGTATCCTCTAACTTCCCCTTCTACCACGCTACTCCCCACTTTTCCGCCTTGGTCCGCGGTTCCCCTCGATTCGTGCTTCCTCCCCTCATCTGCCGACACTGTGCACGCTTCTAATTCTAAATTATTCTTGTTCTAAATCTTTATAACAAGAATTTTTCTCGTTAACACGTTGGCTGCCACGTCGTCGGTCCTATATGGAGCACAATTCATCTTTGACCTTTAAAAACGAATCTGTGTCACGATACAGTTCTGTAAATTAAATTCTATTAGATTTTATAGGATTCGAAGGGATTGAAAGAGTCGCGACCAATTTTAACTTTGCAGCCTGGGTTTCGTTATATAAATTTCTTCGATTTCGTAGGATTTTTCAGGGTTCTGACTTGGCAGTCAACCCTGTCAAACCAGCAACGACTACTGAAATAGCAGTTTCGAAAGATAGACGCTCGGCTTTTTCGTACAAAAGTCTTGTACGGTTTCCGAGCCGGACAGTTTGATGAATGTATTATCAACAGGTGGAACAGGTTTCGAAACCGTCAAAGGACACCCTGTACATGACTGTATCGTTAGCAACGCGGGGAATCCACCGGTAGCTGGTAACCAGCTGCGTCCACGGATGGAGTCAACGGGATCTGCTACATCCGGATGTATTATTCCGTGGCGGTGCGCAGTAAATTAGTCAAGGGCTGATTCTAAATCGAGGTAGTCGACCATATGGCGCGCCACGAAGTCTTGACAGAAGTCCGCACGGAAATTTCGGACCGTCCGCGACGCGATTAATTGTCGAGCGACGACAGAGGAATCCGCTGTCCATCCTCTAGGGCACGAAAATAAAATGGTCCCTGAGATCCAGGAGGATCCCAGTTTTCGCGAACGTGAGAAATCGCGATGTCACGAATGTTGGAAACGTTTTACGAGTCTTACAGCTTGGCCATCTGTTCCTCGGCGATAATTAAAATTTCTCCTCCTGCTACTGGCACAGTACGCGCAGGAAGTTCCGACGACTCTCATTACCGGCGGACGATTCTTCGATTCAGGTTGATTAACCCTCGGCGAGCCGGTTCATTTTGTCGATTGAAAAATCCGTAAATTCAAAAGTGGTCGTAACTCACTTCCGCGTTTGCTCTCCGGGTTCCAGAGAACGGGGAAATTCGTGGCCGGGCAAAAAAGGCCGAAAATGTGGCGTAGCGGGTCTCCGATCGGACAGGGGGACGAAGCGTCGTGACGTTAACGGTTTGGCGATCCCGTGTTCGACTTAATCCAAGTTTTTGGTGGGCAGGATGCCGCGCACGAGAGCACGGGAGAGAAAAGACGAACGACGCGACGCGACGTCTGCATCGGGAGAAGAAACCGAGAAAGAGAGTAGAGAGAGAGAGAGGAGGAACGGATGGGAACTGGAGCATCGAGGAGAGGCGTGGCTGCCAGCCTGAATGAACACACGGCCGGCAAGATCTCTCCGGGTCCAGAACCCGTCTAGCGAGAGAGGAGAGAACCGCTCTCGGCCTCTGCCCGAGATCGGCAGACAGTTTCTAGCACGGTCTCTCGCTACTAGCCGACGCCGCCGCCGCCGCCGCCTGCCTGCCGGTCCCTCTGCTTTTATTTGACCGGGTGTAAAGTGGGTGTGTGTGCCGCGGAGTCGGCTTCTACGTGGCCTTGCAAGGTCGCTTCTGGTACACTCCTCGCCGCGCCACCGGCAGCAGATCGTATCTGCCAACAGCTCGTTCCTCGGTTCTCCTCTTCGATTCCCGCGCGGACGCGGACACCCGCCCGACGCGATCTTTTCGGCCCCTCGGGGAAATTAGCCTTTTTTTGGCCGGTTTCTTTGCTCCGCTTGATTATACGGAGATCGACAGGCTTGTTATACCACCGTGATCGTGACGATCGAGATCCGATCGCGTAACGGTGGCTTTTCGGTAGATGCAACCCTTTCGATTTCTCCGAGGATCCAGAGCGTGGAAACCGGTCGGCCGAGGAGCGATCGAATTTTTACGAGAATTTGCGAAACCGCGTTAGAAATTTCGAGGGCACACCGATATCGATTAGTCGATGGGTGGTCCTCGTTAGTACCCGGTATGATTTAGCTGGCAGGCGGTTGCCTAATTAGTCGGCAAACGTAACAGATGCAAATCACTTCGGTAGGCGCCCGGTGTTTATCGGAGTAGAGAGCTTCTCTTTAAGGAATTTTTATTTTTCCTTCGTCTTCGACGCGACGATTTATTTATAATCATTGCGGCGGACGTGTATTACGTTGGCCACGGTCGACGTATGGTCAGCTGCGTGTAGCGGCGTTTGAATAATTAATGATTCAGTTCATCCATCGACGTATCCGATCCCGTGATACACGGCAAAAAATTCGCAAAATGTTCTGGCAACGTATACGGTGTAACGGATAATGTCGTCACTTTTTTTTTTTACACCACAGTCGGCTCGTTTCGTGACACCGCGAGGAGACGCGATGATTGATGGCTGATCGCCAATTTAATGAAGAATGATCGCCGATCTCGGGAACGACGACAGCTGTTAAATCTTAATCGGCTGGGGCACCCGGATTAATGCGACGAGAGCGAAGCGGATCATCGAAATTTCATTTTATTTTTGTAGATCGCCGACGGCAATTTTTACAAGTAAAAAACAAGTAAAAAGTTTTCCCCTCGATCAAAGAAACAGCAAAACCAAAGGTAACAGGACTTACCTGTGAAATTTCAACCGAATTCGACGAGGCAGGCGGTGAATCCCATCGGCCGCGGCGAACGACGCGGATCGATGATCGATGATGCTCGCAGCACGTGCAGCGTGTTCGTTAGCAGGAATACTCGTTGCGCGACGTTCAGGTCCTGTCGGTTTCGCAGTCCTCGAACATCATTCCTCTTGATGTTTCCGTATTATTCACAATATTCACCAGCACTTTTCATTGTTCGTGTCAGCGTGTCACGCGCAACGCTGGATGCGTTCGATCGCGCGACAACCTCTTCTTGCACCTCGATCCGAGTAGCACTTCATCGAGGAGGTGTCGCGAGGAAAATTAGCGCAGGAAGCACACTATCCGTCGAGTTGTCTTGAAAAGTTCCGCAAGGAAACGCGATCGAAATATTCTACGGAATGTTCTCCATTGTTATTTCGACCTCGGGACGATAGTCCGATCGATGCTGATCGAGCATGGGGCGGCTGCAGGTGATCGCGACGGGTATCGTCTTCGTAAAACAATTGGAGATCAGTATCCTGACTTGCTCCTGGTGAACCCGACGTTCGCGTCGGAGTCTGTTCGCTCCCGATCAGAAAGAAAAAAGAAGAATAATCGTGATCGATATCAGGGCTGTCGCGGGGCTGATTCTGTGGCGCGAACGGAACGTGTTCTAAGTAAACGAGCGGCGGGAGCCGCAACGCAAGGTAGAGTTTCGAATCCGTGCTGGTTGGTGGTCGGGTAGTTTGTGCCTGAGAGCGCAAGCGAAGCTACGATGATCTTGCCCCGTCTCCTTTCCTCCGGCACCGTCCGAGTTCGTCTTTACCTCGTGATTCCACGTCCCTCTTTAGATCCTGCGTCTCGATCCCCTGGAGAACTTCTTTCTCCTTCGTGCGCGCGCCTTACCAGATGGCGCCATCCAGTGACCACCGCGATTTCAATGTTAGAAAGAGAACATTTACAGTTACGCTCGGAACAACCCGAAAGACTCGCAATTTCGAACCAGTATTTTGCCTTTCGAGCACCATGGCACCCTTTCGAATCCTCTGTCGAATCTCCACCGACACAGCAAATTACCTAAAAATTGGGCCTGCTGAAAATCAGGTGTGTGTGAAATTGGGTGGATAAGGAATTCAGTGTTCCGCATATATTTCAACTAGTTTGTTTATAGAAGCCATCCTCTGTCGAATCTCCACCGACACAGCAAATTACTCAAAAATTGGGCCTGCTGAAAAATCAGATGTGTGTGAAATTGGATCGGTAAGGAATTTAGTGTTCCACACAAGTTTCAACTAGTTCGTTTATAGAAGCCATCCTCTGTTGAATCTCCACCGACACAGCAATTTACCCAAAAATTGGGCCTGCTGAAAAATCAGGTTTCAATTGGTTCGTTTATAGAAGCCATTCTCTGTCGAATCTCCACCGACACAGTAAATTACCCAAAAATTGGGCCTGCTGAAAAATCAGGTGTGTGTGAAATTGGATCGGTAAGGAATTCAGTGTTCCACACAAGTTTCAACTAGTTCGTTTATAGAAGTCATCCTCTGTCGAATCTCCACCGACACAAAAAATTACCCAAAAATTGGGCCTGTTGGAAAATCAGATGTGTGTGAAATTGGGTCGGTTAGGAATTCAGTGTTCCGCACATGTTTCAACTAGTTCGTTTATAGAAGCCATCAGCGTTATTACATTGAAACGTTGGCGGTTCCGTTCGGTGGAAATCGGAGGTCGAGTTTCCGTCTCGTTTTTCTCCCTAGTCCCTTGTACCGATTCCATTTGTGAACGGTATCGTACCCGCTCGTCATCGTCAATTCCACGTTCGTATAGCAATCGCTAACCGCTTGTCCGTTCTTGAAACGTCTCGACAACTGCAGTCCGCGGCGCGGCGGTATTGTCTTCTGCCAACTCCACTCGACGCTCGTCGCTCCTTTTCGGGATTAATTTTTCAACGCGGTTCGAGTGCTCATCTGGCACCAATATAAATATTAATCACTCTCCTCGAGGAAACTGTTGGGGCTCCGAGAATCTCGGCGTGACAATACCACCATCGAATAGAATACTAACCGTTGGTGCCGTTTCATGGCACTCGGTTCGCAATCGGACGCTGGTGCATACACTGCGGATTCTATGCGTTTGCTTTTCGAAACAAAAAATATTTATTCTGTAACCTGTATCCATTTTCGGTAACCTCGATTTCCAGACCGGCGACTAACTAAGACAGATGAGACTGGAAGTTTGATGATTGTATTACAGTGGCGTTTGAAATATAGAACACGATTACGAACGGGAATAAAGGATGTGACGCTTTTACCGGGCTCTAAAACGACTCTATCGGTTATCATTACCGCGGTTCTGTCATTGACAAATGGCGACAAGAATACCGGCGTTGTGCGCTCACATTTCACAAAAATTACATACGCAACGCTCGTCACAAACGACTGAACACGCATAGTTAATGTCGTCGGATTACATACATCGATCGCGTACCCGTTAGCAGAGATCCCCCGCTGTCGGGCCTCTTTCGAACATTAATTTGGACCACACTAGAACTATCAGCAGCATCACCGTTGCTCCCGCATTTTCGTTTACGTTTTTACGTACCCAATCTTCGACTAACGGCTACTTGCAATCTATCTTTGACATGTTGCAACCACGATCGTGGCTCTTCTTCGAACAGCGCGGAATTTCTTCCCTCAGTGAACTGAGTTGGGGTCCCCGTTTAATGCTTAACTATGAATAATAAACTATTCACGGGCCTGGTTAATCTCACCACATTATTGTGAAGGAGTATTATTGTAATTCGCGCCTTTTATATATTCGGAAGTCATCTGACGTGAGCTCCAGAGTGTAGGGGGTCTAGATGCGTGCGCTAAAACAATTGACAACTCGATATCATGGCGATGTGTAACTCGGAACGTGCAGTGCACGTGTTTGTGTAATCGAATGTTACGATAATAAGTGCACACGTTAAAATATATATACACGCATAAACTCTAATAATTATTTACTTAATAAAAAAAAAGAAGGACTTGTCACTGCTAATTTTCTGAACGTAACGTAACTTTGCGAAGTACCGCAAATTCTGCGTCAGAAACGACCCGGTGCGAATGTGTTGAGTCAAACTGGTCGCGTTCACCCTGTACATGACGATTTACATCCCGTGCACGAGAACACGCCTCCAAATACGGTGTAACATTGTTTCTGCCCACCACAGCCGAAGCATTAAGCACATATATACACACATAAAACGTATACGTATACGTGTTTAGAAGCGTACTAGAAAGAAACCTGAAAACGAGGACGACTGTCACGCGATCGAAAGCGTCGCGTCGCTCGGCGACCCGGCGACGCTTTTCACGATCGACGATGTCGTTCACGGACGACCACGTGCCTGCTCGAGCACGCAACAGGTCTTCTCAGTTTCTAGTTTCTGGATCGTGGATCATCAAAGGCCTATCATAATCGGATCGAGCCGCGAACAAACTGCGCGGAACGCCGCGCCGTCTCGCATTCCGATTCGCGGAGTCGCGCGTCGCGTCGGACGTTCTGCGAACCACTTGGGGAATCGCGATAATACCTCTTCGACGCCGACGGGAACGCGAGTTTATACGCCTCCTCTCGGCGAACGAGCGTTAGTTTATTCCCTCGTTTTATCGGCGTTTCGGCTCGACAACCGGGAGCACCCGTTTTTTACGACAGGCGATGCAACAGATTCGAGAATATTCCGCGATTCTGAAACCGTGATCGACGCTACCATGATCTCGCCGGGCAAGAGACGTCGGGAACACGGTAGCTCGATAATTAACAGTTTAAGGAAGCAGGCACCAATGAGCCGTCTGGGAAACGACGATATTTTCGCGGCACTGTGAACCAATGGAACGCGGTGAACGTTTACAACGTCCACAGGCGATTACTCACAATTATTTACGGTTTGAAATAAACCGCGGTTTAGCGTAGCTGTACATTTAGCGTGTAAGAATTACTCGCCACCAGACGATAGCATAATTTTCCTATTTCTACGCGTTCGAATAACTGCGAGGGAAACGACCGCGCGCGTACGAGACAAACACGACGACACTGCATACCTGTTTTAAGCCTAGTTTAATTATGTCCCTCGAACGATAACAAATCCAGAAATTTATCGGTCACCGATCCGCACGGCCAAAGATTTCGAAACGGATCCGACCGATAATCCCTTCGCGTATCAATGAAACCGGCAGTAAGTTTTCGAAATAAGTACTCGCTGCGTTCCTTGTTATGCGAAAAACTCGTACGTTTACGGCAATGGCCGGTCTACCTTTGCCGATATTTTAAGCAGCTCAAAACTTTTAGGACATTCTTGGGTAGATCGCACGATAAGCTTGGACCGGGTATCCGCCTCGCGATCAAAAATTGTCACTCCCTCCGCCGACGGTATGCTGATACTTACTAAAAATATCGGCGGAGGATAATTAACAAAATAACGCCCCGGTTCACTTTTTTCTCGTCCGGCGTAACGGTGATAATTGCGATCCTGAATTCCTCGAGGGACGGACAAGAGCCCTTTTGTCAGCAAATAAAAATTGCTAAACCAAAGTTGAGAAATTACCTGAATAAATTTTCCGTATCTCCATAATTTCTGGGTTCGTTATTGGGTACGTACCGTCATTAATTCATCCGTGTCCGTCATGGCGATCGAGATGCAGCCAACGTGTGTCGTCACACTTCTCGTTCATCGATGTTGCATAAATTTATCAAGTGCCGCCACTAGATTTGGAAGATGTGACGGCAACCTGCGGGCATCTTGTTCCTCGTAAAATTCATTACGCCAAGCCAATACATCATTTTAACTTGCTCCTTTAAACCTGTCCACGAAAGACTGGATCACACTAGCTCCCCCGCTCTGCCAGATCCTGTTCGACGATCCTTTGCAGCGTTACTCGCAGTACGCGGCGAATTTCATTTCAAACGGTTTGTCACGTTGAGCAATTTTTAGCGTGATAAATCTACCTGGGCAACGCGAGCCCAGTTAACATTATAAATACCTCTTTTGGTATTTATACTCGACAGTCGGGTCAGAGTAAAATCGAAACGGAAGGGACTGCGTGAAATGTCGGGGATAACAAAAATACATGCGTGGATTCCAGAGGCACACACGAATAGGAAAAATAGTGATCCAGCGAGATCTACAGTTATCTGAGACGCGTTAGAGCGACCATCTGTCTAAGAAACGTGTCTCGCCACGAAGATGTTGTTTTCGTACTCCCCATTCTTCTTCTTCTTCTTCGATAAACTTCTATTCTCTGCAATCTCCAATTGCTTTTCGAAGGATAAACATTTTTCTATAAATTCTCCTCTTTCCCGGGACAGCACTGAAAGTCCTAAAATGATCTAGACATCTTGGGGATCCCCAAATCTCGGTTTCCAAAGAAATTCGAGTCGGGATTAACGACGAGAAGTCACTAAAAAGTAAATAAATTTTAATTCCTGTCGTTTGGATTTCCCTCGCGCTCGTAGGATCATTTACGCGGAACGAGCGCCCATCATCGTGACGCTCATTGACTACGGCGACGGCGTTTATGGCTAATCGTAAATTGGTGTCGCAACGGTGAGCCAATTCGCGTTACCCGACGTTCCTAGTTTGATTAACTAATCCGACTAGAACAGAAGATTTTCGATTCGTGTAGCTGAGCCTCGGTTCTGTGGAACAGATTTTCGGTATTCTATGTAATAAAGTGAAAATTGTCGGTGTCGCTAGCTATTATTGGATGCACATTATCGAGTACGTATAGAACGAATCGATAAATAACCGACAGCCATGGCGAGAGTCCTTTCGACCATAATTTTCGAGACTGCGAGCACGAGGTTAGCTGGAATTACCGTAAGCATGACTAAGGAACGGGTTCCTGTCCGCAGTAAACTTTTAAATCCTTTTTCTTACGACCACCTAAATAACTATTTACCAATAAGTGTTACTCTGCACTTGATCGCACCGCACAGAGGAAATGAATATATACAGGCAACGTTCGAAGGCTAAAAATTTATTCGTACCTGGCTGTACGACGAACACGCGCAACGATGCACGAAACTGAGGACGGTGTTGCATCAGGAATCCGTCGTGTGCATGTTATTCAACAACGCAAACACGGAATAAGAGCATTTGATAATCTGCGAAATCGTTACAGGTAAAACAAGGAAAAATGCATAAACGTCCGTGATGTTAGTCAACGTACCGCGATATACGTTTCCAAGGAACATACGTAGAACGAGCTAGCCTTCAGATACAAAGGATTTCTCGCAGACATCGTAGACAATATGAACAATTGCATAATACTGTGTAAATCCTCCCGATGCCAGTTCGAGAGCCATTGACTTCTGTCGAGTACCGAGCACTGAGCGATGATGAACGCGTTAAAACATGCGACTTTCAGGCAGAACGATCGTCGATTCGTCAGTCGGCTGGGTCTAATTAATCTACGCCGTACTGATTAACCCTTACCGAATAGGTCAGCTCGTTTCCCGTCCAGCAGATGTAGAAGAGCTGAGACGTGGCGGCGCTCAGGTATACCCCGAACTTTATGATGTCTGAGTTCTGCCCTCCGACCTGTTCCAAACGATGCAAATCGATCACGATCTGAGCAGCGTGCTCGACCAATCATGCCTTACCACGACAGCCTGGAAACCAGTCAAGCAAATAATCGAGGTGCTCGACAACATCTGAACGAATAGGCTCGAGCTAAAGATATTATTGAAATCGCTGGTCGTGGACATCAATTGCTGATGGAATCGAAGACAGGTCTTATAACGCCTTATGAAACTGTCGTTCGGTTTCCCGTAAACGCTACCAGTCTGCGATAAATACATAAATACGATGAATACGCGATCGTTCCTGGAAGCTGCAATCAGCCGATGTACAACGATGTCCGGACATTATGGTCCTAGCGGATTTGTTCTGATGGTATCGGTAAGAACGCTGAAGCGAATGGCTTCCAACAATCTGCGAGGATAAAATTCGTGGCCATATGTCCGGACATCGCCGTGCATCCTCGCTTACATTGCCGGCCGTTTGTCTGTCGCAATTCTCGAAATTCACGTTCAAAATGTTTAACTGCAGGGTGGTGTAATTGCACGAGTATAGCGAGATACCGTCCATCGAAAGTATCGCGAGCACGCCGCTAGAAATTGCGACCGTTTCGACGGCGAGAGCAATCCCGCGATAAGGAAATGTCGTGGTATCGAACGGATACTTTGCTCTGACTGGTAAACCATCCTTCATCGGCGAAAAAAATAACAGAGCTATTACTAAAAAATATCCGACCGTCCTAAATCCGTAGAAGATTATTTTGTTGAACGTATAGTGCCTCTTGATAATGGCCGTGACACGATCACTGTCCACTGAAAATAACTTCGATGTCATTTCGAATGTTCCCAGTCGCTGCATATCGAACTTACCAGAAAATTCAACGAGATCGTCGCCGCACTTGAATATTTTCGCCACTAAATGTTCTATTTTTTTCTGGTTGAACTGAAATTTCATGACTTTGAACACGACAACGATCATTCCCGCGCAAATGCAACCGCTATCTGTGGCAACCGATATGTCGTCTATGCTCATGCAAATGTCTGCGAGAAGCGTGATCGTGAAGATGTGCATCGTCGCGATTATGAATATTTTCCAAGCAAAGTATCCGTATCGTAGAACCGGTCCAGTGTTTGGTTTTAAGACCCACAGTCCACTGTACCTGTACTGACGAAAGCAACGCGTCGTTCCTAGTTTATCTTCTCGATTACAGGACTACTTACAGCGACGACGAACGTACTGTGAAACTCGTTCAGATAGTAAGAACCAATTGCGCACAACGGTGTTACCTGTTTCCACCTGGTGCGACACCGTGTGGGTGCTAATTTGATCGAAACATGCTTCGAACGATTTTTCGCACGTTTTTAATTCTCACTTTCTGGGCGACGTTCACATCGACACAACGCGACTCTTACGTCAAATAAGATATTTGAAGATTCAGTAAACGTCGAGCCGACTCCAACACCTGATGTCCTGGCTTCGGAGCCATTGGTAACGTGTCTCTCTGCGAGTCGCAAGACAAATAAGGCGTTTATGCCAGGAAGAGTCACGACGTCGTGGTGTAGGTGCAACTCGTTCGATGGCTTGGCATAATCTTGTCGCGTTATCAGGGGTTATTTCCTTTCAATCTTCCACGGTACCTTTCGAGAAAATTGCGGATAAACGGATGCGATTGTACGGCCGCTTTCCGAAATTACAGAGCCCGCCGTGTTGCACGTGTTGGGCCCCTTAAACGCTTCCGCGAATGTCGATAAAAATGACAGTAATTGCATAGCGATAGACAAACGATACCACGTTCTATTACCTGCCCGCGCGGAGGATAGACACGGTGTAAAGAAACATGCACCGAAGCTATTGTCACCGCAAGTACTGTCTATAGAATATTCGCGGTTGCAGTAGCAAACGTATAGTTCGACGATGTCGAAAATGATTTCAGTGTTTCAGCGTTCCGTTGGAAGCGCGTGGGTTTCCGGCACAAAGAACGACGTGCGTGTAAGTCTTTTTTTTATTTAAACAATATCCGACTGCCGTAAAAGATTGACCGATCTTATTATTGGACTGTCTAGATGTAAATTCGCTTGATTTCACGTGAAAAAAAAAATATTCTTTATCGGGAATTGAACAGGGGACCGCCGGTTTTGCGTACGAGCGATAGCTTTTAGAACTTTCGAAGGGTTTAATTGGGAAAAGATGTGATTTGTAATGAAATTGTTCTAGTCGCACGTGGCAAAAGAAATTTGTCAGAAGTGGGATTCGAACCCACGCCCTCAAAGAGGACCAGAATGCCCAGAACTCAGTAATTAAACTGAGAAGGTTATGAACCTTGAGTCTGGCGCCTTAGACCGCTCGGCCATCCTGACAGTTGAGATTAAACTTTCTAAATTCAAATCTCGTTCTACCCAGCAGGTAAAATCTATAAATTATTTTACTATATAATAAAATCTAGTGTTCTAATGAAACATGTCTTACTAATACATTGCGCAAGAAAGATTAGTATCACTATATACAACGTTTTTTCGCGTTGATTCTATTCAGAAATATTGTTACCGTGAGACAATAAAAATGTGAACAAGAACAAAATTAATAAAAAAAGTCAGATAAAAATTAATATAATTATGTAAATACTTGTCCAAAATAAAATAAAAATATTATTTAAAAAAATTGTTTCCGCCCGGGATCGAACCGGGGACCTTGTGCGTGTGAAGCACACGTGATAACCACTACACTACGGAAACGGTTATGCATTGATTTTCCAAAAGACCTGTCATAAACCATAATGAAATAAACTATCTTTACAACCGCCTTACTCTCTAAATCACGATAAATATAGCACGATATTATACAGTAGCTCACGAAAGTATTCGAACGCTTCCAATCTACATCGTTAACAAATACAATACACCCGTTGGGTTTAAGTTTTCAAAATAAGATTGTAAATAAAGACACATAAGAGTCTTGAGAATGTGTAAGTAAAATTACAAAAAAATCTGACAGCACATACGGGATTCACAAGGCATTGATTATAAACATACCGTTTTCGGACGTCACAAAAGTATTGGAACGTACGAATAAATCTTGAATTGTTTGATGTTAATATCTGGTTGGTCCTCCTTTGGCATCAATAACGTGTCTTAGCCGGCTTTCCATACTATATACAAGTTTTTCCGTTGTCTTTTTTTCAATGGAATTCCATATTTCTATTATTTTGGTTTTTAACACTTCCTTGGACGTTATGTCGAAATTCATAAGTTTTTTTGCAATTTCGGCCCATAAATGTTCTATAGGATTCATGTCAGGGTTTTGCGGAGGAGTTTGTAGTGTATGCGGGGTATTATATATGATCCATTCCTTTACAATCCCAGCTGTATGTTTAGGATCGTTGTCCTGTTGGAAGTAGAAATCATCCAATAGGTTCAATTTAATTGCACTTTGTTTCAAATTTTGTTTCAAAATATTCAGATATTTGTACTTATCCATAATTCCGTCAATAAAAACAAGATTTCCCGTTCCATTCGCCGCCATATACCCCCATACCATCACTGAGCCACCTCCGTGTTTCATAGTTGGAATCATATTCTGTATTTGCAATGCTGTGTTGCACTTTCGCCACACATAATACTGTCCATCCGAACCGAAAATATTAAACTTACTTTCATCCGAGAAAATAACTTTATTCCAAAATGAAATATCCTTATCAATATACATTTTTGCAAACGTTAGTCTTTTCTTTTTATTAATTTTACTGATATATGGCTTTCTTCGTGGTATTCTTCCATGGTAATCATTACTCCGCAGAACCCTACGACACAGTTCGGGATATACATCTTTCCCAAAATTATTTGCAACAATCCCCACAAGTTTTGGTGCAGATGTGCTTGGATTTTTCTTAATTTCACGTATAATCATTTTCTCCTCTCTGGGCGTTAACTTCTTTGGACGTCCTGTATGCTTCTTGTTTGTAATATTACCTTCAGTTTTTCGACTTTTTTACTATATAATGTATCGTAGATTTACTTCGATTTAATAATTTGGCAATTTCAAGATAAGATTTATTTTCATTATGCAACTTCAATATTAATTCACGTTCACATTTACTGGTTTCTGATTTTTTTCGTGCTCATGATTAGAATAACTATGCAAGATTATACTCTACGAAATCTGTATGAACCACACGATGTCTCGGAATCGACTAAAGTGTAATGTTTACATTTCAATCACTAGAAATACGCTTCTTGTCTACGCGTTCGAATACTTTTGTGGCGTCCGAAAACGGTATGTTTATACTCAATGCCCTGTGAATCCTGTATGTGTTGTCAGTTTTTTTTGTAATTTTACTTATACATCCTCAAGACTCCTATGTGTCTTTACTTACAATCTTATTTTGAAAACTTAAACCTAACGAGTGTATTTTATTTGTTAACGATGTAGATTGGAAGCGTTCGAATACTTTCGTGAGCTACTGTATTTAATCTTTTACTACGTTATGCATTTCTTAAGGTACATAGGTTAGTCATAAAAACAAATATACATATTGATTCATTCAAAAAAGTTTTTATTGATCTTTTTCATTATACAAAAGTGTACAGAATTGTTAATATAATATCATAACAAAATTAAATTGCAACTCACAACTTCAATTTCAGTTACTACAAGATTAGGAGCAGCAATTCAATGATATAAAATAATAAATATGAATAAATTGCTAATGAGATTATTTCCTTCTCTTATCACGACCAGTCGTTTTTTGTATTATCAATTTATTCCGTTCTTTAGTGACTTTGGTTGTTGGCCTTTGAATTGCATTAGCCGGCGGTGGTATCCTAACCGGGTATGGATAATTTTCGTTTTCTTCTATATGTCTAGCAAGTTCGGTATCTGTATCTAATGTTTCTGGCCCCGAACTACTTGTTTCTTCTCCAATGTGTCTGTACATTGCAAGCAGTTTCTGTTCATATTTTCTTTGCATCAGAACAATTCTTCTTTCAGCTTCTAGTTTTGTCTGTTTCAATGCATTAGTCAGAGTTTGTATTTCCCATTTTTGCGTTTCTATATGACTTTCTAATTCAGCAACTTGGACTTCAAGATTCTTTGAACTTTCCTTTAAATCGATTACTTTTAAGAAATACTTATAAAACAATGTTTTCATTTCTCCGTCTGATAGTTTTGCAAGTCTTTCCATTAGCATTCTCTCCCCTTTCTCCCGTTGTGCTTGATTTTCATCAAAGCCTTTCCTACCGCATATCATTTCATTTTTGTGTTCTATCATGGCATCTATAGCTTCAATAGTTTCCCCACATTCCAATAATTTTCGTTCTTCTACAGTTGACAAGGCTTTTTCTTTTTGGAACTTTTCATCAAGATCACATTTCTCATCAACTAAACAGTCTCTGGTACGTCTTAAATTTTGAATTTCATTTCTCAGAGCTTCCTTTTCATCTATATCTGCTGTCCTTTCCAAATCTATAGATTTTTCTTTTAAAACTGTGTCAAGATGTGTAATTCTTGCACTGACATCTAATAAATTTTTCTTCTTATCAGGATAATTACCTTTAGATTTGTCTTTTCCATCTTCGCTATCCGATTGTATCTCTTTGAGCTTGAAAGCAGTTAAATTATATTTTTCTTCTAGCTCATGAATTTTCTTTTGATCTTCTGCAAGTTCTTCTTCTAATTGTTGCTTACGCTCTACTTCTGTTATCAATTGCCTTTTTAGATTAATCATTTCCTCTGTAGAGGCATTTAGCGACTTCCAAATTTTTGTACTGTTTTTAAATGATTCAAGTGCAGTTTGATGTATCATTGCAATGTCTCTCAATCGGTTCTTATAATAAACTGTCCTGTTCCTATATAATTCTATTTTCTTTTTCAAGAGAGGCTTCTTGAAAAAGAAGTCATAATCGGGTCTAGATTTTACTTCTGATATCTTTGACTCTGTTTGAGAACACCTTTTCTCCAATTCAGTACGTTTATGTTGAAACTTTGCAGTGGCTTTAGCAAGTGTATTTTCATTCTTTGCCAAATCTTCCATCATGAAGAGCCTAATCTTAGCAGTCGATTTAAGCTCTTTCATATGCTTCTGAGCTTCATCTAGGGTTAATTGAATCTTCTTTACCTGAGTTTGCTTCGCGTCATTATTAGACATCAAAATTTTCAGTTCCTTTATGGGTTCAGGTAACTTTTTCGTTTCAAGAACATCGATCAAGAGATCTGTAGAATTATTTTTATCATTTGGTGGATTTTGTTCTGCGATTGGTTCGGGGATACAATTATGTACAATATCCGTAGTAGGATATTCTAATATTTTGTTAGTCAACATTTGGTTTTGATTAGATTTAAGATTATCATTAAAAGCTATTATTTCATTACACATTTCAGAACCAGGAAGGATCGAGTTCCTTCTGGAATTTCTACGCCTAACCGGAACAGGCTTTTCTACAGATTCAAACATATCATGTATTCCTAATTTCGTATCATCTGTTTCTGATTGAATGATATCATCTGTCTGTATTTTGAACTGTTGCATGTAGTCATTCAATTTCTCTTGAAAAACAGAATTTTTTAAGCGTGTAACGTAATCATCTTCCTCCTCTTCTTCATCCTCAATGTCATCTCTTTCTTCTTGATCTTCTTCATCTTCCCTCAATTCATCTTCATCTGTCTCTTCTTCTTCTTCATCTATTCCTTCTGCTTTATCATCAGACATTTTACTCCCCAAACATGCAGAACACGTTAAACAATTACTTGTAGAGTTGTATTCTTCTACCTGAACAAGTTTATTAAAACTTGTGGTTTTATCAACTTTAATCAGTCTTAATAAATTTTCGTTCGGGGATTCTGAGTCTGTGTCATAGTAATTATTGCGAAAGTTCTCTATTTCTCGTCGTGGTCGCATTCTAAAATCTTTGCGGTTACGTTCCAGAACATTTGTGTACTTCCTCAGCGTTGCATTATTTCTCTCACTCTTCCTCGAATTCTCAGGTTCACGATCCTTTTCGCACTTGCGTGCCTTCGTCTATGTTCGGATCTTTTCGGACATCTTCGACTCGCCCTACGCCGTTCCTTGTGCGTAAATTTACGAGGCTCACATACCCATAAAAGTTTTTAAAATTCTCTTTTCGTATTTCATTCGTCGTAGTCTCATCACGATTAGATATTCTCACACAGAAGACTCTGGAAGAGTGAATGTGTTCTGTCACCAAGGAGGTACAGTTTTTGAACAAGTGCCACACGAACCAAAAACTTTATATACTGTATACACAGGTACAAACAGTAGCTGATTCTTTGTGCATTGTAGAATACAGGTCTATTGTGTTTACCTTTTTAGTACTTTTTACATAACGTTTATTGTTTTCAATGACTCGTTGCCATTCGCTTAAATGCTTCTACTGAATGAAAGTTGGTAGTACTGTAATCACCAACTACGAATTCAATTGGCATTCTTGAATAATTTAAAATCTCTAGATTCTGGTTTTGGTGAGTTGTATACCAGCAGAGAGGATATCCTCTTTGATACCAGAAATTCATTAGATGATAAAGGTGTATTATTTTCTTAATAGTCGCGCAAGCTTTACTTGCTTTCGTATTTTCGCGCGCTATTTTCGCCACGAACGCGCTGCGGGCGCAACGTCTATGGAGAAACTTGCTTTTGCGTATTTCAATTATTTAGAAAACACAAGAATTATTCTAAAAATTTCGGCGCATGTTTGTATTATCAGTAGTACGTAAGAAGTTTATATAATTTTCTGCTTTTAATAACATTTCTTCGGAACTCATTCCTTCCTTCGGACATTTTAATTTGTTTTCAAGTTTGGCGCCATTTTCTTTACACTCCCTTCTGGAACAGTTCATTGCTATTGGTCGTTCGCAAAAGTTGCAAGTTGCAACTTTCAACAGAATTCTGTCAGTCGCTTGACTTCTCGCAACGCGATCGTTTTTAAAGTCTCTTGTGTTGTTATTAGTTTCTATTTACCGAATTCTGTCGTGAAATTTTGTGATAGTTGCTGATCTTGAAATGAACTGGGCGACATAATGGTCTTGAGGAAACTACGACTGGATAGTGTCCTGTAGTAAACCTATAACCTCTATTTTGCCGTGTACGCTTACATTTGGGCATCGAACGTCATAATTCACGTAAGCGTTTCAACACATTGTGTTTTAATATTTCTGCTTTTGTCAGCGTGTTGTCGAATGAACATAAACATACAATTCCACCTCGTTGAAAGTAAGCCTGGTTCAAATTGTACGAGACCTAAAAGGAGTTACATTGACGCGTGAACTTTTACGTCACGTTTGTGTTTTATAGCCGTTAATTAAAAGAGGCAATATTCTGTTTTCGCTCTTTCGATCTACGATACTTATATAATCGAACACGCATCTAGTTTACTTGAGAAATCGTCGAGTCACGGAAGTATAAACAATTTACGAATGATGTAATTTGGGTATGTATTAATAAACGTTTTATAAAATCGATTATTGGTACGTTGTCATGCCCGTTCCTCCTCTCATCTTCGCCATACCAGTGGTTTTGTTTTGTATGTTCATTTTCAATGTTTCAACCTCTTCGTTAAGTCTAAATTGACGATCGATGATTATGGATTCTTCCGGTAATCCGAGCGATCGTGCGTTATCTCGATGTATGTAGGTTTATTTATTCGAACGTATTCGCGATTTTCAATTAGTTCGGTAAACGTTTCTGTTTATTTAGTAATTCTGGGTAGGATCGGCCGGCATATTGAGAAATAATGACGTATAGCGGAGTATGTTTAGTGAATCACTGGGTTTACTCTCAAAGCGTACACTTGCAATTGTTTATCTATAGTACACAGTACTGTACACAGCTATAGTATAGTTTGATAACTAAATATAAAGGATAAAAGGGGATATTTAGAACTAAATATTAGAGTAAAAGGAAATATTTAGAGTTGAATATTAAATTACATTAAAATAAATCTTTCGAACTAGATATGTCGAACTATGTACACGTTATTTATGGCTCGATGTGTATCAGTTTAATTTTCGTTCTGAGACTGTACCGCAAGTCACAATCACAACATCGCGGGATTAATTAAGATCTTCTCGAGAAAAAAATGTGGGGGAGAGTAGTTCTGAGGCGGAGACTTCCTGGATCTAAGTTGACGAAGGTTCGCGCGACTCATGCATACGTACGTGTATTATATATTGCGTTACCTCGGTTACTCAACACATCCGCTCAACTTTCTATTCTGTCGCGAGTACTTTCGCGCTCGTCTATCCTCAGCGCGGCGCACGCTATGGCGTTCGAACGTGTACGCGTTCTTTCGCGGTCTTCTATACGACCCAATTACGCTGCGAATCAAGGCCAGACTGAAATAATACGCGATAATGATCGAACCAGCTACAGGGTGCAACGGGACAAGCGGTCTGATCCTCAATAAACAACAATCACGTCCACCCTTGGTAACTCGCGATTCAGCGTACCTGCGTTGTCTGGTCGTGATGTTTGCAGAAAATAATTTTGTTTATCAACGTTTGCTATCTCGGAAGGTGTGTCGCTTTTGATGACCGGTGGCTACTCAAATCCATTTTTATAAAATACGATCGGTATACAGCCGATTATTCCGATAGTGGCTCTTATTTTCCTTAAATAGGTTGTCGTTTTTTTTATAGTTTCCTTCGTTTTTTTATAGTTTTTTTTTTATAGCTTTATGCTTAGGCAATAAAATACCAAGTTTAATAAAGTATATGTAAATCTTTCTAGGTGCAATGGAGAAGAACATAGGATTTGCGGCTGGAAATGCTGAGCCATCAGCACCACCATCAACAGCACCACCGCCTACGGCGCCACCCTCCTATGAAGAAGCTATTGGAAATATAAGCAATCCTCCGGGTCAGCTAAACAATCCTCCGGGTCAGCCAAACAATCCTCCATACCCGATAGCAGGAACAGCCATGCCGGTACCACTTTGTACGTTGAGCTAGTATTAACTATTTGATTACGGTTTCTATTCAAATCCATTGTTTGTGATCCTCCTAAACAATGAAACATGTAGGAGACATTACTGTACTTTGCAGCAAGAGAGCTGAAACCACTACTATAATGCCTTCCTCCCTCTAATGTGTGGTTTATACTGGTACAAGAAGTTAACCGATGGTAAACGATTTCAGATAACCTATCGTCAAATCAACCGGCACCGTCATATCCATCAAATTATCCCGGTACTGGCGAGCCTCCGATACAATCGCAGATGCAGTTCACTCCGAATCCAAATGTACCACCACCGACGGAAGTTAGAATTATCCATCGCTCGGTGACATACTCACCGAGCCCGAACCCGACAAAAATGACTTGTCCCACCTGCTACTCCAGCATCAAAACCACCACGGTATCGGATCACCAGCCGACCGCTCATATTTGTTGCATCGTTCTCTGCTTACTAGGGTGAGTAACTTCAGTTCGACTTACCTACACTACTTGCTTGTATCTGTCTTCAGCAGAGGGAATATCATGGCTCACATCTTTACAGCACTATTGTAACTTACAAGGGAAGGACCCGATCTAGGATATCTAGATCATCAAATCAAATCTCGGTGGTTTACAATTTTTTTGCAATTTTTTTGATTTCCTTGGTAGATCCGATTGTGAGACTCCTTACTTTCCGACAGTCAGTTATTTTCTTTCTCTAACCTTTTGACCTTCTAATCAGCTTCACTTTCCTGTTTTCTGGCCTCCTGACACATCGACTCAAAATGCTTTTATCAATCGCATCGTGTGCATGCCGTTATCTCCGCGCCATTCCTTCGTTACTTCTTTTTTCTAAATCTGTCGCTTGTGAAATTGCTTGTAGATCAGCTTCATCTACGTGTTATGATTATTTAGTTGAAGTTGGTTCTATAGTGTGGAATGCTGTTTACGTTGATCCCACACTTCCGATCGCCTATCGAACACAACTGTCTTCTCCATCTACTCAGCTTGGTTGGCCATAGTCTTAGGCGAGAGCTGCTCGACATGCTTATTAGCGGGCAAGGGCGCCCGCTGATGCCCGTGGGCACAGCTACGGGCAAAACTACCGGTAGCTGACCACGTAGCTGTGACCATGCGTGTGACAAATGGATGCAGCCTTGCTCGCAGGGGCGTGGCTTCGTGCTCGCCGTTCTGTGTATGCTCAAGGGCAAAAAAAAATCGCTGCCCGTACGGGCTGACGTTGAAGAGCTTAGGCAGTTCCATTCAGCAAGCCTTGCAGCGGGCATAGGCTGAACCATCGAAAGGAGGCGTGGCTCATGCCCGTTGCTTATGCCCGGCGAATCAAATTCTCTGCCCACAAGGGGCGATAGCTGAATGGGACTGATCTTGGGTTTCATAAGGTGTTGGATAGTGTGATTGTCGAAACGATTGTCTCTGACCAACAGTTCTTTCAATTTCAGATGTTGCCTTTGCTCGTGCCTGCCGTACTGCATGAGCAGTTTCACGAGGGTCCACCACTTTTGTCCGAACTGTAAAGCCTATATTGGGACGTGGAAGGGTTGAATATTAGCCGAACACGCGCACATTATTCGTATAACCGATTACGATTTTGTTACACAGTGAAACAGAACGTCGCAACGTTTCGAACAGTATCCTCGGAGAAGTATTACTTTGCTTGATCGTGCAAGGAACGTCGACGCTCCGACGCGCGACGGTCCCGCACGTTTCCTCGACGAGACGGTTCGTTCTTCGCGACGGTTAATCGTTTTTGCCATTCCTTATTATGAACAAATAACTGCAGCTAAGGGTGTTCACCGTATTCCACGAATTTAATCGTGATCGATCGTACCTACGTGCGGCCGACAAAGTGTTCCAACGGAGCACAAGACAATTTCGACGAGATTGTCATAGTTTGTATCAGAAAAATACTATTGTATGACGCTTATTCCTTGCGAGACAACACGTGTGCAAACTTGTTGTGAGTGAGATAGTCGACGATGGTTATGCGTTTCATATTGGACTCGAATTTGACGAATGGGTGTGAATGCGGGTGTGGGTGTGGGCGTTCACTTGTGGACGTGTGCGCGTGTGTCTTACGAATAGAATTAGAGCATTTTCGAGCGTTCGGTCCGAGAACTGGTTCCTCCTACCTGTATCTGTCGCATTCCACTGATTTTTAATAATGTTTTTCTACTTAGGAGGGTACTCGTATCGCGTAGGTGTCGTTAACACTATAGGAAAGGCGTGGCAGAGATCGTAAATTCATACATTCGGGACATCGTTATCAGCTCGAGCTTCCAGATAAGCAAAGTCGTAAATTAAACTTCGAGAAATCGGCAGGCATGACACCGGCACCGAACGGTCTGTCCCGAAAGCGTTGAAATCGCAATGATCGATTGCTTTAAAAATCGGTGAACGATATCCTTCGCGTGGAACAGCGAAGAATAGCGTTCACCGAAGGCTCAGCTTGCCAATCCGCATTGACGCGAGATCAATTTTCCCGTTCTGTGATGATCTTCAGCCAATTAATTTTATTCCAATGGTAAAATATGGAGGGACTGTTTAATTCTCGCCCGTATTTTTTAGTCTTTTTACGTTCTCGGCTAAGTATTTAACGTTAAGTGTCCGTTCCTTCGCCTTCTTCGATGTATTTCTTTGTAGAAAGGCAGTGAAAAAAGAGAGTGCTATATACATATTTAAAGGGCATACCAGAAGAGATATGCCCCACTTCCAGCATGCAGCTGACTCCGCGCAAAGATTACGATTAGTGACTATACTAGGGTTTCCCATGCTTCCGAGAATCTCGAACGAACCCGTTTGCACAATGTACGCGGGGCAAAGTGAACGATCAACTTTGTACGGCGGCTGCTGTAAAGATCGAATGTTTAGAATTTCATCGAGGCGAACCCCGATAGAGATATGATCATGATGTGACATAATGTGGCAGCTACACTTTATTCCGGCTATTTCTATGAAAGTGAAAAAGGATGCCATGAAACCGAGAACAATTCGTTTCGCTGCGTTTCAGTGTCTACTAATATGAATGTATTCCACAGAATATGCATTTAATGTATAATATTTTTCCTGTATGTGTTTGGAATAATAAAATATACGTTTGTTTTAAACGAAAGCCGAAAAACTTGGTAGAATCCGAAAGTATGTACAGTGACTCAAACAATTGATCAAATGTTCGAACGAAACGAAAACAAATCACAGTACACCTTTTTCAGAATGTTGCTTAAGACTGTTGATATGTATACGAAAAAATGTAAACATTGCGTCGGTACTTCACGACAGTTTAAGCCCTGTAATCGTACAAAGCGGACGTGTATTACGAATTTGTATATTCTGTGCATCGTTTGATCAATTATTTATGTTAAGTTCAATTGTGAAAAATTCTTATATTTTTGGCATTCCTTAGCATAAATATAATTACTGGTGAGTCATAACGTTATATTTAAACATTCGAGAATACTTTTCTGATAATATCATTAATACAAAAAATATTTTTAGTCATATTTCATAATGAGACCAATAAAAGCAAGTAAAATATCAGAAATTAAAAAACTATTAATATCTGGGCTTTCTCATCGCGAGATTTCTAAGAAGGTACTGTGCTCTGTTGGTACTGTGTCTTCAGTACGTAAAACTTTAAAAGAAAACATCACACACCGTAATATTAACGTAAACGTTGAAACAGTGCGTAACACACTGCGAGAAGTGAATTTAAGAGGACGTGCAAAAATAAAGAAACCTCTTCTTACAAAACGACACAAGAAGCTTCGACTGCAGTTTGCCGAAAAATATAAAAATTATACAGATCTCGATTGGGCATGAGTAATATGGTCAGACGTGACAAAAATTAATCGCTTTGGGTGCGATGGACGCGAATGGACATGCTGAGGAAATGAAGAACAAGTACGGTCGCATCACGTTCATCCAAAACTGAAATTTGGAGGAGGCCATGTCATGATTTGAGCTTGTATGACTAGTGAGGGCATCGGATGCGTTGAAAAAATTGGAGGTCGAATGACTGCAACATCATACACATCCATCCTGCAAAAAAGTTTCATTGGAAGTTTGGCAAAATGAAATAAGAACGCAGAAGAAGTCACTTTTCAGCACGCTAACGACCCTAAACACAAGGCAATTATCGCCAAAGAAGGGTTAACAACTCATGGTTTTACCGTTTTAGACTGGCCCCCACAGTCTCCCTATCTGAACCCAACAGAACACCTATGGGGTTTACTAAAAAGAACAATTGCCAACTTCGATCACAATTCAAGAAGTATTGAATTATGGTCAGAAGTTAAAACCGCTTGGGAAAATATTAAAGCTGAACAGTGTAAAAGTTTAGTAGATAGTACGCATAGAAACCGTACTGAAAGCGAAAGGAGGGTATGCGAAGTACTAATATTCCCTTTTTGCAAACTCAAAAATTTGATCATTACATAATTTGTTAATTTCATTTAATTTTGTTTACAAAGTGTAACATATTTAAGTTGATTTTGTATTATAGGAACTACGAAAACTATGTATGTATTATAATAAAATATTTTGTTACATATCTTATTAACATGTGTTCAATTAAGTAAAAATTGAAACAAAATTAAACATTTGATTAATTGTTTGAGTCACTGTATTTGCTCGTTCGACGTTGAAGACATTCGACCACTGGTGGCGTTACGTTGTTGTAACAGTTGTTTATTTTACTTTGATCAGTGTACAAGAGATGTTGAACAGACTCGAGGGTGTATACATACTTGTTTCGTTAAATGAAAAACGATCGTTTATATAGTTTTTAGTACTTGCAAAAGTCTGGTACGTACGCTACGTAAAATATGTTCTCAGAAACTTCCACAGCCTCGGTTATGCTAGGACTCGAGCAAAAGACGAGTTGCGCTACTCGCGGCTAGACTTCGATTCGTACAGTTATGTTCTGTTCGGAATCAGTTTCCTATGCGAGACTGACGGTTACAAAATCCCTACGAGTACCTAGTTCGCATACTGCAACGATTCTATTAGCGGTACGATAAAACGGATTTACTGATGATTCAAGAGCACTTGTTCAACGTGCGCGCACACTACAGTGATTTAGTACATTCGGTTTTTAATGAAATATGTGTTTCTTCTTTTTATACACAACACGCTATCACGGATTGTACGCATTTGCCGAGACAATAGACGAAGAGAGAAAACGGCTCTCGGGAACTGCAGGAGCTAGCCTTCCTGCAATAGACTAGCATGAGATCTATGAAGAGAAACGAAGGGTAATAAGGAGAAGATGTGAGATCGACACGCGATCTTTCGTGTCTCCGAACGGTTCTACTTTCGCCGGTTCTACGCGAGAGTTTCCATCAGATCGCTGCGTGGAAGAAACTGCTGCTGGGCCACCGACGAGTACTCCATGTCGATCGGTTTGGTGTCGTCGTAAAACGCCGGTGCTTCGCCGAGAATGAGGCCAGTGCCGACCGCGGAGCTTATCGCGAATATCCAGAGAAATAGCCGGTCGAGCACCATCGCCACGAAACCCCAATCTTGATCTTCCTACATTAACACGGAATTCCATTAGTGTTCAAAGTACGCAGCTGTTGATTTTCGTTTAGGAAACTCAACCCTAGACGAACCAAGCAAAATTGCGTTCATTCTTCGTACGCTTCTCCAAGAAATAATATCTTCCCTACGTTAGAAACGGTTCTCTAATATTTTCAGTATTTCCAATATTTCTTTTAAGGTCAAAGTAAGAAACGGATCCTTAGTTGCTTACCGCGTTGAATTCGTCTTGCCGTTGTATATGGTGCTGAATGAACATCACGTTGTGCAAAGCCTTTTCAAGTTCGAACGGATATTTCTTCTTCGAGGCGACGTCGCTCAGCGATTCGTCCAGACCGGACATCACTGTAGGAAGTCCGTTGTATCCGCCTATGCACCCTAGGAATCTGTTATGCGCTGTTGTCGTGTGCAGGCCGTTGCATCCTGAGTACAAAAAATAGATTAAAGAGCGGACAAGGAAACTAACGGGAACAAATCGGAAATGCTTACCGCCGATTCGTTGGTGACGCGCAGAGTCCGGGGAGGAGACTATCGATGACGACTGCATAGCGGCTGCGACGGCAGCGTTGAACTTGTCCTTCCCCGATCTCCCTCTGCCATGTATCTTGTGCGCGGCGAGATCGTGCAGCAGATCGTCCGGCACCCTCATCAAAAGTAACTTCGGTAATCTTCTTATGAAGATTTTCCGGACCCACGGCGCCATTTTGTGGGTGCTAGGCTTGCGGTAATGAACGTTCAGTATAATGATCGTGATTACTACCGACAGGCCCACTAGGATCATCGTGAACAGCAAATATTTGCCTAGCAGCGGCAACGCCAGCGACGTAGACGGTATGATCTCCGATATCAGAAGGAAGAACATAGTCTGCGATAACAGGATGTTGATGCAAAGTGCGATCTTCTCGCCCGAGTCGGCTGGCAGGTAGAAGGCCAGGATCGACAGGTAAGAGATGCTCACGCAGGGCACGATCAGGTTCACAGTGTAGAACAACGTTTTCCGACGCAACGTGATGTTGAAGAAGATGTCCGGGTAAGGCTCGTTGCAGCAGGGATAGTACTTCTCGTGACGTTCCGCTGGAACCCCCAATATGTCCCACTCGACGCTAGGGTAGTACTCCCGGAGATCAATGCCAACCTCGACTTTGTCGCCTTTGTTCTGATTAATATGTTTCAGATCGATCTAGGAAAGACGAACATGTTCAGACACTGGTGTCGCCAGCGAATTCATTGTTAGATTAAATTCGACTATTCGTTGAGCACCTGAAATCCGTCGTAAGTCCACGATCCGAACTTCATGAAGCAGGTTTGCTGATCGAACGGGAAATATCGGACGTCTATCTCGCACGAGGACTTGAAGATCGCCGGCGGGGTCCACAACACTTTTCCCGTGTAATGCAAAATGGCCTTGGTCATGGTTGTCACTCCGTACTCCCCGTCGGCACTACAAATTACCACAAGCCCATTTTCAATGACTGTTTCATGTCAAAAAGAAATTTAAAAACAGATCCTAATCGAAATCAGTTTACTCGACGGATTGGTATACTATATTGGAAGCGAGTTAAGACTTATAGCTAATTGCAAAAGTGTATTAAGGAACGCACGAACGAGCTAATTCGGTAAAGTGCTAGTTTCAGCGGGCTAGAAGAGAGTGTTCAGTCTAGACGATAGATTTCGATCGCTTACTTGTTGTAAAGGACAATGTCGGGAAGCCATATGTGTTCGCTGGGCACGTAGAGTTCAGTGACACCCCCGTACTCTGCTGGATCCCATTGGAACTTGTGATCTTGCCATTCCTGCGACAAAATTCCGGTTAAGCTCGCGTCATCCCGCGACCAATCGGCGAAAGAAGTTTGTACTCACGTGTTCCAGCCAAACGTTCGTCGTGAGGATCTGATCCTTCAAGTTCTGAAATCGTGCAACTCGAGTTTCGTTAGTTTCCCGACGAGCCGAACGAATTGTTAACATGCAACGCGTCAATTTACATACGAGATCTATCAGCTGCGAGAGACGCAATCCGAGCTTGACGACGACGGTGTTGTTGGTGTTGGGGACCGGTCGGATCAGTCGGTTGTAATTGGACAGCAAATCGTCGTAGAGCCTCTTCGCGTCCGGGTTACCGTGACACAGCCTCGCCGAGAGGATCAGGATGATCGTCTGCAACAACATGCTCCGGCCGACGCGCGCGTCTGGTCTAGGTCTTCGAGAGTTTAGCGTAGTTTCCTGCAGCGTGAGTTCGAAGCGGATTAGCCTCGAGCGAAACGGTTGCGTCGTATAATAGTCGAATGCGGGAAAACTGCGGACACCGATAGGTCAATTAAGCTTCGCGCTGCTCGCGGAATTACGAACCTGTTGCGTTGCCTGCCGAACGTATTAATTTGAAATCGAGACGGTCCACGATCGTTCAGTTTTCCCTCTGCACACGAACTATCAGCATTTATAGTTCAGACCTGTTCGCGGCTCACCTTCCTGTGCAATGCGATTCCAAGTAGCTTCCCGCGTTTTCCAGTTTTCTACACTTTCCTCGAGGTTTTCGCGCAAAGACCAAGAACACCCCTAATCGTTCACTAGTTACGCGTGGACGTACCGGCTCCGAACCTAGCACTATACGCTATTCCATAACCGGCCGTAGATACGCGTCGTTTCGCGCGACTTCACCTGCAAATTGCAATCGTTAGTTACTTCTTCCTCGAAGATGCTCGACATCGTTTGGATCCGCTCGATCGATTCCGCTCGATCGACGCTCTCTCGTCTCTTGGAGCTCCGAAGTTACGTACTTGCGACTCTGTTCAGTTTCCCCGAAACACGCTTCCCAACGGATACGATCCCGTGTCCTTTCGAGAGTATCATATTTTTTAACGCGGTCCCTTTGAACGTTCATCCCCGCGTGACCGCGAGCCGATCCGGAACGTAACGAAGAATCGATGCGCTGCTTCGCATTACTGACGCGGCTCGGTGCCGTTTCGCTCGCGAGACGCCGGAAAAACCGAGAACAGAAATGACATTGTGTACAGCCAATGGACCACTGGATGATGTTACGTGTATCTCAGATTTTCCGGGATCAATATACCATTGCGCATGCACGAGGCTGGCCGAGAGCAGCTGCGCACTGGCGACGAACGATCATGGCGCAGGTCCCTGTTCGCGTTGCACTCAACGATAGAAAAAGACGGTTCTGCACGGACTCTCCGCCTCCTCGACGGCTCCTACGCCCTTCCGAACGGGTTCTCCTTCGACCCGGACCTCGCTCAAACATTTCAACCCCCCCTGCCGAGTCTTTACAACCGACCTGCACGCGGTTATCCGGCGAATAATCCCGACGGGACGATCGATCTTGCCAATGGATCGATTAGACGGATCCAACCTCTTCCAATTGGCCTCTCGATGCTGTTTTGCGTCTCTTTGTTTCACCCTGCAAAGACAACGCCGTTCGTAAACTGCAGTGGCGAATAAATGCGAGCTCAAGTTCTCGGAAGATTTTAATATTTACGAAGTACAGCGAACATACCCAGACTATCTGGCGCGGTACCAATTTTCTGGGGATCGAATCGAATCGAATCGAATCGGTAGCCACGCTGGCCATCGAAAGTTCAGTCTCGAAATAATTTTGCGCCGCTGCGCTCCCCTCTCGGGCGTTGCACGCTGATAAACGAGATTATTTTTCTGGGTTTCGCTGTTGCGAAGCACTACTGAGCGCCGGCAGCGAGCAACTTTCGTGCGGCGGAGACCGGGGTAACTGCCCTCTTCTGTCCGTGGAAGTGCACCTGCACGTTAATGCGTTTTACATGCAGTTTGTTATGAATAGACTAAATATGTTTGGCTCAACGATAAATAACAGTATCGATAAAAAAAACCTATGCAAAAGTGAAGTACGAAGGTTTAAGCAGAAAAGTGTCTCTAGATCGTTAAACGTTACGTGGGTTTAAACATTTTAGCTCGTCTCTCTACCCCATTATGCGCGCCTGTTTCTCCGTGCCAGCAGACCGTTGAATTGCCGGAGTTTCCCGAGCGTTCCTTCCGCTGGCAACCATCGAAAAAGCTCGAGCAAAAAATTCGTTGACCGTACAGGTGCGGCTTCCAGGTGGATGTTATCGCGTAGATAGCAACACCCCCGAACGAACCCCGTACACGGCGCGTTTGATAACGCCGCCGGAAACGGATCGTTACAAGTCTCGGGGCCTGGTACATTAGCCACCACTTTATCCTTACATGTCGGTCTCGCGCTTACATCCCCCGGTAGGTTTATCCAGGCGCGGCCGCAGTTCTCGATGATAAACGTGACTGTTTTTCCGGGGTTCTTAGTCGCGAAACGCCCGCGGGAGGAAGGCCGCGGTGGCACTTTCCAGCGTGGAATACTAGTTTCCCTCTGGAAAAGGGTGTGCGTCCGCGTGCATGTACGACCGCGTAGTCGAGAGGCTCGCGATCCTATCGTGTAAGCTCACCGACACACCGCCAACCCCGTTCTGCACGTGCATAGACTGTATTCTGGTTGTGTGACGAATATGCTCTGCATCGGAGTGCATTGAAATGCGTTGCGGGTCTCTTCTTTGCAACCCTCTCGCACGATCCACACCCTCTCACCCCTTCCCGCCCTTGCCTCGCTATTCGAAGCGTTAACGCCAAGATCCTGGCCCGACAAACCACGCCGAAATTTACGGTCTTGGAGCGTCCCTCGAAACGCACCGACCGTTAAGTTCATAATCGCCGGGTTACATCCCTTAGCGATACGATGGACTTCGTCGAAACTGAAACTCGATATTTTCCATGCGTTCGTTGGATCCGTCTTGCTCTCTTAGGGTTTTATAGAAATTTCTCGGTTTTAACTTGAAATTTTCGTTCTTTGAGCGTCCCTCGAAACGCACCGACCGCTAAGTTCATAATCGCCGGGTTACATCCCTTAGCGATACGATGGATTTCGTCGAAACTGAAGCTCGATCTTTTCCATGCGTTCGTTGGATCCGTCTTGCTCTCTTAGAGTTTTCTAAGTTCTAAGAAAATTCTCGGTTTTGAATTCTCAGTGTTAATGTAATGTTGTAATGTTTTAACGTGAACGCATGCCAGCCGTACTTTCGAGTGCATGATGTCATCCGATCAACAACTTCTCTTCAGCTGTAATTAATGCGTCGAGAGTTCTCGCATGCCATGGGAAACTGCTTCGGAAGTCTACCTCGGGGAAGTTCGGGATCCCGTTTGAAATTTCTGCGGGAGGAGCTCGATGGGATATCGGTTACTAGATCGGGGATGAATCGACGGTGCCTGTCCTCGGCGTGGTAGCTGATAAGAGGCGAGCAAAGAACGATCCGAGCAAAGGAGGAATGAAGATACTCGGAGGACGGGATAGGAAAACTTGTTAGATTTTGTGGCGAAGGGATAATTAATACAGTCACGCGTATCGAGAGCAGTCGGCCGTCTCGAAATTTGCTGTTCGTCCTCTCGCTCAGCTGCGCGGGGAGAACTCTGACGACCTGATAAGCCGAAATCCCATTATAGTTCGTTGTTAGATTCGCCTGTCGCTGTACGAACAGTTGACCGTCACTACGTGTCCTCCCTTCTCTCCTCGTCTTCTCTCGTTACTTGTCCCCGTCTCTTTCGCGAACACGTTTACTTGCGGTTCTTTCTCTCGCTCTATCTTCCCCGAGTCGCCCTCTAAAACTCGGGGATAATGGTCAAGGTATGTGTGCCTGTGTGTGTGTGTGTGTGTCTGTCGGAGTCCAAACGAGTGTTTGCGCGCGCTCTGTAAATTATGGCGACCCCTTTCGTGACACCCGGTGTATACATGCAGCGAACGCCGCTCAGGAGGTGCACCGTCGTCACGCCTCATGCACGGCTGATCATTCTACATCCAGTAGACCGCGTTAGCGTCGCGATAACACTTTTAATTCTCCTCTCCCCTGCCCTCACTCCCATTTCGAGCCGCGAAAGTTAGTTTGTACCAGTTGCTGACGCCGCCGCGCCTGCTGCAATTGTTAGCCCCGAAGAAACGACGTTTGCCCCTGTAATTCCCTCTCGCGACGCTGTTACAGGCTTCTTCCAGAATTCCCGACCCTCCTACCACGCTTTCGGTATTCCTCTTCGCGGCTGAAAGATGGCAAAAGTTGATCGAACAAAAGGGAAAATATTTTATCGATTAAAGTTCACTGTTCGCACAGAAAAATTGGGCTCTGCGTCACCTTAAGAAACTGAGATTACTCTCTTGCTAACCCAATGGTCTCGACGGATCTTAATTTTCCTTCACCCTTCGCTGAAAATGAGCCAGTTGCCAATTAACGCATCGGTCGAACCTGGTTTCGTCGATCAGAACTGTGTCAGTCGCATGTGCTGTAACTCACGATGTACTTATCCACTTCGCCGAAGTTTGAACTGTTCCTCAACGTCTGAACCTTTCGGTATGCAGAACGCTCTTCGCCTCCGCTACTATTGGCTGAGAAAAGTCGATGGAGCTCAGGAAGAAGCTGGCTAAAATTGGATAGCTGTCTGCAGCGCCCGGTCAAATGTACATCCATCTTCCGGGAAGCCACAGTTTCCCAGAAACCGTGTAATAAAGACAAATATTGAGGATTTCGGACTGGCTGCTTTCTGTTCAAGACTTTATTGCGACACGCGAGGAACGGTTTAAAACAGTTTTAAACCTCGCCGTTCTCCTGTCGAATTGAGCCCCCGTCGTTTTGTTGCTTTCTCGAAGACGACTCGGCGACCAGTCATTTCGGGGTTTACTGTCTCCTCGTACGTGTTGCTTTCTTTGGGAGACGTTGGTGTCATCGAGGGGACGGGTTCGGCGTGATGGATCCCCGCGCAACCGGATTCCGGAATAAACGCAGACTAGGATAGACTCCCGACGGACTCGTTTATTGAAAAGCGTTGTCCTTCTTCTTCGATTTCCACGGTCCCCGTTCGCCGCATCGATCCATGCTCGATCTACCAACAAGAGAAATGACTAGCTCGCGAGAACCGATCTTTCCCGGCAGCCCCGGCCATCTCCTCTTCCCTCTCGCTCGAAAGTTAACGTGGCCCGCAGTCGAAGGCTTCCCTATCTCTCTCCCTCTTTTCTCTGTATCTGCTCCCACGGGAGTTGTCCCGGCCCGTCTGTCGCACCGGCAACATTCGCCCGAGTTCTGATCTTTCAGTAACGTTAAAGCAAGATGCTCCGTCCCACGGGGCCGGGGTGATGGGCGAAAGACAAAGCGCGAGGCGTCGGGAAAAAGAGGGAATTCGAGCCCGAGGAAACATCATTACAGAGGGACCAGAGGAACCGAGAAGTCTCGTCACCGCGTCGGAAATAGCGTTAAGCAACTACGTGAATACGAGATAGCGGCATCGCCGGGGAGCGTCTGCAAAATTCGCAACCTGATGCGCTGCAAACGCGATTACGGCTCATAAGTATTTGAATGCCCGCGGAAAGACGCTGACGGAAATTTGCATTTTCGTGGACGAATTTCGAGAAAGCGTTCGTTACTTTTGCCGGATGCAATAATATCTGTTTCGATCGTTAGACCGTGCTTCAGCTTTCTGCGAAGCTCGTTCTTGCCTACGGAATAAACGAGTCAATTTTGTACTCGTTTAACGCGAGACGTGGCGACGAGCGGAAAGAAGGATGAAAAGATTATCGATTGGCTGGGACGGCTGAAACCGAAAAATAGCGAAGTGTGTAATAGACGGGGTTAGATAAGGTAATTGGGAACAGAAGCTAATGTACTCTAAAAAAAAAGAATTACTAACTTTTAAGATCTCAAACTTCACAATGTGTCCGCTTCCAAATTGAGTTTCGACCACGTTTTAAGTAGCACTCCTTAATCTGAATATCTCATAAAATATTCAGCACCTCGCTCCATAATGGGGGTATTTTCGCGAATAGAATGACAGCATTTCGATCTCTTAATCCGTCGAGTAAATCCGCGAAGCGAAGTGTCTTGCCTCTCTCATTGTCAAGATTGCTTCGAAAAGCTTTAACCCTTTGCACTCGACGCTATTTTCATTCTAAAACTAAATTCTTCTTCCGTCTTAGAATACTTTCATTTTATTCACGCGAAACTGATCCGATTTCCACATATAATATTTAAATGTTTAGCAATGTAGTCAATACAAATTTTATAATGTAACAAATACTTTGTATTGTTTTTTGTATTTTCTTTGAAATAGTGCCACAAAAATTTCTAGTGGTGCTTCAGAGTCACCAGTCGAGTGCAAAGGGTTAATTAATTTCGACAGGACTGGGAAAGGGGGCGGGGAGGGGTCGACGAGGGTGTATCACGAACTTAATGTTACAGAATAAAACCGCGAGACCGATACAATGTATCCGCGCGTTCATTAGCGGTTACAAATACATCCGCCCCACGCTGAGAGGCGAATTCGAAAACACTCGCGGATCTATTATCCGGTCGCGCTGCACTGGCACCGCGATGACCACAATGAGGAATCAATATTCGAAATGAATTTATTTGCGTAAATGGGCCATCAGCGGAGCAGCGTACCATTGTTCGTTAACGTTATATCGAATTCTTCTTTAATGCGCGGGAGATTCATCCTAATTCGACAATATTATTGCCGATAACAGCTGCTCTCGTCGGCCCTGTAATGTACTGGATATCCTATGTAAACGCTAGGTGAGCGTGCATATTGAATAAATCGGTTTCACGTTCAAAGTAACAGGGCGGACCGGTGTCGGTTAATATCTATTTGTTTGCTACGTATATTCCGTCGTTTGCCAGAAATCCAAAAACATCGATACTCGAACGCAGTTGGTCCTTTGGGTCCGGAACACCTTTGGGAAAAGCTCCGGTGGACCAGCGGTTTGCCCATTCTCCTGTCAACATCGCGACACACGGAGAAGTTAACGCTCCTCCCCTTACGCTGTGTACGACCATTCGTAGTTTACGCTACTGTCTTTGTCTCAGGTGCTACAAGACCGTTCGACCTCCGAGCGGTTCACAATGCGCTCCACCTGCATCCATGATTCGTTGTAACGGTGCTCCAACATAAATTAAGTTAAACCAACATAAATTAAATTTAAGAATGAAAAATGAGTAGATCAATTACAAAATAGGGGAAACCCCACCACGAAAAGTCGTTTTTCCACAGATTATTTATGGTTCCGGCAAAATATTCGAATATTCCCCGGACATTAATTAAACCATCGAATGTTATCGGGATCAACGACGATCCGCGGTGCGGGAATCAAGCGAGAATTGACCTACAGAGTGATTAACAATTGTTATTAATTCCGCGGCAGGAACGAGATTAAACGTCTGCCGCGAATGGAATGAAACGATACTTACGCGAGAGACGCTCGGGATTCGCGCGACGTTCGCCGCGTTAATTAATCGACGAGCAGCGCGGGTGGTCACTCAAAATTCAAATTCCGATTCGCGGCGTGTACACGGTGGGGGAGGAGGACTCCTCCCTTTCTCTCTCTCTCTCTCTCTCTCTCTCTCTCTCTCTCTCTCTGTCAGTCTGCCGGGAACAGATTCTTCGTGTCTAGATCAGATCGTCGAAATTAACGGCGTAATTAGAGGAGGATTGTACGTATTACAGGCCGACACCTTCAAATACAACGAATCAATTTATGGGTCGCGAACGCAAATGGCGTTCGGTCAGCGATCGTCTCGCCGGGGCATGAATTATTGATATCACGATATGCGCATTGGTAATATTCATCCTCGGGTTTAGCGCGAGCGGGCGGACACGGGCGCGCGCGCGGATGCCTGTCGAATACGCGAACAGTTTCGAATTCCGTTGTACTTTCGCCTGTGTTACGGTGTACACAGGAGAGGCCAGAGCAGAGCGTAGGCCGGAGGTTCGAGTAGGGCGTGTTCGCGTCGTCCAAAGGCAATGCAGAGAGCGCGCGGCAACCCTCGAGGCCCGAGGAATTCCGGCGTCTGCGCCCCCCGAAACAAGAACTTCACGCATACCCGTTTATTTTGGAGAATCCCTGTAGATCGGAGGAAGCGGTGTGGCGCACCCGGAAATACCTTACACATACCCCATCAGGCGGAGGGGGAGCAACGGACTATCGCATATCTGAGGTCGTGCCCGCGTACCTGTGCCAGCATTTACGTGCACGCGCTTGTCACATATTTTCCTCGATTTGACCCGTTTTGCTCCGATTAACCCGGGCTATAACCCCGTTGCGGTCGACGATTACTGCGAATATTTCCCGGGGAACTTTGAGAGGTGTATCGGGAACCGATCGCCACGCGATCGTGATATATAATACTTCGCCGGATCGCGGCAGCTATCGCTACGTATCCGCTCGAAACCTCTTCAAATATTTCTCCCGTTCTCTGTAGCTCTCCCGTTCGATGTTTACCCTTCCTATTTCGCGGCACACAGTCCTCGGATCGTTTGTCTTGTCGTCGATCCCGGACCGGACCTACGCTTCCCGAGAAACGACCATAGTCAGCAAACCGTCCAGCGTCGCGTCGGAGAACGGGGTTTCTTATCGTTCGACGGACGAGACGCGCGCGCGAGCCTCCGATCTTCCGAGTTCCAGTTTACACAAATCTCGGTCAATACGCGCGTGGCGTGGCTCCCGAACGCGTTCTGGACGTTTGCTCAACAAGTTACACCCAACGCTCGCCGATACGTATCTTCCTTTTTCCCGGCAGTCGAGCCTCCGCGTAGCAACGTTAAAACGCGATTTTATAATTCAAAGCAGCGGGTCTCTTCTTTTCTTTCTTTGTTTCTTTTTTTTTTTTAGAGGAAACTTTATGCGTCCGACAGTCGTTAATCCGACGGAACTTGCGGGCCAGTGTTTCATTATTTTGCTCCCGTGTGTTCGCAAAGCTCCGCGAATCCAAGCCGAGCCAAGGCTGCGCTGTTACGAGAGACGCGTTATTTTTGTTCGTCGCCTCAAAGAAGCTTTAAATGAATGAATTATAGTGGCTGATGGAGCTGTACTGCAACCGGCTTGCCGACTCCCGTCGCAGTGGCAAACCTTTCTTGGATTAGCCTGACTGGGACCAGCGTTGTCGTTGGATCGGGAATGCCATGTATCGTTTTCCTCCCTTATGAACATCGATGATGATACCCGTTCGCGACAGGTCCGACTCGCGTTAAAACCCCTTCCTTGTGCTACGATTTATTTATTTCCAGGCCATATATTGACAACAAGAAAATAGAATTCTACTCCGGGTGGAAGGAAATTAGTATCGTACATATTTAACGGTCTTCGTGCAACGTTTTCATCGCGATGTTGTAGTGGCAGGGGTTAACCGCCTCTGCTCTTCGAAAGACTTTGAAAATCCTCGCCTCGTCGGAGCTAACAATTTTGAGCTCGTCAGGGACGAAAGACCTGCGAGAAGCGGCTGCGAGAGAGAAAAGTACAGCGCGAAAAGGGATGCTGCGGAGGGCAGTGTTCGATATGTCCGCATCGGATAAGGCGTCGTTTCTATTGTGCAATTTCAACGGGGGTAGAGGGAGAAAGAGAGGGCGAGGGAGAGAGAGGGAGAGGGCGAGGGAGAGAGAGAGAGAGAGAGAGAGAGAGAGAGAGGGAGAAACGGGATAAGAGCGTAACGCAGGAGTGCAGACCTCTTTTTTCGCAGCTGTGCCAACCACCCTTTACTTTACCTTATTCGTCCCCTTGGCTGGCTCCGCACTCCGTTCAGCACCCTCTGACGAGTCGATCTCGTACCGTCTGTGTCAGTATCGACTGGGATACCTCGTGGAGAGAAACAGCAACGAGGAAGGATAGAGGGTAGGCGAGATGCTGAACACGCACACACACATCATGAAAGCATGGTGTGGAGAGGGAGGAAGGGAGACAGCGAGAGAGAGAGAGAGAGAGAGAGATAGCGCGAGCGCGGAACAGGGAGAGACAGATAGGGCGGCTCGTCGATTCTCGGCGGGCGTCGTGTGCAGTGCCGTGTTTCAGGTGCGCCAATGCGGCCTGAAGAAAACTGGAAAAAAAGAGATTCCTCCTCAGCTCATAGCTCTGGACGCAGAGCTCCAATCTTATTCGCAAGCTCCAATGACTCCCAGAGATTCAGCTGGCGACCTACGGTCGCCCCTATGAGTACCAGTCTCTCTTTCGACGTCGTTAGGGGAGGGTTTTCAGTACAGAGTCGAGATACGTTGAATTTTGGCAATGATCGTTGATTGTCGGCGGTGTCCATGGATCGAGGACGAGATCAGGGGGATGTGATTCGTGGAAGGGAAAGATCGAGGGGGTACGATCCTGTCGGCGCGTCGCCGCCTCGAGGTTTGCACATGGTCTCGCGTTTCTCTTGGCGGCGATTCGTGCAAGCTCGAGGGTCGTCGGCGGTGCTCGTCGCCGGTCCTGTCGGTGCTGCCACATGGCCGTGCGTCGTGTTTTGCGGGCTTCGCGAGCTTTCAGGGGCGGCACCTGAATGGTGGGGGTAGCATCGGTGAACGCGATCGGGAGCACGAGGGCGCGGGCGAGGGCGAGCGGCCCGAGTGCAAAAGCGAGACAGAGAACGGGGTGAGGAAGAGATAAGCAAGAGGGAGAGAGAGAGAAAGAGAGTGGCGTGGTGGTTACGCGCAGGGGTGGCGGTGGCGGTGGCGCGGTGGCTCGGCTACGTTCGGTCGACTTCGCAAGTCATCGCTAGCGTCTCGCGTCGGGGCTTCCACATGGGTTGGTATTGGCTCCCGGGGCGCAGGGTGGCTTGTGCGGTGGGGCTCTAACCGGAGAGAGTCTCCGAGCGTAGAGAGTATAGCGAGGGAGGCGGCGAAGGTGCAACAGAGAAAAGGCATCGAGCACGGTCGTAGGGCAGACAGGGAAGAACGCGGAGGGTGAACGAGCGCGAGCGAGCAAGAGAGGGAGTGATACGGCTCGCCACAACACCCCTCCTCCCTCCTGCAGCCCCCCTCGGAACGGGCAGAGCGTCAGTGCTAAGGTGGGTTGCTCGGTCGGAACATTGCCAGAGAGAGAGAGACACGTCCTGGGAGTGCCTGCCTGCACCGACACGACTCCCTGGTGCAGATCCCGCAGCGGTGCAAGGATCGGGAGAACGCGCGCATCGCGTCGTCGAGTGAGCGAATGACCGAGTGACTGAACTGATCGACACGCGCTTAACATCGTTGCGACACGCTCTCTCATCGCCTCCCACCGTGACCAGGCACACGCGAAGCAACCCTCGTTCCTTCGTTCGTCGGAACGGGAACGGAGAATCGGGAACGGGAACACACGGTCCGGGGTTCGCGAGAACCCTATCCGCGGGATCCGAACGGGAACGGAAGAAACGGATCCGCCGCGCTGAGAGAGAGAGCGAGAGAGAGAGAGAGAGAGAGAGAGAGAGCCGGATATTCGACTGGTTCTTCTTCAGATATGTAACCCCTTGTTGTGCGTGACGACCTGTGCGTGGTGGCCGCGCGGAAAACTTGCGACAGCGACAACGGTACGGCGGCGGCGGTCTGGGTGTTACGTTTCCGCGGCCGACACGACGGAATTTACCATAGTGGAAGGTGGTTCCGCGAGAGCTCACGCCAGCAGCATCGACTACTCTGACGCCGCAGTCATGAGAGAGGCGAAACGGTGTTGTCCGAGGTTGATCGAAACGGTCTGCGAGACGACTGGAACGGCGGCGTTTCGTTTGGTCGGCTAGACCGGTGAGCAGTGCACGTATGTATGTACATATTGTAGAGGAACGGACAGAAAAGCTGGACGTGAGAGGGAGAGGGAGGGGGAGAGGTAGAGGAAGAGGAAGTGGAAGAGGAAAAGGCATCGGCAGAGGCAGAGGCAGAGGGCGAGGGAGAGGGAGGTAGAAGAGAAAGGTGTGTCGAGGAGACGAAAGTTAGTAGGAGGTCAGCGTGGCTTCAGGGTGGCGGTGGCCGACAGTGATGGTAGTGGTGGTGGTAGTAGTGGTGTAGTGGTGGGTGCTCCGAGCGGTGAATGATCGTTGACAGCCTCGTGGAAGAGGCGGCTGCCGCTTATGCGGGCTGCCGCGCGTGCAGCCGCATCATCGTCACCGAGTAATTCGAGTCCGGCTAACTGGCTAGGTACGTCGGGGCGAAGGAAAACGCGGCGGCGGTATACGTGCACCAGCAGCAGCATCATCGGGAATACGTGGAGGAGACGCAGAAGGATCATCAGGGTGACCGTAGCCGATATTCTCGTCGCGACGCTCGTTGCCGTGGGTCCGGTGAATCCTGCCGGGTACGCGGCTCTTGCGTCGCATCCTGAGGTGGAAGTTCGCCGCGTCGAAGGGACACGGGGTGAAGAAGGAGGAGAAGGAGGAGGAGGAGGCGAAGGCGGAAGAGAAGGAGGCGGTAGAAGTCCGCAGTCGTCGAGCTGGCGGCTGCCAGGAGCCGCTGGAGAATCGTCCCGCCGGTTATGGCAAGTTGGATTACGGTGTCGGATTTCTGTCGGAAAGCCATGACGAACGCGTCGTCGAACAACGGAACAACGACCGGGTTGCGTACGAGCACGACGTGCATGATCAGGAGGACGACGATCTCGACAGCGCTGACCACGACAACGAGGAAAAGCACGAGGACGACGACGACGACTACGACAAGGAACGCCGCGATCGCACCAGCCGTATCAGTAGTCCCGAGGGATACGTCAGTCGCGCCGAAAACGAGCAGAATGATTATCGCCAGCCGACCAAGGAACGGAATGAATCTCGGAACGATCAGCTTGTTGTTGTCGACGGTGTTGGACACGCTGACGCTGCTGCCGGTAGTAGTTGTTGTTGTTGTTGCAATCGGCGACGCCACGGTTTCTCGGGCGCACGGTCTCGGACCGTCATCGAGCGCCTGGTAGCAAGGCGGTGGCAGCAAGCGGTCGCAGCTCTCGCTCGCTCGCCCCCGGTGCTCATCTTCACGTCGTTCGTTACTACTACTCCCGTCGTTAGAAGCAGTGCTGTTTGTTGTTGTGCCGTCCGGATCTCTTCTCGGGGGCTATTATCGTTATCATTGATATCTGTCGTCGGTAGTGGTGCGTCAGGTGGGTTAGGTGTTGGTGTTTTGGTGCGCCGTCTATACCGATATCTCTACTCAACGTGTCCACCGGTTATGTCTGTTACTACTGCCGGCCGGCCGGTTGGTTGGTTGGTCGGTCGCTCGTTTCGATAGCCGTGTACCCGCAGTGCGGTCGACTGTCGGCTAACTACGAGGGCCGGGTCTACCCTGTCCGCGCGCGCGTGTCTCTCGCAGTCTCGAAATCTCGCAATCTCGCCAATCGTCTCGCGCTCACTGTATATCGGTGACTGCCGCCGCTGCTGCTGGCCAACGACCACGGCGACGACCGCGACGGTCGCGTGTCCGGTTCTGACCCGCGACCTTTCACGACCACCACCACCACGACTATCTTAGACGCGACGACGGTCACGGTGGCAGCCGCTACGACCACGACGACGTCGGTTACGTGGGGGATATGTGCGGGCGCGCCACGTACACGCGACGAGGACTGGGGACTGCTGCGGGTAAATCGGCACGGCGCACCGAGTCCTCGTGCTCGCTTCACAGGACGCCTGGGATACGGTAGCTCGTCCTTCACCGTTACTTCTCATCGACGCCCGCGGGCAATGTGCCCACCCGCCGGCAAAGCAACGTGAGTCCATTTTTACCCTCCTCCATTTACCCAAGCTTTTCTATGGATCTCTCGATTCTTTTCCCCCGTGTCCGGCAGAACTTGTTAGAGAGTAGTGGTAGGTCCGGGCGCCAACCCTCCTCGCTACCGAGGCTCCTCCCTTCGACTCACCGGGGCTTAATAAATTCCCGAGAAGCCTGAAACTGCGGCTGGATAATGGCCTAGCGGAACGACACGTTCCCGAATATATTAAAACACACTGCTCCTTCGCGATCTAAACTTTCGGCGACCTCCCCTTCGGTGACCAGAGGAGTCTGAAAGCAAATCACCTAGCAAGTCTCGAAGCACCAACACCGTGGTTTCGCGGTCACGAAATCCAATGTTTCCTACCGATTAACCATGCGGGGTAGCATACGTTTCGCGTATCTACGCGCCGTTCCCAAGGCATGTATAACTCGCATACGGCTGCCGGGATGAAGCAGCCCGCTATTGTTGCAAGGAAACAGTTTCGTTTCGCGAGACGGTATTGGTTTCTCTTGTGTACGTCGCTCTCGTGCGGCAGTGCCCTCTTTCGCTACACGAATTTCGGCATTTCACGTCGCGATCTAATACAATTATCGTTGCACGTTAATTATTGTTTATCAATGGACCCCGGAGGTGTCGCGGGCTCGTTCGTACAAATAACGCGTTGCCGCTGTCAAATGTTTGCGATAGTTCTGCCAGGGATAATGTCCTGGACGCGTGTGTAAATTAATTTAATTAGTCCATCATAGTGAATAATTTTAAGGGCGTTGTCGTCGTTACGCGTTCCGCCTCCCGGGGGGAAACAAAAGCGTGTAATTAAATTCTTCTCTCTCCCTTTTCTCTCTTTTCATCTCCTCCCTTCTCTTTTTCTCTTTCCACCTTCCCCACCCTTCGTTTCCCCCGATGCCTCCCCATTCACCCCCTGTGCCGTTCATCCCTCGGCTTTCGACGAGCAAGAACTTTGAAACACAACTTTTCCCGTTTGACAGACAAATAATCGCATTCTTCGTTCCTCTTTCGAGGGTCTCGCTTTCACAGTTTTCTTGCTACCGATGGTTGGGCGCGCGATCGCTTTTGTAACGCGAATCTTAAAAGCTTTCGGAACTTTGTGCCTCGGACCAAAGTAAGTTTAGCCAGCCTCGTTCCGACTTACGGAACAAAAAAAAAAGAAAAAAAGAATAAAATAAAAGGAACCGCCATTCGCATCCTCGATCCCCTGCCCTCGCCTCCGCCACGTTCTCTAATTAATAATCGACGGTCAAATTACCCGTTAATATTTATCCCTCGCACACGGGAAACTCGTTCCGTTGAATCATCAATCATTCAATCGATATTTTCATTCTCGATTCTTCCGCTTTCGAACGGCTCGTAAATGTTTTCGTGGCGTGCCGTGTTATAAATGCAAGCATTCGAATTCGCGCGGCGGAATATCGCGGTATCGTGAAATTAACGAGCGATCCGCTCGACGAAAATGATTTTTCTTAGCGGGAGCACGGTGTGTACGCTCCAACTGACGAATATATTGCTTCTTTCCTCCGAACTTTTATCGGGAAAGTCCATCCAAAAGCTCCTATAGAATCGCGCGAAAACGTCGGAGTGCTTTCAAGGGGTGCCGTAGTTCTGGGCGTAGTCCTCTGATCTCTCGCTCGCTCTCCCGCCTTCTCTCTCTCTCCCGCTCTCTCTCTCTTTCTCCCTCCTTCGATCCCCCATCCATCTTTCTCTCGTATTACTTTTCCTCTAGCTACGATTTCCCGGTTCTCGCACGATATTCTTAATCGATACTTCATTGTTTCGAACAAGCTGAAATTTCTAGTGAAATCGTTGTCTTTGCCCCTCACCGATCGGCAACCCCTAATCCCTTGCAAACTTCTCTCTGATTCTGGAACCTGCGTCAACACAGTTTAACACTTGCATCTTATGTCTCCTTTGACAAGGAAGAACAGTTTCTCATACTTTGCGGATTTTGTGTAACGAAGACGAATAGATGGAACTCTATAGGGAGTATTAAAGAAAATGCAATTTTTTATTTAGACATTTTCGCCGTCGCTGTGACGGCCGTATTAATGATACCAGAGCGTTTCGGTGTCCATGGTACAAGTGAAGAGTCGACACGAGGACAGCGCGGGTCGACACGAAAAAATAAGTGAAAAGTGTTGAATAAAATTCGTTTTCGTACGAAGTTTCCTTTTTGAGAAAATCGAGTTTCAAAATTCGTCGGGCGCGCGTGCTTCGGCATATAGACGAAGTAGATATGGTAAGCCACGAACAGACACATCGGCCGCTACGTATTCAATAGTACCAGTGCGTTACGGACTCTCGAAGTGGATTACCTTAAAAACGGAGCTCCGTGTGACAAATTTTTTTCTACATTTTGACCACTTTCGATCACTTTAACACTAGAATTGCCAAGCAATAAACTAGTAACTAGTTTATATTGACTTTTGAAAATAGCGAGACAACGTTTATTGAGAAATTCTACTTTTCATAAAGAATGTCTGAATAGTTCGACGTTAGAAATGAATATATTAGGTTGGAGGAAAAAAAATCCATTACTTTTACGTGAACTTCAAGACTTTATTTAACATTTTTCGGATCGTCCTATAATTTTTGTTCTATAATTTTTTGCCATTTTAAAGGTAGTTTCGTAATGCCTCTCTCATAGCAGTCTTGGTCCCTATTGGCGAAAAACTCTAGTAATCGATTTTCACAATCTTCTCTTGATGCCAATTTCTTGTCACTAAGGAAGTTTTGCAATGCAAGAAAAACATGGTAATCGCTTGGTGCCAGGTCCGGACTATATGGTGGATGCATAAAAACTTCCCAACCAAGCTCCCGGAGTTTCTGGCGAGTCACCATAGACGTGTGTGGCCTGGCGTTGTCCTGGTGGAATACAACACCTCTCCTGTTGGCCAATTCTGGCCGTTTCTGGTCAATCGCTAGTTTCAAACTGTCCAGTTGTTGACAGTAGAAATTCGAATTTATTGTTTGGCCATATCGAACCAACTCATAATAAACGATTCCTTTCCAGTCCCACCAAATGCACAGCGGAACCTTCCTGGCCGTTAGTCCTGGTTTGGCCTCCGTTTGAGCTGCTTCACCGCGCTTTGACCATGATCGTTTTCGAATAATGTTGTCGTATTTGACCCATTTCTCATCCCCAGTCACCATCCGTTTAAGAAATGGGTCGATTTCATTCCGTTTGGCCAAGGCTTCGCAGATGGAAATTCGATCCATCATGTTTTTTTCGTGTTAATTGGTATGGCACCCAAACGTCGAGCTTCGTTTTGAATCCAGCTTTGTGCAAATGGTTTAAAACTGTTTTATGGTCGATCTTTAGCTCCCGGTCGATGCTACGACTGCTAACATGCCGGTCAACTTCGATTATTTCTGTGATTTTATCGACATTTTCGACGACGGACCTATCTGTGCGAGCTGCATCTTCAACATCAAAAATACCTGAATGGAATCGACGAAACCAAAATTGCGCGTAATTGGCTGTCACAGTATCGGCACTATAAACACCATTCACAATTTCAGCCGCCTAGCTTGCATTTTCGCCTTTATCAAAGAAAAACTGTAAAATATACAGAATTTTCTCTTCGTTGACTTCCACTTTTAACATCCCATAACTCACAACAGAATGGACCAAACAAAAAACAGCAATTAGAATTTTTTTAGTGCGAAATGTCACCTTTCCAACGAGCATAAATCTGAAATTGTTTTGATCGATACTTTACGAGATATCCATCATTACAGCCATCTACCGGAAAAAAAGATAGATTTCTTTTTCTCCCCAACCGTAACAGAAATGATTAAAATAAATGGTCATTTGAGAAAGCTAGAATCTTCTATGAAACAAACAAACGACAATGAGAAAATTGTTGAACGTTGAACGACTGGAAATTATGAAACGCACGTGCGCATGCATGAACGATCGCGCGCTCGAAATAAATTAGGAAAATTCGGCTCGACTCGAACTTCGCGAAACAGAATTCAGCACGCTGAGCGTACCTCCGCAAAGCAGAGCGTTCCGCGAATTCAGAATCGAACGGTATGCCGCGAAATGTTGATTCCCACATAATTAACCTGCTTTTGTTTCCGGCGTGGTCCGTTGATCCCCCGTTGATCCGTGCACGGTGTTTCGAGTTCTCACATTACAGCGGCGTTTGTTCGTTGGAAAATTCACGCGTTGCCGCAACCCGTGCTCGACGATACGAATCTGTCGTTTTCCAAACTGAATCTATCCACGGATTTTACCGTTGTTTCCGTCGTCGAAAGGAGATTCCGCAATGCATCTCCGCCTTGTCGAGTTTGATACCGGCTGCAATCGGATTTCTGATTATTTGCGCGACGGATAAACGCAAATTGATCACGGCTTCGAGCGTTTCGTTTGTCCCGCTGCCTCGATAGAATTCTATAAATTCTTCGGGTCGCGGAATACGAAACTGTCGCCCGATTTGTTTGCTCTCGGATGATTCCTGCGTTGGTTTTCGACGAATACGTTTCGCAGTGTGTATTTCGGGCAGTGCTTGCGTTAAGGAATATTTTTTAAAAACGTCTCGGTAATCATTGGACTCGATTAAAATGAACAGAGTTTACAACCGACGATTTCTCGGTTTCGTGGTTCAAACTTTGCAAGCGGATAAGCTGCGACTACGCTTCTCTGCCATCCATTTGAGCCTGGCGGAAACAGGCTCCGAGCCATTTCGTCCTAATAAAAATGCAGGTTTTTCGCGGCAGGCGTGTCGCATAAAACGCGAAACGTTCGCGAAAGAAACGTCATTAGGATCGTGGGCGAGAGGGGGGGGAGGGATCTTCGTCGTCTTCGTCGTCGTCAGTCAATCGTCTCCCCTAGACCTGACAGGACCGTGATTTAGTGGCCGGGACGGATATATTGATATTATTCAAATTTATGATCCATCTAGCATTATATGCGCGCACGAAATTTACATTTGAATTAATGTTTGCCTCTGCTCTGTCGTATTTCGATTTCCCACCCCGCTTGTCACGATTTTCGTGGTTCTTCGTCCCACGTGCGAATCCGCTTCGAAATTGTTCGATCCGGTTAATGATTAATAACGGCAACTGCAATCGTTACAGGCGGATATAGATTATCACGGTCGGATTCTATCCAAACGAGGCCGACTCGCAAATTAATATCGCCGGTCGGAAGCCTCGACAAATTTAAACAAAAATCTGTCAATCTATTAGCCGGAGGAGACGGGTAAGCTTTGAAAAAGAAAAATTCATAAAACTCAATGAACAGTTCGTATAAACAGATCATCGTACTTTAATGCGATGGAAGCATTCAGAAACGAAAGTATGCTTTAGCGTCTCCATGAATTGCTCTATAAAATGTGTGCTCCCATAAAGCTCCACGGTCTAGTGATAAATGATCTGTTTTATCTCGCAAGGAATGAAATCTTACTTGCGACAATCCATAAGGTTTACGCCGTATTTCTCATTGCACTTTATGTATACACACACACACACACATGCAATACTGCGAGAGCATAAAATTTCCAGTTCATTGATAACATTCGCATATAAAATGTCAACACCGCGTCTGTCGAGTATCGGAAATTAAGGGGTGGCAAATCGGGAGCTTCCAGAAACGAGGTAGAAAATTAACGTAATTTAGGATAATTGAAGTATATATTATGAACAATTTTTATTTACTTAAACGAATCGTAGTTTGATGGGGATAAAGGCGAGTTTGTAAAGCCGCATCTCGGATGTTTGTCAAGTTGCATATTTCTATGTATTAACGCCCAATTGGGACGGAAGTTATTGCGCGGCATCGGGCGTCGACCACCGTTCAATTATATGGAGCGTTTAATCAGGTTACCGGCCGGTAACCCACGGAATAAAAATTGAGCCAACAACTGCCGAGGGGATGGTCGCAGGCTGCCGCGGGGGGAGGGAGGGGTGCAGGAAAGAGATCGATTCGTGGCTCGCGGCTTGGTCCAGCCACCGCCACAGTGCGCCTCCACAGAATTTGCTATAATTTTTAGCCACCCATTTCTCGATCCCGTCTTCCGCGCTTTCGGGATCGCGGTGCGTCTTTCGCGACACGCGTTCCGCCCCGATCAATTTCTCGTTCCGCTTTAACACTAGATTTACCGGCTATTTAAGTATATCTATTTCTACAAGGACCAGTCAGAATGACTGGTCTGTAGAAAAAGTGCTTAGTGGTGTTTCCAGTGTTTATTTAGTTTTAAAAAATGACAAAAAAGTTGAATAACATTAATTGTAATACAAAAATAGACTTATAGACATTATCAATTAATCAAAGGCTTAATTGTTTGTAGTTCATCTGTCACAATTTTTACATATGCAGATTTTGCTCGGTGTACACTTTCCGCATACACTTTTTTTGCATATATCGCAAATGGTTACGGTCTTATTATTATTGCGATATCCTATTTGACACCATTTACGTACAGGAACGGTGCCACTTGAACTTGGTATATTAGCTTCTTGTGGTTTTCCCCTTGAAGTCTGATATTCAGAAGCAAGTTCTTCAGCTAGACGAAACAGAAAGTCTTTCCTTGATATATTTTCACTTTGTCATGTTTGTATACACTATCTAGCAATTTATTCCAGCTAAAGCTAAAACATTGAAAAAACTTGAAGTGGCCACCTTTTGGAACCTGATTTGACAGTATACTTTCGTGCCATTTGGTCAGTGACATCGACGCCAAGTTTGGTGTTGTTACAAAAAGACACAGTTTCGGGTAATCTCTTGTTAGTTTTATCAATTTCTACGTGTTTGTGTTATATACTTAGTACAAGTACCTTCTTATTTAGTTTACTCTTGTAAACTGTAAGTGTACATCCATTTGATTCGCACAGCAACCTTGGGAAACAAGTTTGCAAGATTTCGGGGGTTCCCTCTTGTTTGCACGTATTGTTCCAAGCAACGAAGTATTTTTAGATAGTAATTTTAACGCCAGAGAAAAACTGGTGAAGAAATTGTCCGTCGATATTGTTCTACGTCAGGGTCCCACTAAAGAAGTGGGGGTGAAGTCACCCGAAAGACATCTTCCACTGGCAAGGGCGGATTTTCCCAAGAATCAGCAGAGATGTTCCCAGGGTCTGACGAACACTTGATAGGGCCAGTGCTAGAAATTCACGAGCCACAACTCGATCAACTCGCCCAAAAGGGAGTCAACCGAGCACGGCCAAGACACTCAGAAACCCCGAGTTCGCGCTTACAGATAGCCAAGTGTCCGGGACCCAAGGAGAACCTGATGTGCGGCCCAAAACCCCGAGTAAATATACAATTCCAAGGGCTGCTAGCGTACTGCATCAGAACCATGATTTTTCCGGAATCATATATTCTGTCCCGAAAAAACGTTGCAGTACTCATCAATTGAAATTACATAGAAATTTGTGATCAATTCATCACATAGAAACATGCACCGGTCATTTTGACTGGTATAATTGTCAATAACAAAAAATATATTTGTTACGAATACATACAAAATAATATAAAATTCATAAAACTGTTTCTTTAGTTATGGCTACAAAAGTCATGATATCATTTCGGAAAGAAAATGTTACATGCAGTAGGAATTTTGAATTGAAATTGCAAAACCAGTCACTTTGATTGGTCTAATAAGTCTAGTGTTAATGGATCGAGTGCACATGAGTTATCTCATAATCCGTCGCGCGATTCTTCTTTCTGATTCGCGTTTTAATGGTCGTCGGTTGCGTCAAACTGTTTCAAGTTCCCGCTTTATCGGCCGCGTTTCGCGGATCCGCGGAATTAGTATTCATAACGTTGCGCTTAGGTTCGTTTTCACTTTACGCGTTAACAAGTATGCCGTAAAGGCGGCCGGAAGCGGCGGTTATCGACCGAGGAACACTGCTCGTGAACATACACAATTTATCGATCTCTGATCAGCTTCGATTTTCACGAACCTGATCGCGAGATTGTTTAACCAATGCCACCTTAATTTCGCACCCCCACCCCTATAAAGATACTAGAATTGTCTATCAACAAACTCATTGAACTCGGAGCGCTCCGGCGAGGTAACACGTTCCTGTAAAAATCAAACTACTTCGCAGCGGACGGTTGAGAATGACGCAGCGTCATCGCGGAATCAATGCATCCTCGCAACACGCGTCGATTCGCACATGCGCTCGAATTTTAACGATCAAGTGCGAACAGCCGCGGACGCGTGCAAACGGTCGCGGAGATCCGCGAAAATCCGCTTATTGTTATACCTACGTTATTAATGGCTAGTTGTTTCACTCGTGCCGGATATGTTCCCGATATTTCGCTTGATCTAACGACAATGTCGAACGATCCGAGTCGCTCTCCGAATTTCTATGGTCGGCAAATATTTTTCCGCCGGCGGAAATAATTGGAAAGTTTCACGTCGCGACGTTTCACGAATCGCTGATCGAACGAGGTCAGGACGGGGTCTTTGAAATCAGGAAATCATACGAGACGGAGTGAGAGAGAGAGAGAGAGAGCGAGGGGGAGGCCGGGGGGGGGGCGGTAGGGAAGTTTAATCACGTGCAGTAAAATCATCGACTTAATGGCGCGGCAAAGGTAAAGCTGCCAATAATTAATAGTCCAAGCACACGTTCATCGCTTTTTTTTTATCTCGGAGGGTAGCGCTCGGGTAACTGCCGGGGATGTGCAGGCTAAAGCGACCGAGTTGGTCGGTCACTGTGAAGTGGTGGTGTTACACCACGTAACCAAGTGAACCGCACCCACCGCACTGCTCCATTTTCTTACTCGAACGTAATTCAGTAATAGAATGCGACGCTCTTGTATGCGCAAACATTCCGGCCCGCGCCCGAGTATGAATCACCATAGGAAGTTTAGGTCTCTCAAATCCGCCACCGCGCTCGAGTTGCAGGGGACAGTTTCCCCTTCCTCTTCGTCTTCGTACGCGTTCCTAATTGCAAAGTAACTAATTACGAAATATATTTCCCACCCGAATGGCCCGATCGTCGATCGGTTGTCAATCCATCGCGACATTTGCCGAGTTTAATGATTTTCGACCGCGGGAGCGTAGGCGTCAGATGTGAGACACGTCGGTGCGATTAGGCGCGTGAATCGAATCGTCTAGTTTAACAGGATTGTCGTGAAAATCACCGGTGTTTCAATCGAGGGCGTGGCGTGGCCCAGGCCCGGCGACGCAGCCCCACACACACCGTCGGCAAAATTTCGTTGCTTTCGCCATTTTCGATTTGACCCGCTTTCATTCCGCGTGAAAATCTTGTTTGCCGAGCGGCGATACTATTTTATTTGCTCGTTATACCGTGACCCGGCGAAATCCTCGCAAGTTCACGAGAATACAATTTTATTCGCGCGTTATATATCATCTTTCGCTAATGCCTCGCCTCGTTTCGCGAAAATACAGCCCCCGGCAGAAGGTTTACGCGCTGCCGCAGAATTTCACATATCTTTTGATGTTCCGCGAATCATTTCATTCGTTTATTCGGTAAAATTGTGTAAATGAAATTGTAAGAAACGCAGGCAAATTAAGTCGAAAATACGGTTGACCACGGGCGATTTAAAATGAATGAAATTTGTCATTTGGTAACAACACATTTTGCAAATTTTCATCCGCAGCTTCGGGCAGCGTACCGAATCTCATGATTTTTGCTCCGATTTTCACAGACGCGGATATGCTGTTATCGTTACGTTGTAATGTATGTCGCGTAATTTTTGTCCGCGTCTCGGCGATTTTCGGCCACCGCGAATCCGTCGCGGCTCGGGTTAAGGGCGTGTTGCCTGGGATCGAGAACAAGGATCAAAGATTCCGTGGAGATTCGAGCGGGAGTTATCGAGAGCGTTTTGATTTCCATCGGATCGCGGTAAGTAGGCGTCGCGTAGAGTAGATTTTTCATTTCGAGGCTATTGCCGGGGCGCAGCCGCGAATGCGGGTTAAAGCGACCGAGTTGGCCCCTCGGTATGAAGTGGCGGTAGCACTCCGAGGCCGAGAGAAACGTATTCCAACGGCGCTGCTCCATTTTTCTCCCCTTTCCGTCGCCCACGGCGAATGCGCCCGATGCACCACTTTATAATGCAAATGTTTCCAAGTAATAATTTTATCCGGACGCGGGAGGCGGGGGGCGAGGCCGCGAGGGTGGGCGCTGTTCAACAAGCCTCCGAGCATTAAACGTCACGTCGTGTGTCGCCAAGTATGAGCCGCTGTCCATAACCACGGTTCACCCTGCGCCCCGTTTGATCGTGTTAACCCTGTTAAACCGGCCGTCCCTGGCAACCAGGCGAATGGGAAAATAAGAATTTCTGAGCAGCTTGCGGCGAGCCTATCCTCTCGCGACGAACCACTCGGTCACGCGGCCGACTGGTGTACAATCCTGAATGATGCACAAGGGACGAGCTAAAAGTAACGTACACTCCGCCAGTCCGGCAAAATTGCGCGATTGTTAGTTTTTAATGAGCTTGTCCACCGGATGCTTGTCCCCGAGTCCTAGAATATCCCGGCTACCTTTAACGAGTGTCTCCAGCTTGGCACGGTCGCCGTTTTCGCGGTTTCTTCCACTTGCCTGCTTCGCAATACCATCTTACTACGTCTAGAAATTCTTTCGACACCTTAAGACAATTAACACGTTCGGTGCCGCGTCATCCATATGTGGCTGACGGAATTATTTGTGCAGGTTTTAAAATGAATTTTTACGTTGATGTATTCATTGTGCTATACTTGATTAGGATCTGTGATGTGCAAGATAGTTGGAGGATTACTTCTTAGTATCATACATTGAATCTTTTGCAATTTTTATTTCATTAAATAACTTACTTTGATTTTTGACTCCTTTTAGTTTTAATTTACTTTTTTTTTTTAAATTTTTGGGGATTCTAGTTTGCCGATTACAGTGTTAACACTAGAACTACCGAACCAGTCAAAATGACTGGTGGATGAGTTCTTCTTTCACGATCACTGAAACTATGAAAACGTTTTCACGAGAAATTTGTTAATATATCCCTTAGCATGTACCTTAGCACATGTTACCATAAAAATCGTATGAAACCTGAGCAAATTCGATTTTGCTATTATTATAAAGGGATAAGTAAGTCGCGTAGCAGTTCTATGTAGTAAGTTTTATTAGACCGAGGGTTTTATGCGCTGTTAGCACAAACAATTATCTAAAACCATCAGTACGATATCGAATTTGTCACTGTTTTTAATGAAGTTTCTGATTCAGTTTTGAACCTCGCAAGCATTGTGGTAGGCAAACATTGTCGGAATTTAAGAATTAAAGTAATAACAAAGTTATTAAGAATATGAAGTAATAAAAATGAGAAAACTCAACAAATTTTGAATTTCTTCATGGCTGGTCGGTCAGTAATTCTAGTTTCAATCCTATTTTTAAAGTATCCAAGGAAAAAATTATTTATCGAAGTGGTCTCATCTTCCACGTGTCGCTACAGTTTCTATAGTAAATCGCGACAACCGTTGGGATCGTATCGCATCGGTTCCAGCTCGGTCTGACCTAGCGCGCGCATGTATCGCCGCGTATTATCGAAGTATCCCTTCGAAACGGCGGCCTCTATATCGTTACACGATGAAAAATGAGTTGCACGCGATTATGGTTTACCGTCGAGCGAGATCGCGTTCCGATAACACGACCGGCTGATATTATTGGATGTTGCGCGTAAAAAGTTGTGTCTTCGTTAAAACGATACGGTTGCTGGCAATGTCCATCGGGCGGGTATTGATCGGCAAATATTTAACATTATAGGAGGACCCCGTCACGCTGCTTGCGATAATAAAAACTCGACGCCCGTATGTTGTACAAAGGCTAAACGTTCGCGGTGCGCATTCCGTCGTGCTCATTCATTAGCCCGCCGGCTAACGAAGCTCGCGAGATATTCTCTCTGTTCATGGAAAAAATCATTTTCGTCACTTGACGGTGTTAAATTTGATAACACGTTTGGATAAAGGATATTTCAGCATTTCGGACTTTGCGAGCTTACAAGCTTTTAAATTAATTTTATACCGAATGTTCGGCAACAGGTGGGAGAAAATTCGAAAAAGTGACTCTCCGTGGCAGAAACGAAAATCAGAAAGAAAGAAAACATCGCGGCTTTGTTCTTTGGCTGTTATTATTTTTAATTCTCACTCGTTTGAGAAGGAATTGAAGATTGCAATCTTTAATTCCTTTTTTTACGACACCCATTTACGCGTCCCCTTTCCCTACGTGTATCCAATAACGGACGTATGTTGTAACGATCAACAAATTAGTTGGTTACAGGCTACCGCGCTGGCGATAGAATTGAAAGAACTTTTCCCCATAAGTATTCCGTCAGGCGCGCCACCGAAAACAATCAGATTTGGTTGGTAGGAGGGAATGCTGTAACTTGATTAGTCTTTGAACGTCGTTAGTTCTTGAAGCGGTTCCTATTATCCAATATTCGTGTCTGCTGGGTGAACGGTGGTTGTTCACGTGTCCTGGCATACGGGTGGCGAGTCTCGAAAGTTTCAGTCGTTGAATTCAGTCGCCGCGAGGCTTTTAACGACGGGGTGCGCGCCGCGCGCACAATAATCGTTTACGGTTTCCTCGTAATCGACGAGGAAGAGAGAGGAAGAGAGAGAGAGAGAGAGAGAGAGAGAGAGAGAGAGAGAGAGAGAGGTG